>OZ023327.1:32178897-32193635 GCA_964007535.1 Brachyptera risi
TCAAAAAGAAAATCTTGCCTTATTTAGAAAATGCTATATAATTGAATAGACATTGATGGATTAGACCGAGAATATCTTGCAAGTAAATAGTGTAGGCCTACTCTGAGAATAGTAATAATTTATTCTGTTTGAAGACTGTTGTCGTTATATAGGAGATTGAATTTTACCTTTCAAAATACATGCTATGAGTATAGTATGCATACAGGCTTAGAATTAATACGTATTTACTAGCAGAAGTGAAACAATTGCGACGTCGCATTAATACATGTCTCATGCATGTGTATCAAGTGGAAAAATACTCCTTATGTTGAAACAATCATTTTTATACTTGCATGAACGAGATATAATCGTCAAGTTGATAAACTCCCAGGTTTTCTCACTGCACGTCCGTTTCCGTTCATATAGACCTATACAAATGGGAAATAACTATAAGCGGCAATTCATTTTAAGATGAACGAATTTGCATGGAAAATGGTCGACGTATTTTAGATTTTTAGAAGATATATAAATGCATACCGGTAACGTTCATGTTGAACGTTTAAATGTTGACGTTTTCAAGTTGAAGATGGCTTGACATCTCAAACCAACAAGGCAGCCATGTTGAAATATTTGGAATTCTCTCTCATTGAATCTCTCAATTTAATATGATAATGCATAATGATGATGGCGATGTGGAATTTAGTGCGTGTACTTCGGTATGGCATATGGGATTGAGTATGGAATATAACCACCGAAGGGCACTCGGCAGAAACTCGGCTGGACATTATCAAAAGTTTTTAAATAGTTTATTATACAACTTCTGCTCTGACTTGAAGGCATTTGGTTTACATATTCTGTCGTAGGATGTTCTTTCTAACATGATTCATGTAGGTAAGTTGCCTAAAGCAGCGTGCGTTTCTATAGCAGCTGGATTTATATATGTTAAATAGATAATTGAACTGCAACAGCTATCCTTTACCCCTGGGATGTAAGTTAGGCTTAGGTTAGAATGTGTCCCGAGTGGAAGACATCACGGTCAGACCAGATTCAGAACGGACTCAGTTAATTGGAGGCCCTGTAGGCCTAAACGCGGAACTGATGCATATGTATCTCGCTTTTCGACTGACAGTCTCCCCCATTCATTACCAGGAACATTAGGAAGTTTCGACCCGTCAACTTGAGTGGATTGTGTATAAATGCCGGCCTACATGATTTTGACATTTGTTAAAAATCAATATGAACTGATATGTTACATGGCTAAATGTCCATAAAATCGTAAAAAGACATGTAATCATATTCACTGCTATATGCCTTCATGGTCCGGAAGATTGTAACCGCAAACAGTTATATAATGAGAAATCCTATTCGATCTGTGAATAAACTCTTGCACATTTGGAGACCCCTGTTAACATCATTACCAAACCAAATTTTCATGGCGCAGTGAGAAGCGCAAAAACATTTCTTTCTTGTCTTTCACTGAGCTAAGCCTACCACATAATACACATAGAACTCAATAAACCAAAAGTTAATTTTTGTTGTAAGATGTAGATTGTGAACAATAGTTTGAAAATAAATTATAAAATGAGATGCTAGAGACACAATCACCGTATCCATTAAAGATGGTATGTGGATCTTTTGTTCAATATCAAATGTGGAGAAGAATATATATATATATATATATATATATATATATATATATATATATATATATATATATATATATATATATATTTATATATACTATACGTTGAAGCGGAACGAGCCAGCAGGGTATGATGTTCTGTCCCGCTTGTGGTCCAAACCATCAACTCCTAATAATGATAATATGATACGGCGCGTTCATCCACGTATACTTGTTAATAAGTAGTTGCTCCTCTATATCGTATATTATATATATATATATATATATATATATATATATATATATATATATATATATATATATATATATATACACCGGTGTATATATATATATATATATATATATATATATATATATATATATATATATATATATATATATATATATATACATATTTTTTTACATACTTGGTAAGAGATGACCGCTACTTGTATTACACAACTGGTTCAAGTCCCTGGCTCCGTTGTCCCGAAATGCTTTTTACTCGAGACAACGTCTTCCAATTATCAATTAATAACAACTCTAAGTACAAGTTCGGCTTCGCAGCCGCAGTCGGGCAGAATGGAAAGTCATGTCCGATTAATATGTACAAACAAGGGCTTGGTGCTGTGGGTAGGGCTCGATTATAGACTCTAATTAAATCCAAGAGTCGCGATGTGATCATATCCATTATGAAGTCTTGGCCCATCTCCTATAGCCTGTACTTGTCTAGTGGGGTGAGCGGAGTCACTTCACTCAATGGTTCGCCAACACGATGGCCAGTGAAAACAGTTACAGACGCATATATATATATATATATATATATATATATATATATATATATATATATATATATATATATATATATATATATATATATATATACACACATCTATTGAGTGATGGAACTAATTGCTTTAACTCGGCCCTACCTACACGCTCATTCTTTGGATGATGCAAATGTTGAGGTGTTTTCAATGATGCCTAAACCCGGTGATTGGAGATAGATAGGTAGATAGCATCTCAGAGAATCACATATATACAGCTCTCACAGAACATGACTTGCCATTTGAGATTTGATTCAGTTAATTCCTCTTTCGGGAGTGTAAATTCTGATGTAAATGTTCAAAAGCTGATTCGACGTTTTTTTGACAATGTATGTGTTGGATACGTTTTTCCATGTTGACATCTAGGCATCATTTAGAGAGATGTCTTGGGCGTTCTCGATTATTCCAATGTATTAACTTGTGGGTAATTGTGACAACCCGATTTAATTGAATATCTAGTAGTAACAAGGATATCCTCACTGAAAAATCAATTGTCGATTTGTCAATGAAAGTAGATTTGTATTCTAGAAATCATTCATTTTAGAAGCAGGATTTGTCAGTGAACTCAACTTTGATTTCTTGTCATGTATTGGTTGGTATGGGTGTATACAACCAAAATAAAGCCAATTCCCAAATATCCTGGAATTTAATCATCTGATTACCGGTACGTAAGGGAACGTAATTTACTGCGGAAAAATAGTTCCATGGATCATTTTTCTGGAAGTTATTCAAACTTCCACAGTTTTACCTCTTCGAAGTTCTATTGGATTAAATATAGGGAGAGTGTTGCACTATTTCAAATGCGATTTTGTTAATTGAGTTTGAAAATGGTTCATCTATAGAAATTTTGGAATTATTTGTGGCGAAGTTTGGTGGTTATTTGTTAGGGGAGACTCGATAATAAAGACAAGTGGTTATAGTGATCATACGGGAGGGGGGGGGAGGGGGTACCATCTCAAATTTTGACTCGCTGGGGTAAAAAATACATCTTATTTGAGAGTGTCTATGATATTATGTTCAAGGTGAGAAGAGTTCATTTGGAAATAATAGTAAACTAATAGGGCAGGAAGTACAATAATACAAAATATATTCCCGCGTGAAGCATAAGAATGGTATGATGGTATGGTTTCAAAAGTGAACTTCAAAAACATGTGTAGAATCAGGTTCAGCGTGCTTGCATGGAGACAATGTCACACAGAGAGCATGCACTAAATAGCATCTCCCGCGAGAACTTGAAATCAATTTTTTTAAATGAGGTTTAACGACGCACTGTAATGATAACTAAGATCTGTTGGCGTCGGAAGAATGATTAATAAGATGATGGAATGATGAGATGAACAGGCCTGGACTTGATAATCCAGCGTTCCTAGGCTAAACATAATTTAGCGCAACTCCCCTATAGGCTTCAGCTTTGCCAGCATGTGGCTCAATCCGGCCTGGTGGGAAGGTTTCTTTTGTCATGGGAAGGACATTGGGAAGGAAGCGGTCGAGGCCTATATTGTAGGAACCATCCCAGCATTAGCCTAGACTACAGAGGGAAACCACGAATTTAAACCCTTGTAAGGATGGGCTGTGGCGGGTATCGTACTAGGCCCGATATTCCCCTCACATACCGGATCACACTTGAAATCAATTCAAGAGGAATTCAGTCACAGAAATGTGACGAATTTTTGTCATTTATTCATGTATCAATGTTGAAATAGTAGGCCTATATCAAAAATTTTAGATGAAAAAAAAGTTGAAAATTCCGAGAAAATTTTGGAAAACCAGTTGGGAAATGCGTTTAACCGTTACATTCATCATAACCAGTAGATAGTTAGCATGGAGATGACAATCGATACATTGGTTGAATAAACTTCACTCTATCGGACAAACTAAATTTCATCAGCGAACCACCATAACCGTTTTGATACAAATAAATAGTTTCTGTTAGACTGTTACCTTGATTTATGGCGTGACTTTTCCTGGTCTTCTGTCCCAAGCGCATATGGTTGAAGTGTTCATTTTTAGTTTGGCCGTAAAGCAGTTATTTTACGAACACATCGATACCATACGCGATAAAATATCTCAAGAAGTAATCAAATTATAAATATAACGCAAGATGCATCTTTTGTGACCAGAGAAGTATCTTCTAAAATATTGTCGATCCATAAAAAAATATTCACAATATGTTCACAAATAATCATTCTGGTGGGAACTTTTTGCCCTAAGGAGACTGGGGACGCCTTGAAGATAAAAATAGAGATACAATTTTCCCTTTCCTTTCTTTTTCTTTGGGTAGACGTTGTTTCAATGTTTACCCCGACGCTTCGCTAGGGAAATGAGCTCTCACGCTAAATTTACCAAAAAAAAGACTCGATGGAAAGAATTGTGATAATTTATTATTATTTGTAGTCGTTTGCTATAGTGTTGTTCGTTCATTCACTCACTGATATTATCAAATTGCCTGTTCTATGCTTTACTGATTAAAGTGGACAAATGGCTGCAAATGCCATGGTGGAAGTACACCCTGCAGTGTTGACCATGAACACCCCACGAAACGTATAATCCAGAAAACGAAGACTTATCAACCCTGTAGCCTATTTATTTATTTCACTATGTTTTTGAAATTCAATGATAACAAATCTTCACTTGGTGTGGTCGGGTTGGACATATCTCTTACTATAATGATGCTGGCACTGGTAGCTCAGATGCAACGCGCAATTGCTCCATGTGACCGAGATATGAGGGTAGATCGGACCTCGGTTCGATCCCCGCCACCGTCCATCTGTAAAGAGGTTTACTGTGGTTTCCTTCTATAGCTCGGCTAAATCGCGGGATGGATCCTACAACATAGGCCACGACCACTTCCATCCCACTATCCTTCTCATTATCTATAAGAAACCTTCATATCATCATCTTTATGAGCCCATTACTCAATCATCCGACGCAAATATTATTTAATTAGCATCACAGTTCGTCGTTGAACAAATATAAATACATTAAATATTATAATGATGAACTATGGAAGCATAACAAGGCAGGAAATATAGATGGATGGGACTGCGCCCATAGGCGATGTTTGTCACGTTAAAGTGCATCAGTTGCTCGCGCGCATTGAATCGTTATTCAGGAGAACGGGGTTGCCATGGACGACCATCCACAAATCCACTTTTCGTGGTTATCCTCTGGCTTTGAATTAGCAGCCCGCTTCCTTCCCACTAATAAATCTTATCTCATCTAATAAAACAACCTTTCATCTCATTTTGCCATCTCCTCATGTGTCTTTACAGTGCTTTCATTAACCCCAATATGAATAGATAAATAGATGAGATTAAGGAATTACTGTATTTTAAAAAAATCTGAGTATTTTATTTTTTACTGTATGCCCGTGACTCCCTATAATTGCAAACCTGAAGCATAGACTATGCCTGAAGAACAACGAAGGTTGTGTATACATCCCTTTTGAGGTAATGTAATATGTAGCGGGGAGTATGCGGAGGGAGTCCGTATACTCGGGACGTATGCAAGCTCGAGGCCTAGACTGGTAGTCGTTATGGGGACCAATAATAGTCGAGTCGTGTTCGAGAGATGAGATATGAGTGATTACGTAACGCACGCACATATTAGTTTTATCCCTCATTTATCATATTCTAGCGCTGGTCGACCGACCGGACCATATTATCCCCTGATCTAATTTATTGTCTACACTATAGCTCCCATACTACTATTCAATACACCTCCATTAATAATTGATTATTTAATATCATAGAAATGGCACTCTAATGCATGATTCAATCTAGTGTTGTGTACCATATGTACATATTCTATTGTGAGTGAGTAAACTATCATTATTTATTCAACATACAAGCGGAGTGTATAATACATAAATTGTGAGCGAGAGGACCACAAGGCAACTTAAACGCAATGGTTTTTCGTGACATTAAAGGTAGGTAGTATATAGTTATATCAAGACTAATTTATCCAAATATATACACAGAAATTATACAACGTGCATGGCTGCATGCACCCAATTCTTCAATCCAAAATCAGTCAAATTAAGCAAAGCTAATCGTGCGTGAATCGTAATTTGTAACGTGTTAAAGTGACTGTTCTCGTACGCCGAACCAGTAAAACATTTCCCAAACTTTTCTCATATATTCCATAGGCGCCTGTGTATAGTTGTACCAAAGTATATAATTCATTGTAAGTGTATAGCTAGAACGATGCTCTCGATTGCCCATGCTTACACTTTGAGTTCTATTATATGCGCCAAACATGCTATAGTGGTTCGCGAGGGTGGTAAAATGGGTGGGGTATGAGGAAGGGGGACTACTATCACCCCTTCATAATTAAAGTAGGGGCTGAGAATGTATCGTGTTGACTATTTTATGGTTTTCCTACTCGAATTGTCTCAAATTACTGAAAGCTATAGCCTATAGTATCTTGTGTGGATGCCGACTGGACTACCCGCACAAGAGAAAAATTCTGTAGAAGAGATTTAGAAAATGGAACTTGAACAAGATGATGCTAATCAGCTATAATAAAAAAGAGTAGAAAGGGTTGGACGACCGAATTTAAGATAACTAAAAGCAGCGTATCGTCAAGGATTTGTTATTCTCGCAAATAGTTTCCGGGTGCTAAATGCTTGAAGAAAGTATAATGGCATATATAGCGTTCTGTTTAAGGGCTTTAGTTTCTATGTTTCGTAGATTTTTTATGAAGTTATATTAAAAGATGGAAACATATTTTCATAAAATAATGTCGCTTTCCCCACGTCTGTCCTAGACTCCTGCCGTCCTGCGCGTTTACGTCTAACTCTTTCCATTTCACTCTTGAAGTTGAACTCTTTGTTGAACCCTTGTACTGGTTCAACTTTCCTAGATATTATATTGAATTTTTTCTTCTCTTTGATGGAGAGTTATTCTCACGAATCAATTAGAAGTGATGGTTCGTATATCTGATTACGGTCAACTCAGTCACAGACGGCTCTCTTTTGCTGGAAAAGCGGCGGTGCGTTTAGTCCTACGCGCATTGCGTATGTCTTGATTCGTTTCAAATATTCTTTGTTGATTGTACACATTCACTAATTTACAGTTCGTTACAGATGTTGACACACAAATTCACACAGAAATTCACACAAACAATAAAATATATAAATATATTGGGCTTATAGTTTTAGTTTAATAAAACGGTTGTTGAATCTTGGCTGCCTCTATTCGTACGCGGACCATGCACACCCATGCCCACAATCTGGTGAGCGGAAAAATATCTCTGGAAAACACCCCCGAAATAATATTTCCTAGAAAAAAATAGGAGAAATATCCCTTGGGAACTCAATTAAAAACGGTTTGTTAAAATTGTATTCAAGGTTATAGGCTACCGGTACTTGATTAAAATTAGTTTTTAAAACAGTTTTTTAATATATTAGCACAAGAATAACAATGTACAAGTGCTGATTGTCTAACTTCAATAGTGATTTTATTCTTCTTCCGGTTAGGTTAGGGCCGCTCAAGATTTCTGTAGTAGGCCTAGTCCTCACTTTGTTCGTCCAAAAGTTATTTACAGGTGATATTTTTTGCGCAAAAAAGTTGTGATATTTTTCATATTTTTTTTCCGGGGATATTTTTTCAGTGGTTCCATAAATCTTATTTGCGCGGTAGTAGCGCGTCCCCAGTAGGTTGTTTCTTATTTGCGTGCTTGTGACACAACAAAAATGACACAGAAACCCGAGTAAAAATTGAATAAAAAACAATTCCAATATAATTAAAACCCAAAAAGTTGCTCAAATGGGTTTGAACCCAGTCTTCTACACGCACGCGTTGAAAAGAGAGGCTATGTTGTGAGATTTCTATTGATACACGAATAATTAGGGGGAGCGCTCAGTCAGTGCGCGAATAAGAAATAGCCGATTGTTTGCGCGCGACCGCGGGAATAATTACTTTCGTTCTATTTTTGCACAGTTGGCTCCTCAATGTTCATGATATAACACTCAAAGAAACAAAACATTCCATTTTTAGTTTTTATTCCTGAAACCAATAAAATATTGGTGTGGTGGGGACTCATGCAGACTCAAAAATCGGATCTCCAGCTCAGCTCTTTTGACAAATTCCAAGTAGTTTTTCATCGACAAGCGTTGATAGCTATAGGCCTATATTATATCATGTAAATGATGTAATATAGGTCTGGCTCTGGCCACAGGGGCTCGATTCCCGTCATGGTCCACTATCTTTATTGAGGTTTTCCGTGGTTTCCCTCAGTCATCCAAGTGCCAGCTGGGATGGTTTAAGCCGAAACCATTTCCTTCCCATCACTCCAATTCACTAAAAAGTGGTATTCATGGAATATTATAACCCCACCCTGGTAGCAACATTAAATACAATAAAATAAATAAATGATTTCCAGAAAGTATTACGTAACTGATACACCATTTTTTTTATTCAGTCGACGACCCGCCCGTCCATGTAACGCGCGATACTGCGGAGTAACGTTATTTAAAACAGAAAATGCCAAATGTTAAAATGATACACAGTTGGTTTTGTTCATCGCTCATTGTTCTGCGCCAAGAACCCGTGTTTTGTGTGTTTTGTGGTACACGATCGAGCCTATACAGCTGGGGGACTCGTGCATGAGGAGGGAGGGGGGTCAAATCGCAGCACATGCCATACTGGTCAACACCATCGTGATGATAGCAACAAAAAAGTTTGCGCGATTTATTACTTTTTATTCAAATTTGGTTTGGTAATCGCGTTTTAATGATCGCTTTTCCTTGACTGTATATATAAAGGGGAAGCCGGGGTTCTTTTGTTAAAATGTCGTTTGCCTAGAAAATCTTGATAATGTTTAGAATATAGGAAAAACTAGAAAAAGCGTGTTATGGTTATTTATAGATTTTTTTCTCCGTTGATTACGTGTTATACGCAATGTAACATTCAAGATTATTCTCGTACAACCATACAGTTTCATAATATAACTTACACCTGACTTACACCTTTGGTAAACCTACATCAGAATGCATGTCTCTGTTTCCATTCTTTGTTGATTTACCATGGCAAATACAGTCAAAATCCGTACCTTCCATTCCCTCTTTCTCCACTTTCTCTCTCTCTCTCTCTCTCTCTCTCTCTCTCTTTCTCTCATTCACCCTCTCTCAATCGTACTTTGTGCTTTCGAATCTCCGCCAATTTCGCAATCGCAATTCCCACTCCACTTTCTCTTCTTTAACATTTCTTCCTGTTATGTGATTTTTGTTTCAAGTGTGATGTCGGAATGGAGGGTTGATATAAAAGAGGGTGATTTTTTCCACACTTTCGTTGGAGCGAACAACTAAAAGTATTCGAGGATTGGCGGACGGGGTGGTTTTGGGGGGTAAGTATAACGCCTGCTCTCGGTTTTGAGAAAGGAAAATGACAGAAGGTTCCCATGGATATCGCTTTATATATAACGCAATGTTTCACGTAGCAAAAGCCAAAGCTTTTCTAATGTACATTTTATTCAATTCTACGAAAGAAAAGATACGTATAACAGTGAGAACTGTTATGATGCTGCTCATTGACAAATACTGGATAGGCCTGCGTGTTGACACAGTATGAAAAGTCTTCTTATAGGTTTATGTTTCATTATAAAAAATTTATAAAAAAAATTCATATGTCACGATTAGTTGAATCATAAAAACCGTCATGGTGCAAGAGATAAAACAGCGATTCATATCTTTTAGGACAACTTCGTGTAGCGATTGTTATGGTTATAAAATATGTCAAATATTGTAGTCGCCCTTGTTCTTATGAAATGTTACGTTTAGTTTCATTACACTTGACTGTCTTTTGAAATATAGTGTGCGAAAGGAAGGCAATTAGCTCATTAGTTTGAAAGTTCTGCACGCCCTCGCTAAATGGCCCGAAATTACGAAATCAAAACACAAAACTACTTATTTTTACATTACTCTCCACAGGTCTACTGGTCTGAATCATAGTAATGTACAGTTGCTAGTATAAATTTACCTTTCGATATTAACTCTCACGTACGTGAAGATTTATAGCGCATTTTCTCTTGTGTTTTTTTTATCCACTGGGGTTTTTCGATCTCGTCGGTTGACCGTCATTAAAATCCAATATAAAACATCCGCGTGTGTCGACTCCATCACGTCGATCTCTCTTCACTACAGTAAATTAGAACCTGACTCATATTTTGACAATAGAAAATATTTTTAGAAAATAATAGAATGGTTATTCATGTATCAGTGAAGCCATTCACTGAAGGAAGTAGATATAAATGAATCAATTAATATGTTCAAAAACAAAATAGTTATATGTGTCTCAATAGTAGAATAAGCTATTGCTATTCGTTTCAGTTTGACTACTTCTGTTGCTGCCCATGAGTTGATATTTTTTAGTGGGAGTTCAAACCAAGAGTCAGGTCTACGAGTCTGATCTAATCACATGATGACACAGAAAATAGAACAAAGAAAAACGTTTCGAACAAAAATTCCCTAAAAGTTTTACTGACAGCATCGTAATGTGAACAGAAGAATGAACCCAAGCCATGCAGAAGGTTATACGACTATAAAAATAACTTTCGTTATTACAGCTAATTTTCTATTACCAAGTATTATTCGTCCTCGAAAAGCTTCCTCAAATAACAGTGACAATCACATTGTTTTCTACTCTTGTATTGCTACGCTGTACGGTAGTTGCACAAATAACGAGCTTTATAAGATCTCAATAAAGTTGGGTCACTAAATAAACAAAAGTCAACAAAATTAGGCGTTGAATACGTTGTTGAGCAGTGGGGAGGAGGGGAAAGATTGTTTAAATAAGTTCGTCGTAAGATTTGTTGGCTTGTTCTCGAGTATACACTCCACTCAGACATCGGCAAAATACTCCAACTTGAAGTATCTAAAATACAGATACAGATACTTGAATTTTAGGTATTTCAAATACAAGATGGGCTACAAGATGCATTTAAAAAATGTATTTGAAATTTAAAGTACAAGATAGTATCTTGAGATACTTTTCGAAGATACACTTCAAAGATACTTTTCGAAAATGAAAAAATAGGTGAGTGGAATTATGAAGAACATTGAGAATAATCAACTAAAACTCCTATGCAATTTTGATGTTTTTAAAGGAGACATTCTAAGCCCTATACCGACAATGTCGAATGTGCACCATTTCGGTACCGCGGCCTGTTTCTAACAAATTGTGAAAGTTGCGTGCATAAAATTCTCACTGTGAGTACATAAAATACCTTTGTGAACACGCACCGAGATTTTTTTAAACAATGCCCAAAATATACAATATTTTAAGGCATACAACAATTTTTATTCGCAATATTATTCTACATAAATACGAAAAAAATCTCTCCACAAGTATGGCATAGGGTACTTGAACTTACATGTGGTGAAAATTTGAATTGATGTCTTCAACAGTTTCAGAGATCAGGTATCGAAAATCGAAATGACAATAATATTTTGAAATAAATGCATTTGAAAATGATGGCACAAATAAAAGTGAATCTCACTGAAATTTGAGTAGTACAAAGTGGTAAATGAAAAATGAATATATTCAGCATCACTTCAAATAATTTGATGATTCTCGCAGCATCCAATTGATAAAACATTACACCATTAATCTAGAAAAGAAAAGAATCAAACTAGTAGAAATAGCGCTTCAAGGTCATCTTGAAGAAAGTACATTTATTTATTTATTTATTTATTTATTTAATTACTTTGCAATTAATACAAATTATTGGTGGCAAAGATCTTAAAACTAGGTTACATTGAAAAAACATTATTTAAAAAAAAAAAAAAGAACACTACAAAACACATAAAACAATTTACAAAAAACAATAGCAATAATTCAGACTGGACACAAATTCTCTAGCCATTTCCAAATTAGCCATTTGCAGCTGTGCTTGCAGTAGATAGGCCTACAATTGTACTAGGCCTACTTGTGGACGGAGTGGTTTCTGATGGCATTGTACGTGATGTCTCCAGTATGGCGTATAAGTGACATTAGGGAATCATCGATCTTCGCAATCCTGATTATGAATTTGAAGGTCAATGAAAGTCGGAACGATTCAGTTGTTATTTGTAAACTCGATTTAGTCACTCTGAATTCTTACGCTAGCGCGCAGCAGACATCTTTCGACTTTTTGATTGGATCACAATTTTGATCGATGGAAAAAATGTATCTTGTAATTTAATAACTCGGAGAAGATACAAGATACATTGAAAATGAGTATTTGAAATACAAAATACAAGATACATCATAAGCATGTATATGAAATACAAAATATAAGAGATAAATGTATCGAAAACACGAAACTTGAAATACATGTATCTAGATACTGCCCATGTCTGTATAAGCCTACACTGAATTGTGATTGACGTCTTCATACCGAATCTGTCATATCGACTATACATGAAATTTCACTGTGTGCAAATGTGTGTATCAGGTGTGTTTTGTTAACGATTATATTTCGTCAAACACTTTCAAGTGTAACAGCGTGTGCAGGTACAACACTACTTCGTAGCGACTCTGAAATCGTGTTCTCGTAGGCTTCTACTATTCGCTGTAGTATATATATATATATATATATATATATATATATATATATATATATATATATATATATATATATATATATATATATATATATATATATATATGCATTTAAAGGTGCCTCCCTCCGTTGCTCAATCAGCTAAAACAGCGCTTTAGAAAATGAAATCACCGTTGGGTGTGTGTTCGAGTTCCGCATAAGCTATGAGTTTTTGTAACGCCCTTTCACTTATCATCTTCGTAGTTACATTATGATCTGCTCATTCGTACCCCCGTATAACCTAGCTGTTGTGGGGTCGTTGAGCAATCAATAATAATCATCATTATATATATTTATATATATATATATATATATATATATATATATATATATATATATATATATATATATATAAATATATATATATATATATATTTATATACATATATATATATATATATATATATATATATATATATATATATATATATATATATATATATTTATATATATATATATATATATATATATATATATATATATTTATATATATATATATATATATATATATATATATATATATATATATATATAGGCCTATACATATATATATATATATATATATATATATATATATATATATATATATATATATATATATATATATATATATATATATATATATATATATATATATATATCTACCGGCACAGTAGCTGAGTGGTTAGCTCACTTGCTTCGTGTGATCCGGAAGGTGAAGGGACATATCGGACCCGGTTCGATCCCCGCCACCGTCCATCTTTACAGGGGTTTTTCGTGGTTTCCCTCTGTAGTCTAGGCTAATGCCGGGATGGTTCCCACAATATAGGCCACGACCGCTTCCTTCCCACTATCCCTCCCACTACCCATAAAAACCTTCATCTCATCATCCTATCATCTCATTAATCATTCATCCGACGTCAATAGATCTCAGTAATCATTACAGTGCGTCGTTAAAACCCAATATAAAAAAAACATATATATAGGGCCTACATATATATATATATATATATATATATATATATATATATATATATATATATATATATATATATAGGCCTATATATATACGGTAAGCGGTCCAATCCGGAAAATAATCATAGCATCATATATGTCCACGAAAATTTGAGAATTAATATATATATATATATATATATATATATATATATATATATATAGGGCCCACATATACATATATATATATATATATATTTATATATATATATATATATATATATATATTTATATATATATATATATATATATATATATATATATATATATATATATATATATATATATATACAGTGGTTAATTTGTACCGGAACGCACCGGAACGGCGTTCCGGCTCCTTTTTTCAAAATGATGAAAAACAGTGATATGTCATATTTCTATTCATTTATCAATACTTTAAACATGCAATATTCTCATTATTGCAATATTTTTTTATTGCAATATTTCTCATTCTGAGAATGTACTTCTCTCTCATTTGTATGAAAAATAGAATGGCATAGCTCAGGGTATTCAACAGTATGGGACGGAAATTAGATTGCGATCTATCGAAAATGAAAACAATTTAGAAAATATTTTCATAAAAACAGTTCAATGACAAAAATATTTTTCATTTTATTGTATTTTCTCAATGAGATTTTTTCTCGAGGTCGCGGTGGTGTGGGGGGGGGGGGGGGGTAGATAGAAAGGATGGTTCACTTGAGGTGGGTTCCGGTTCCTTTTTATTCACAAATTGAGCC
>OZ023327.1:32193835-32216939 GCA_964007535.1 Brachyptera risi
TATATATTATATATATATATATATATATATACATATATATATATATCAATATTAAATTTATATATATATATATATATATATATATATATTTATATGTATATATATATATATATATTATATATATATATATATATATATATATATATATATATATATATCTATATATATATATATATAGATATATATATAGATATATATATATATCTAAAGTTGTACCTCTTATTTCACATATAGGTAAACTTACCAAACGAGACACATATTTTCTAGTTCGATGAGCGACAGCGAAGACCTCCATCTTACTCTTATGAATCTTCGTCCTTTTTTATATTTGTTTGTACTCTGTAAGCACTGCACAGGTCGCAGGGTTGGACTGATCAAGATGAAACTCTTTCTGTACAAGCAGACTTATCCAACTTGGAACTGCATAGTTTCTGAGTTGAATCGGTTGGTCCATAATCCAGGAACACCATCTCAAAGTTTCTGAAAAACCAATAAAATAGAATCTCTTCAAAAAAATCAAATTTCCCCCGAATGTGAAAACACTGCACATATTTAGAATTTATATGCAATTCGGGCCAGCCGTTTTGAGCTAATAATTTGATGAATGCTTTTTATTCATCAAATATGAATTGAAATAATAGCAGAATTATGTTGCCGAGACTCACTGCATTCTAGATTCGGTATTTGCCTAGTGAAGTCTATTTTATGTGTGTCAAGATGTGCAGAGTTTTTGATTATACTTCATATAGATTATTCGCTCATCTTGCAACTCATGTTGCGTTTGCCTATGTTCTAGTAATGGTAAAATGTGCATTGCATATTTTTCTCATTTTCTGGTGTGTGCACAATACGAAGGTCAAATCAAATTTAACCCCTTTGTAGAGGAGCAATATGAGTGGAATATGGATATGACGCACATTGACAGTTACAAGTCCAATTTTGGTTTGTTAAGGATATCGATTGCGAAACAAGTATATTTTTCTTTATTTGTAATCTAATCTTGGTCGTGCAATAGTTTTTCTTTGCCATGTAATTGGTATACTTCTTGGATCTCATACACCTGGTTTGGAGGCCTACATCCGTTTAAGCGGTAGTAGGATGTAGAATGTAGACGAGATGAAATTGATACAAGTACTAAGTAGGCCTATCGCATTTGTTATGGCGCAACTTTGAAAACCTCAACATATTTGTTTTTGTTGATGGCTTTTCAGTAGGATCTACAACTCAATTCAGTGTGAACTTATCGTGCAGACATGGGAAGAGATCGGTCATGGCCCAATATTAGAGAACCATTCCAGTATTCACTTTACGATTGACACGAAATATTTCAGTCAGAAGGACGATCAGAAGGAATCGAACCCACCGGTCTCCTGAAAAACGGATCAGAGCGATACCATTAACTCATCTGCCCGCCTAGTAAATGTTAAAATCGGTAAGTTATTCTTGGTGTAGATGAATAATGTAGTACAATGCATTCCTACCAGTAATAGACACATCAACATATCACACTGTGTGGGGTAACTGCATGTTCGATGTTTGAAAGTTTTTTTTCAATCTAAACTTAGGTGCGGTAAACGCGTAATGCAATATTCATTAGTGAATCAATCCAAAATCAATGGCCAACTAAAACCCCGTCTGGGGTGATCAACTAGACTCACGTCTAACTTAACCTGTGAGCGCCCGATTTAGCTTATAAATTGAGGTTTTACTAATCTTATTGCAAGGCTCAATCATTCTTATTTCTCGATTGGATTTGCATTTGATTTACGTCTCTCGAGATTTCACTGTCTATATTTGAATGTTTTTCCCTCGTTCATCGCCTCTCAAATCTTCGATCAACAAGACACGACTGGGGCTTTACGAATCAGTGGAATTGCTGGTGAAAGATTGCCAGTTTTATACAATATTTTCGTTGACTTTTCCTTCATCGAGAAAGTCGTCTTTAGAGAGCGTTCCACCGTGTTCATACGAAGAAAGGTTCGAACATTTCTGTATAAATTGGAGAGAGAATAACACAAATGCACACACAGTACACAATCCACGTGGGAATAGCTTGGGACAGAATGCTCTGAAATCTTTTGCGACACTTTTTTTGTTGCACTCGCATTATGCATATTTTGAACATTTTATTATAATGATTGTAAATGACATCATCGTCAATATAATTAAAGATACATCTCCAAATTGACGATGTTTACAAATATCGTATTCGCATCAAGTAATCCCAAAGTTACAATTGATTTCAAATGGACCAAATCTAGGCTAGCCGCTAATCTACGCCCGTAATCTATTCCAGATCTAGGATGTACCGTAGTCCAATATCTTATAAGCCATTTTTGTTAACAGCACGTTCTGTTTCATTATAGAATATGTGAGTTTCCTCATTTTATTATATTCATAAAGTCGTATCACAAGTATTTTTTTGCTTCACTGAGCTACTGAACCCAAAATATCATCGTCATCATTATAAATATAAACATTCCGATTCTATTCGTAAGCCTAGCTATTACTGAAGAATTTTCTTCTCTTCACACACCAACTTTATGAAACTTGCATAAGTCTAATAATATATTCACAAGTTTACAAAATTACCAAAATTATTATATTAATATTATTTTTTTATTTTTTTTATTGTCATTATTGATCATTGCATGATATTTGACACGTCAATACACACAACACATACACACATATTACAAGATATACCAAATGCATTACGATACATACATATTTAGACACATATAAGTTTAAAATCTATATCAATACATAGTTTAAAAAACAGCTCATGTGTCATCTAAAAACTCTTTTATACTATAATAACATTTATCTAAAAGTAATTTCTTAAGACCGATTCTAAAAGAATTTCCCTTCTTTTGTTTTATTGTCAGGGGCAAAGAATTGTAGAATTTAATTCCTGAATAGATGGGGCCTTTTTTTAAAATGGAAAGATTATGTGTTATCACTTTAATGTTATTTTGTCTGGTGTTATAATTATGTTCCTCGTTGAAATCATGAATAGGGTATTTGTTGTTCATTACATACAATATTGTATTTGAAATGTAAATAGATGGCAAAGTTAAAATATAGTACTTTTTAAAAAGTGGTTTACATGAATCTTTGTAAAACATATCTGCACAGGGATCAAAACTAGCTTTTGCAAGGTATCTCACTGCTCTTTTTTGAAGTACAAATAATCGGTTGACTAGATGAGAGTGACCCCACAGAATAATACCATACTGAATATCACCATTCACCATGCAAGTATAGGCTATGCTTGAAAACTGTTCCTGATTTGATTAAAATGTTAGTTTGACACATATTGTATTTATATTGTGTTGGTTTCACCAACTGATAATCAGTAATCAGTAGATTGATGATTGATTATTGATTATTGATTAAGGTATCCCAATCCACTAATCAACAATTGGTAAAATCGGCTCTTGATGCATTAAGAGAACATTACCCGCAAAAGGGTGGCTCCTCATTGGCAAATGATGTTATAATTAGGACTACTTCATTTTTTTACGTCATCTAGGCCAAATCCTCACCTTGGTTTGCCGTCGTTTCCCACGTCGGATGTATATTAAACTAATCACACACACACACACATATATATATATATATATATATATATATATATATATATATATATATCCATATATATATATATATATATATATATATATATATATATATATATATATATAAATATATATATAAATATATATATATATATATATATATATATATATATATATATATATATATATATATATATATATGTGTGTGTGTGTGTGTGTGTGATGCAGTCTCGCGTTATCCATGATGAATGTAAATCTATCAATATTGGAAACAAAAATCGCTAATGAGCTGATGGTTAATTACTATATGACCTGCACCTATAAGCACCCACCGTACCATAGTGGGCGTAATGAGCTAGCAATTGCACGTTCATATGAGGCCGAACGTGTGCAAGATCACGTGCACATCTTGCTAGCATCTAGGATGGACAAGTTGGTATAATTATGACTTTTGAATTATAAATAATCATCCAAGCCGTATGGCAACCATAAAAACTCGTTAAATCGTAGCGCCGTAAAACGTGTTGAGATTTGAGAGGTTTTAATCAGAAGTTGTTGCAGTGTATGCTCAAGTGCTGAAGACTGCAGGCTGCAGATCGTAATTTTTAAATTATCTCATTTTAGATATGTTTCATGTTTGAATTTTTGCGTACTATATGTTCACTATAGTTTCTCGCGGGCAGCGTGCGTTTGGAAAAAGAAAAATGTAATAGTAAGCCTATCCTGGATTGAAGTTGGTGCATTAATTTGCAATGTTTTATTATGCAACAAATGGTCGAAAAGAGCTTTGCATAACAGTGAACACCCGTGAGGTGGAAATATTTCAATATTTTCCATAGTTGAACTTTATTTATGTGAGGTAGCCTAGGCCTACTCCATCTACAAAAAAAAAAAAAGAAATTGTACGAATTGTATATAGGCTACCGTACTAACTTTTAATTCAAGTCTGGTAATCTTCATTGTTTCGTTTTAAATATCATGTATATTATGTATTCATTGAATAGTATTTTCAAGATTTCTATTTGGGTACTCTCTTATCTCCTCACCCCCCCCCCCCCCCCCCAGTACCTGCGCAAGTGGTAATGTTCTATTTTCATTTTTCTGGTCTTAAACACCCAAACTGCAACGCATACAACTGATATGTCCGTCCTAGGAGCTGGTGCTATCTAACATGCCATGAGTCTTATCCCATACTGATATTTATAATATGCTTCATTATTTTTTTTTATAGGCCTACATAGACTTGTTCCGCTAGGAAATTGATTTTGACAAGTGACAACCATATCTTTGAAAAGATGTTTAGTTTTATAAGCAATGGTTTAAAACTGAAATATATAGGAATATAATAGGAATGGAATATATTTTTTACCAGCACGTCGAAAGGGAAGAGGATATTAATCTGTTCAAGACATTAAGGCATATATATAGAGGGGAAAAACGCGAAACAAAAAGCAATCGTTCAAAGTTCTTCGTCTTTTGTGTTAGGCCACCAATCTTTCACAACATCCGCCCGATCTTACATTATATATGTCAGACCAGATGTAGGCCTATTATCGAAGTATTGGCCCTATATGATTCCGCTTTTGATCAAAATGACATTTCATGATCAAATATCAATTAATTTTTTCTTCGGCTCTCAATTTATGCATTCCTCGTGAGTTAACATTCCTTGACATAACACATTATATATCGGAGTCTTATGCGTTAAAATCATGTTATGCTGGACATTTTAATCAAAGCGTACATATAGATAATAATGTATACAAAATGTAACATCATTAGCTCTTATATCCTTCCCTAATTGATAGATACTAAAACCAACCACCCTTTTTGATTATGTTTCCAACTCAAACAATAGTTTTGTTCAGTTTCAAATCATTTTATTACACTCATTGACTATGTATACAGGCTACAGCCTACAGCATGAACCAAAACTAAATATCTTTTACCTGTCTATACCAGTCATGTTGCTTAGATTTGAACATATATCAGACGAACAGAAAATGGACTTTTACTTTTGGTCCAAGCTCTACACCCCTAACATATATAATATATTTTTGGTACCGTATCACATTTATGCACCAAGTTAATGTTGTATAGCATTCCATACTATTAAACATGCAGTTTATCCAGATAATTTCTATCTTTTATTGTAACTAAATAAACATGTAAGTTATTAGTTGTTGATTTCCTTTGTCTTCCGTATTTACTAGGAATGGGATGATACATGTTCCAATGTTAATTTTGAATAAGTTTTAAACTTAGATCCAGTACCAAAGGAATACATTATCCCTTGATCAAGCATTTCTAGCACACACACAACTACAACGAAAAACTCAATTATTCACATTTTATTCAAAGGAGTTAATTAAAATACGTTTCGTACGAAGTGTTAACAACAAAAGGTCACGAATTTGCTGTCAGTTCGAGTTGGGAACATGTACCGAATTGATACAGAAATGTTGTAGCATCATTTTTTTCAGAATTCAGAAAACAAAAAAAACGGTGGCCAAATTTGGATTGACCCGTTGATCGTAAGCTATCTCATAGCTGAATGTTCATATATTGTTTTAACAAAAACTCGATGTTCCATTATATATATATATATATATATATATATATATATATATATATATATATATATATATATATATATATATATATATATATATATATATATATATATATAAATATATATATATATATATATACATATATATATATATATTTATATATATAGATATATATATATATATATATAGATATATATATATATATATATATATATATATATATATATATATATATATATATATATATATGTATATATATATATATAAACATATATATATATATATATATATATATATATATATATATATATATATATATATATATATATATATATATATATATATATATGATGTTCCTCTCAAGTGGCAAAAATGTCATGTAAATGGAGAATGTACAGTTGTTGAGGCCCACTTATCATCCTATTGTGTAGGATATTTTCCTTTTATAGCGAAAAGTTCCCAAAAAAGCCAAAATTTATCACTGATGTTGACATTGTATTGCAAATCTTGATCGTGACAGAGTAATTCAAAAGCCATTGTTTGAGTCCCAAAACACGTCGTCAGCTTACAGCTTAGAACAATTGTGTGATATATCCTGTGGAGGTGCCGGCCTTGTCTGGAACCATAGACTTCATACATTCTCTATACGAGAGACTGTACTTGTATACGATTTCAAAACCCCGGAGTTTTTAAATTGTATTAAAACTCTTGCTATTCTTAAAGTTTGAGCACTGAACAAACGAAATATTCAATCTGTAAAACCGTGGAAAGTGAAACGATTTCCCCACTTTTTGGCTTGAAAAATCATTAAGAATTGTACAATGATTTAGCGATTAACGCTCTCAGAGTAATGGTACAATATTTCATTTTGTATCCCAAATAGAGAATAATGTTCCTAATAGATCAGCTGAGAAATATTGTAGTAGGATGATGTGAACCTTTTCTGTGATATATTTAATGTGCTAGGTTATATCCATAGAGAACAAATACATATGTGCGCAACAGCAAAAAACTAACATGAACTTAGTGTGAACGAATTGTGTATGACCATATACAATAGGCCCACGGTTACAAAATATGTTTTGGGAATTTTCAGGATTGCAGCATTCAAATTCCTATTTTGTTTCAAAGAATAATGTTCTCTTTTCACTCCATAAACTGCCTTCAAAAATCTTTCAAATTTTCCATATTTTTTCATCACATTTTTCTTTTAATTAATTTTATTTTAAAAAAAACATGACTTCTAATATAACTTTGGCCCTATAGGCCTATATTAAATTACAACTGTCGGCCTCTTGAATGTGAACTATATTACATAAGATTACCAATAGAAAATGTAATTAAATTTAAAATAGTATAGTTATAACTAAAAGAATATGCCTACTGTACTTAATTTTATATACAAAAGTCTATATTGAGTTGAATAGTAAAAGCAATAGAGAAAAAACAAGTTCAGCAGTTCAGTGATTACTATCATTTTGAATGAGCGACTGCGACTAACGATTTTTGTTCTTTGTTGTTTCAGGATCGGTTTAGCGTGGACCGTGGCGAGCCGAAGGTTGATCCTAGTCAGGACTACGAGCTGCTCCTGGGTTACGAGAACGGCACTCACACTGTACTCCGGTTTCGACGTCGTTACGACACTTGTGACGACAGAGACTTCAGGATCACGGTAAGCTGGAGATGGCTGGAGTCAAGACTTTAGACTTGGAGTAAGCTAGGCCTATAGCGGGCCTACAAGTACAACTTTACTCATGTTATTTCTGAGTTACGTTGAATCAATCAAATACATTTTACCAACAACGTTTGCATATAGATGTGACCATTGAAGCAACCTATATTATGTCAACTCCCATACCTTCTAACGCTAATCCTGAATGGCAACAGCTTGATTGGTTGTTTTTGTGTGCAGAATGATACAATGCGAGTGCTGTGGGCTTACCACCTTGACGACCCAGCTCCTGGGGGTGGTTTAACATATCACGGACCTGATAAGAAAGGGTCTCAAAGCCTGTATCTGATGGAAACCCCGGGAGATGGTAAACGACCAGCACCACATGAACGTCATAATGTCTGGGACATTACCAATACACAGGTAGAAACATAGACTATATATAACTCAAATTTCCTGATATTCTCCAATATATGAATGAGATGTAATAAAGAGAATGACTATTATTTTGGTGGACGTTAGTCTCTGTGTGACTCACGGTGTGAATATCAGATTCAGATACCCTCATTCTCAATGATTAGCTAGAAATATGAATAAATTATACAAAGCCTACACCTTTCTCTGCTCTCCTCATTCCTCAATATCTGTATTATTGATTTTATCTAATTTTGTAACTAGTAACTACTACACAAAATTATGATATTCCAAGTTTTCTTATATAAATACGAGTCAATTTCTTTTCCATACCTTCATCCAATTAATCAAATATCAATGATAGCGTTTTGAACAGGTATACAGCTATACACTTATTTATAGTCGTTTTTGATTGTGTGGTGATAAGAGATTTTTCTCTGTGTTTAATCTAGTGTGACATTTTGTATTGTCTCACAATTTGAAATAGAAATATAATTTATGAACTATTCATTTATTTATTTAACATACAGCTACACTTTTTTATAGCCGTTTTTGATTGTGTGGTGATGAGAGATTTTTCTCTGTGTTTAATCTAGTGTGACATTTTGTATTGTCTCACAATTTGAAATAAAAATATAATTTATGAACTATTCATTCATTTATTTAACATACAGCTATACTTTTTTATAGCCGTTTTTGATTGTGTGGTGATGAGAGATTTTTCTCTGTGTTTAATCTAGTGTGACATTTTGTATTGTCTCACAATTTGAAATAAAAATATAATTTATGAACTATTTACTCATTTATTCAACATACAGCTACACTTTTTTATAGCCGTTCTTGATTGTCTGGTGATAAGAGATTTTTCTCTGCGTTTAATCTAGTGTGACATTTTTTACTGTCTCACAATTTAAAATCAAAATATTTATGAACCAATGTATTATCTTCATTCTCGTCTTGTATCTTGCATCATGTGGAGAGTAAATTTTAAGTTGGTTTATTTACTGCATCAATTGGTTGGTTCATGTATAGTAGAGAAATCTGATATTGATTAAAAACAATATTTTTCGATATTCAACATGGATATCTTGTTTATGCTCATCTAGATTTTAGAACAAGTATTCCAATACACAGAACATGTTTCTAGTCATTTCAAAGCAACAACATGTATCAAGAATTTGATTTTCCAAAAGATTCCCTTGTAAAAGTAGGCATCCATGATTCTGTATTCCTACAATCATTTCTCTCATTTCTGACTTGCACTGATGTCAACAATTTTTGGAGAAAAAGGTGGTTCTGGAAAGCAATGAGAACAACTAGTGGCAAAGACTCCGATAACTCGACAAGTTCTCATTCGTCGACGGACAGTAGAAGCATAAGAACTGCTATGTATAATTCCTTTTTGATGTGATCTGTATAACAAATTATGATCAATAATGCACACCAAATTAATGATTCCCACTTTCGTTCAGTTTTATTCATGTAGGTTTGGTAAAATTTTGATTATGTCAATATGTATATATTTACTGACAACCAGGGAACAGTACAGTATCTAAGAGATAGCCACCAGTTAATTACAGGTGACATAACTATAGGTTTATCCCATGCGCTGTAACCAAAATTCGTTTTTGCGTATTTGGAGCAAGAACTCCTACTCACTCAAATGGAAATTTAATTCAAAGTAAGAAGGATGAAGAAGTTTCATATAAATCTACGTACTGGACTGGGTTGTGAATGTTTCAACTTGAAAATCTTTTGAATTTTGAAAGCAGGCCTCTCTAGCAGATGATGGAATTAAAATATTTCAATGCTAACTGTTTTTTTAATATGAGTGCCTCACCATCTTTTAATTACTACCCAAAGTAGGTCGACGCTTGTCTTTTGATACAAACTAAATTGAACGTAGTTGCACAAGCAACAAACGACATCAACGTTTGACAATGTCTAATGGCTGATTTTTCCTTCTTTTCAATTGTTTTCAATAAGTCAATTTTGTCATTTTTTTTTTTTCACACACACAATCAACTGAATCAAATCGGTGTAGAAAAAATCAAATTTATTGTCCATTAAAAATCACCCATCTCTAGTGCCTGTATAAAACTTCTGTTTAGTGAACATTTGGAAATTGATTGGTTTCTCCATTTGGCCTATGAAACACTCACCAAAAGAAGTTACACCAACAAACCACTTTTTTCCATTATGTGAAATTAAATTTTGCTTACAGTCATAACAATGCAGGCATGACAGAGGAAAGCAAGAATCAAAGAAATCGAATAATTAAGTGAGAACGGATTTTTTTGCTATGTGTTATTATTATACTTTGAGAAGGTGTAGAGAGGGTGAAGCATTGGAAAGTGTCATGTTACAGAATCAAGAGGACCAGAGATATGTGAGGAAAAAACAGATTCAATTTTCAAGTGGCTTAGTCTTGGAGATATTTCCTAGTTTAACATGATAAAATCTGAAAACCAGCATTCATCTGCACAGAAAAATTGTCTTGTTCTAATATTTCTAGAATAATAGTCAAGGATTATTCATTCCAAATTTTATTGATATACCAATGTATATCAATTTACATCAACATGCTTGTACAGTATATACATTCTTGTTTTACAGGTGACACTGCCAGAACTAGAGGATACCTTGTATTGGTGTAAAATTGTTAAGCTTCCAAGCATCAAGACAAAGCATCACATAATTGGGGTAAGTCAAGATTTATACATTCTTCTATGCCTTTTTGTTCTTGCCATTTAAAAATCTTCTTTATTGTAATTTCATTCAACAACCAAATATAACAAACTATATAGTCATTACCGGTACTCATTACCTGTATTGAAGTTGGGCTAGTTATTGGCAGAGGATAACATTTTCAATGTTCAAATAAGTTGTTTTCAAAGTATTACTGAAAGTTTGCAAATTAAAGATGGAGGAGACAAGAATTCTTGTTGTGATGGATAATGTGAGAGATGTATGATTGATATGTGAGAGGGAATTTGAAAGTGACGTGAACGTGGAGAAACACGAGATAGACAAAGACATGCGCTGCTGGGATAGGTAAAGTTTCAGTAACACCTAGCTTTCCACTTTCTGTACAAAATAGGTTTAACGTTCCTTTGGCAGAAAGTTTATTGCATTTATAATCGTTTTGCTTAGGCCAGTGGTGACCAACCTTTTTGGGCAGGGGGCCATTTAAATTTTCCAAATATCACCGCGAGCCACACAAGTTCACTAAAAAAATGTATGTATCATATATATCAGCGGCGTGCGGTGATTATTTTGCTGGGTATGCTACTCTTAATAAAAACGATTAGCACATACAGGGTAGTATGTGCGAAGCCGGTGACCCGCGGGGGGTTTTAGCCCCGCAGGGAATTTTTTCAAACCATAATTTTAGGTGTATTTTGTTGACTTTTGATGGAACGTATGAATGAATTCAGATGAGAAATCAAAGGAAACAAAGAAAAACATCACATTTTTTATGGCAGGCCTCGCTCAAAGTATTTTAATTTTTTTAAATGTAAAATCACTGACAACACACCGATTTGCCTTGGAAGTAGGTAAAAAAGTACATATTTGTCCACTTTTCCTGAGATAATCGACATTCATTATTGCATGGTTGCTTTGCGCTTTGACATAATGTTGATTTCGCTCCGAAACACGTCTTTATTTAATTGCTGTCACAACACATGATAAAACTAAAAGTGACCAAGGGACTCACTCACTCACTGTGAATGTGATTTTGTGCTTCAATTCCCAATCTCGCCGGTAGCGAATAGTGGTTGCGAGCTAGCCTTCTGCGCGTGTTCGGTCCCGCATGTGTTACTGTTTTTAATACACTGTTTTGTTTTGATTTACACGTCATAACGTTGATTATTATTTTCATCAATGTAGAAGTGGCTAGCTAGAGAATTACCCCGTCTTTGACAATCTGAATGCACCCACGTCTTGGCCCGTGGGCCATTTGATTTCCACATGTCAAATAGTACAATAATAAGATGAGCGTAGCGAAGACTCCATTCCACTCTTATAGAGCTTTGTCTGTGTGTTTTTTTTTTGTTTGTTTGTTTGTTTGTAAGCACTGCACAGGTCAAATGGGTAGACTGATCAGCATGTAACTTTTTTTGTACGGGCCAACTTTTACAACTTAGAACTGTATAGTTTTTTGAATGAATCGGTCAAATAGATTTTGAGAAATATCACGTCAAAGTTTTTAAAAACCCCATAAGATTAGGCTGGGTGAGAAAATTTGAAAAAATGAAACCTCCGAAAAAAAAAAAAAATCTGAGTGTTCAAACATGAATGATACACATAACCACCATTTTGTAAGCAATTCGAACCAGCCGTTTTGAAGAAAAAAATTCAAATAACTGTTTTCATTCATCAAATATATGGAAATGAGCCAAGATTCACTGCTTCCTAGATTTGATATTTGCCCAAGAATTAACTATTCTTTATATTCGTCAAGGTGTGTAGAATACCAGATAAGATAAAGTAGCAATTAAATGAAAGAAAAAGTGTGTAGAATACCAGAGTCGATAAAGTAGCAAATGTAAGACACTTATTAAACTTTATTCAGATATCTCCCTCATCTTACAACGCATATTTCGCGTTTGCCTAGTTCATACAATTCCTCAGCGGGCCACTGGAATAACGCCCACGGGCCATGGGTTGGTCACCACTGATCTAAACTGTTCTGTATGATGGGCGATGGAAACCAAATAAGAAATGCTGGATTACAAGGCCTCTTTTCATCAAATTATAAGATTATTTAGAAATGTGTTGATTTGTATCATTTCAGTTTGAGCCGCTACACGAGAACGGGAACAAAGGTTACATCCATCACATGATTGTTTACGAGTGTCCAGCTGAGGCAAGCCACGAGCATCTTATGAAGTACGAGGACTATTCGAGGTCTCGAGGACAGTCATGCCATCAGACCAACACCTTGCTATCTGCTTGTAGTACTGTTGTACTCACTTGGAACACAGGATCTCAGGTAAGCCAGACTTGGAGTCATTCAAGCACGGTACACACGGACAAATCCAATTGTCCCAATCACCAATTGGCGTGACCAACTAGTTCAAAATTCATCATGTGAACGTGTCACCAACTCGATTGCTGTTGACTGGAGCTGGGTTATAAAGAATTGAGGGTTTCTGAAAACCCTATAGAGCAGACAACCAATGAGAATGCAGTAAACAAATGACGCCACATATGTCATCTGCTAGCAACTTTGATCTTTGACCTTCAATCTTACATATATTGAATATATTGAAGTTCAATTATATTCGTTCTCACTCCAGGCTAGCTACTCCATTCATACATATAATACAGACACATTTATCCATATGAATCGTTTATATGTACCGTGCTTAAGAATATCTCGTTCTCGATTGTTGTCGTTTGTCTACAACTTACTATAGCTCACTAAAATATCACAGTTGTTACAGCTATCTGTTTAAATTTTACTATGTTGCTTGAACATTATAATGTTCATCAGAAATATTACCTATCTTCAGTACCAACTAAGGTTGTCGTTTGATATAAAAATTATATCATAATTTAAATATTGAATATTGATCGAAATATAGACATTTTTAATTCACGATGAATTTCGAATCAAATCGAGAAAAATAAGAGATTGGAAGTCATAAATCTTGATCGTGTATTATGTGTGGTTATACGTAAACACCACGGACACGTTCGAGCTCTTTCCTCTTCCATGCCATGAACTAAATGGACTACCATGGACTGAGGTCTACTTGACGTTTTTTTTGTTATTATTGAAAGTACAATTTTATTTATCTTAGGGTTATTACTTAATTATTTCTTATTCCAGTTAATTATTTCTTAGTACCGGTACAATTATTTTTTTTAAATTCAATCAAAATCGATCATTGTTTCGATTTTCAATTTATCGAATATTCCAAATTAATATCGAATTGCGGTCCTAACATATTGAATCGATCAAGATTATCAAAATCAAACAGCAAGCTATTCTTTACTGATATGAATTATTCAAATGACTTGTGCATTTAAATATTGTTATGTCCTACATAACTTCAAACATTTCATTCTGAATTAAAGTTTGTCAAAGTATGTTTTAATATCCAGGGTAGGGTGGAACCAATATTTGTATCGTTCACTGATGTCCCAAGCAAGACTTAGCATCATCAAGAGTAAGAGAGTGAACCTGTGTTTCAACTGATGGCATACATGGAAGGGATGGGAAGGGGGGGGGGGGGGGGTGAGCAAACAAATTTTGACTTGCAGCAAGCTATACTGTATCCCATAATTATTTTATTTTTCAAAATGTTCAATTCCTACCATTTTCTTTGAATTGATGATTAACACCAGTAGCACAAAGCACCTAAACAAATTTAAGGAATAAAATCTGATGATTTTACTTTTTGTATAGGGCTTCAGTTTTCCTCCTGAAGTTGGTTATCCACTTGAACCTGAATCAGGACCCAAATACTACATGATGGAGACTCACTACAACAACCCAAGTTTAGATGTTGACGTCATTGACAGCTCTGGCTTAAGAGTCTATTACACCAAGGCACTAAGACGTCACGATGCCGGAGTCCTCTCAGTCGGTATGGATCCAAATTGGCGCCACATAATTCCTCCTGGACAGCCGAAGGTGGTTTCCGAAGGTCATTGTATAGCTGATTGCACACGTCAGACTATTCCACCTCAAGGCATCAATATCTTCAGTGTGATTCTTCACACACATCTTATCGGCCGGCAGATAAGGTTACGTCAGATAAGAGATGGGGAGGAATTGACTCCGATTGCCGTTGACAACAACTACGATTCAAACTACCAGGAGAGTCGACATCTTGTAAAACCAGTTCGGGTTTTGCCTGTAAGTTATTGATGGAATTGAATGTGAAAATAATTGATAAGTATTAGGCATAATGATTCATCACCATCTACTATCATGATTGGGCATTAGGATGAATATATAATATATTAGGATGACTATATATCTCTATTTTAAACTCTTACAATCATGAATATGGGACTAGGAATAAAAACAACTTCTTATCTACAGACCATAGGCTAACATTATTTGAGAAGGGTCCGACCTATTCAGGTAATAGATTGTTTAATTTTCTTCCCAAATGTATCAAAAATTCTACAAAGTTGGGTGTAGAGAAATTTAAAGTTGAACTAAAAGTGTATCTACTTCAAAAATGTTATTATTCTGTAAATGAGTTCATTAATGATAATACATACAATTTTTAATTTCACATTAAGTGCAATTTTAATTTTGATCATTTGTGATTTAATGTGATGTACTCTATATATTATAACATTTTATTATAACATATTCGTTTATATTTTTGGTATTTTTATCGATTTTATGTCTTGACAATTCTGTTACACTCTGATTTTGACTCTATACAGAAATAAGACAATTTGAATTGAATTGAATTGAATATGCTTTTGATAAGCAATATGAATTTTCCATTTCATTCACATTTACCAGTACCTACTGATAAGTAATTACCAATTACAATAAAAGTATGCAAATATAGCAGCATTGTGACTATGGTATACGCCTACAGTATTTTAATTGAACTACCTGGCATCTGCGTCTATCATCAATTTTTTCTGGGATGGTTGAGTAGTAGCAGACGTAATGAATTATTTTCCCTTCATATAACTACGGTATTCAACATAGTTTATCAACGTCAACGGTTGGGTTCCTTGAACTCGCACTAAAACTATTAAATGACAATCTTAAATGACGATCAATAGTGAAATCTTTGAATGCATGGGACACAAGACTGCCCCAAATTTTCTCCAGTAACTTGGGTAAATCTTTTTTGAAAGTAGGGCTTGATCTATTCATCTTACTAAAAAGTAATCAGAATGACAATGATTAGGATCATTATTAGAATGATGATTTGATTCATTATTATTAGGATGATTAGAATGACCGTGGGTAACTTGATTTTCACAATTGATTAAAAACATGTTTTGTGGTTGTGGACCAAAACTAAATAATTTGTACAAAAAATCTTTATTTAAAAATGAACAGTTTTTTACTGCCTTGTGGGCCTAACTCTAATAGGTTTTTCCAAAATGGGTTTATCTTTTGATACAGATGAAATTTGCCAACCGGTATGTTCACAAAACTATAACAACGTAGTAGTTGAATTCTAAGTAGATCTCTTCGTTGATGCAAACTTTCATGACAATTAGTCAATTCGTCTGACCATGGAAGACATACAAAATCAGAACATACAAATGAACACACAGAGGCTAATTCCATAATCTGTTGTCAGTTGGGAACTACACTTTATTTGTCCAATTATATAGTATAGATGTTGAGCTTGGAGGCATGAAATTATAGCATTATTTATTAAAATTTTAACATTAGCCATTTCAAAAATAGCATTTCATAGCATCAGTCAAATTCAAATTAGCATTCATTCTGCATCAAAAAGTCTTTGAACAAACATGAAGGTTATGGGATAAAATTGATGTACTCATATATCAGAAACTATTCACGTCATTATCCTTAGCTTGAGCTGAGAACAAGTTCTTAAAATACAGTGAACATTTACATGGAGCGTCAATATGTCCACATTAAAACATTACCTGAACTGCACAAACTAAGAGAGCATTGTAAACTACTACCACAGGCCAACAAATGTTTGTGAAAAAATATTCTTTTCAAACACATTGGAATGAGAGAGTTTGGATTCTCCTTGCATTTGCACACCTGATTTTTAAAAAAGGTAGTGTAATGGACAACGTTTTTAGAAAAAAGGTAGTGTAACGGACAACGTTTTTAGAAAAATTGCTGTTTTCTTACAAATAGCACGTATTTCCGATAAATGTTGTTTTATTGAACTGTAAAAGGCATGTATCACTTTGATTAGCAAAAAAACTTGACCTTGAATCATTTTCAACACCACAAGACATGAAGATAACATGAAAACTTATGGTTTCAGATGACTTTCAATTACATCCCGCTCATAGCCAGTATGAAAATTTCGTGCCTCTATAGTTATGCTATATAAATATATAATTAAAATGTACTGATCTTTGAATAGTTTGTAATTGAAATCATACTGATATATGATGATAATTTTTGTTTTCCTCTTTCAATCATAGGGCGACCACCTGATTGCTGAGTGTGTGTACAGCAGTGTAGATCGCACCACCATCACATTAGGAGGCCTCACAACGAGAGAAGAAAAATGTCTTGTCTACAGCCTGTACTACCCGAGGATCAACCTCTCATTATGTCACAGCCTACCCTCGCTACCAACAGTGCTGCACTCGCTTGGGATACAGGAACTATGGCCGTAAGTTGATTAATTTCTGTCTGAATCTAAATTCAGTCTAGTATAGTGTGTGTACATTAAAACTTCATGTAAAATCTAAATGCATATGTAGTGTACTGTATTTATTTTCACAAAAAAGCACTTTTTAATGTGGTATTGAACAAATGTTGTATAACCTAGCTGTTGATGGGGTCGTTGAGCAAACAATCAAATATGATTTTCGTTTTCATATCAAGATTATCTGAGAGATTTATCACAATGATGTGCAAAATATCAACAATAATTGCATTCTCAACAGTACATTAATTATCAGTTGAGTGAAGCAAATACTCAATTTGTCATAAAAAAACACTGGTTTCGTTGGTTCATGTGTCACATTTTTATTTTTCTCAATTTTGAAATGATTACAAGGAAAAGATCATTCATATTTTTTTCATTTTAATATAGGTCTATATATTTGTATTTATTTGATCAACACCTAATAAATTTATAGTCATTTCAGGTATCATGATTGAATTGAATTAAATCAAATTGAACAGTAGGCCTAAGGTTGTATAAATATTAACATGTTCAAAAATAAAACTAATGAATGCAATCAAATACATATACAGTATGTGTACATGGAATATCAGACCTTATAATTATATAGGTATGTTGACAAGAAAAACTGCAACGACAATGGACATTTTTGCATCAATTTGTTGAGAATTTATAAACCTTTCTTTTCTCTTTCAGTGAATCAAATCCAGTTTCAATCAAGTCCCCTCCAGACTTGGCCGACATGACTCTGGAGAAGCGACTAATCACTTACGACTGGGAAAATAACTTCCAGAGTTTTCAGGATGCTACACATCAGGGAAGTTTCAAGCCTCTCTGCTTAATGAAACCTCTCCAATTGCAAATGGTATGTAAGAAGATGTATTTATGCATTTATTTTAAGAGACTATGATATTTCATAAAAATTACTTGTTTACCAACCTGGTGGTTATCATTTAACTAATTTCATATCTTAGGCCTACTGATAATGCAAGATTTTTCTACTTCAGTAGGTCTACTGTGGTATCTTGAATCGTGATACTCGTAATTTGCAGGGAAACATGTAGCAAGTTGTTATATCGATATCTAGTTGCAATGTTGACAAAGTAATTAGTAATTACATTATCATGAATGATTAAATAGATTGTTAGAATTGGACCTACTCAAAATTTTTCTATATTGCTATCTTCACTTATTAAATGTTTCACCATCAAGGTTCTGCTGTATAACATTTGGAAACAAATTAGTGAAATTGCACACATTTTTTGAATTGTGATATCAATTAATAAAAAAGAAGCACTACCAGTAGGCAGTATGGTATTAATTGAGCACTATAGGCCATGTATTCCTAGGCTATTTAGGCGATCCCAGGATATTTAAACCGTTAGTTTTTGGCTCTTAATTTTTATTTGAATCAACATCGAAAACTTGACACAAAGTCATTGACTTCAAATCCCTAATTAAGACTCTGAATGACAAAAAAGCATTGTTAGGAAGCACCACAAGGGGGTTACTTTTTACCATGTACCATTTATAAACTGAATGTATATACCTTGAAAAAAATAATCAATTTTATTGTAATTCATTGGACAAACTGTAAATATGTATTGTACATAATGAATTTAAGAATGATAGACAAATTAAACGGTTGTATTCAGCGAAAAAATCTTTGACCATTATTCTTTTTTTTTCTTTTAATAACATCGAAACTTGATACAAAATCATTGTTCCCCAATTAAGGCTATGGATGAAAGATAGGATCGTTTAGACGGGGCACCACAAGGGCGATCTTACCACCCCAACATTATTCATTACATCATTCTGAAAAGCAACTTCCTTTTTTTGTCTTGTTTGCATCCAAATCTATTTATTCAATTTATTGATTTTAATGCTGCTTAACGACCTCACCAACGGCTTGGTTATACGGGGTTACGAATGAGCGGGTGATAATGAAACAATGAAGTGATGATAGGTGAAAGGGCGTTCACAAAGACCCGTGCCTGATGCGGGACTCGAACCCTTGCCCGACTTGACTTCAGTTTTTACCGCTACCTATGATAGTTGACTGAGCCATCAGCCAAATCTTCATTGTTTTATTGATTTTTGTGGAGACAATTTTTGTCACCACCATTGATCACCGACATTTGTGGTGAGGAAAGAAATTTCAATATTCTGTTGGTATTTATATTCTTTTTCTTGGATTCTGCTTTGTCTTCTTTCTAAATATATCTTACTTCTTCTACACATTATTTTGTTGTAATTTGTGTTCTCATTACAATTTTCTTGTTTTATTTTATTAATATATATTTATTTGTTCATTTTTTCATTTTACCAGTCTTGATCAAATAAATGTGTAATTTACATCTCAGTATTGACCAAGGGAAACCATGAAAATCACCGTCAGGATGAAAGATGTGAAAGATGAAGGGGGGGGGGGGGGGCATTCGACAAGGGATAACTGTCGAATAGGGGGGGACAACTCGCCAGGTGTTGCTGTTTGGTACGATAATTTGTCAGCTCTCTGTAGGCACCAAAAGAGAAGGCAGGCAATCGCCAGGCATGTCCTGATGTGTTTGAAGGCTTGCCGTGCAGGTCTCGAGGCCTGACAATTCCTTGGGTAGATCTGGATGGACCAGACAACTGATCTGCTCCACAAACCGGTGCTCGAGACTCATGAACACACGGTTTGAATGCTTTTACAAAAAAAAAATGTTTTTCCTTACAGAGCACTGTAGACATGGAATCATTCTACCCAAATATAAGCAGCCCTTTCAGAGAAAGACAGATGTGTTCCAGCAACAAATGGAAGAAGCCACGACGGAGGAAGAAACCAGAAGACTTTGATTCACAAGACGATTCAATAGATGGTGGTGAAAACAAAAGTTTTAACAATATAGGAATACATGAGTCATCAAGACTAAAGAATTTCAGTGAAAAGAGACAAAGTCCTACCCTTGTAATTATTGTATTATTATTATTTTTATTATTATAAGAATGTTATTTCAAGAACTTTATTTTTCTGGCAAAATTCTGCAAAGCTATTCTTCAATTTACTAGGTAACATTCATACGTAATTACGTACTATAAACCAATACAAAATATTTCAAATATTCAGCAAATATTCAAAGAAAGAGATACAGATACCTATACAGCTGTTGCCATCTACACAGAATATATTACCGAACAGAAAAGATAAATTACCTAACTACACAGAATTCAATCATAGGCCTAAGCAACATGAATATAAAAAATTCAGTACGGTAACAAAAAATATATAAAGTATGACTAAGTATGAGTAAGTACTGTATAGTAAAGTAAGTATCAAGTGCCATATTGTTTTATAGGTAGATGAGCTTGTTAGTAATCTCATCAATGTGAGTAAATAATTTGTTTATATTTTGTATTTATTGTAAAAATTACTGTACATAATGAGCGAAGTATTATAAAAATGTGATTTATAACTATAAAAAAGTGTCGTTGTTATTTAATTAGTGTAACAGCCTACAAAAAAATAATGTTTGTTTCCTTACTGAAATAACATGGCCAAAACAGGGACAATTGAGTTTTAAGGGACGAAACACGGCAGTACATAGATAGGTAAACGGTCTGCAGAGATGCCGTTGCATAGCGCCCAAACTGAGCCGAAACAGTGTCAAAAACTGAATGATATTGAACGGCCGATCAAAGGCCTTTTCATGGACAATACAGCAACATTTTACGAACAAAATAGCAACTTTTCAAGGACAATATAGGGACTTTTTACAGACTTTGAAGAAGTTTTCTGTTTCTTGGAATCGATTGGAATGTTGAACGTTATTGTGTCCAAAGTACTTACCACCTCGGGCACAAAGAATATACCATCTGACATGAAGCAATTGGTTGAAATAGGGGTGAATAACCAGTTTTTACCTGTCACACTACACTCTATTCAGTCTATTGTTGCATTCAGTGTTCAGTCTATACTTACTTGTTGAGTTAACATAATGATGAGGAGTGCAATGAAGACTACAACGAATTTGTGAAAACTGTTCGACAATTCATTTTGGGCCGGATTATGAGATTCTTCTATCAAATGACATGGTCCTGACTGTCGTCACGACTCAAGAGACTTCTTTGCTGCCAAAAAGTCGAGCTATAGAGTAACAGATACTGGTTCAGAAAACTACTTTGCCGTGTATTGCCCCCGTTTTACCGGTCACCTTTGCATAACTCTAAATAATTGTAGCTAAATTTTGCACCATTACTGTTGAACTACGCCGTTTTTTTTTTGTGACGCATGCAAAAAGAAAACATGGTTTTTAGGGGCGGTCTATACAGCCAAATGATCGGATAGATGTATTAAATTTTCTAGCAAAAAAAATAATACATCCAGCTGCCATCTAAACCTCAGAAAACTATGTTCACCTTTGGCATGCGTCACATGAACACGGCGTAATTCAACAGGTAATTTAAGGGCTAAATATAATTAGAGTTATTATGAAAGGGTAATTAACATGTAAAGCAGGGGAAATACATGGACCGACTAGGAACAAACAAGGGCCAAAACAAGGACATTTTTTTCGAGAACTAGCCGCCCACGGTAGCTCGATCAGCTGAGGCACCGCTTCAGAAACTGAAGTCACCGTTGGGCGTGGGTTTGAATCCCGCATAAGGCATGGGTTTTTGTAAATGTCCTTTCACTAATCATCCCTTTCATACATTCATAATCACCTGCTCATTCGTACCCCCGTATAACCTAGCTGTTGGTGGGGTCGTTAAGCAAACAATAATCAATCAATCAAGAACTAACAAACAATGGCAAAAACAGGGACATTTCACAGACTTTTTACAAACCAAGTACGAACAAACAACGGCCGAAACAGAGACTTTTTTCAGATCAAGTAGGGACAAACAACGGCCAAAACAAACATTCTACAGACCTTTCATGGACAAAATAGGAATATTTAAGAGGCGTGATTTGCCGTATAATTTCAGTAGGGGTTTACCGGTCATTTTATGTTCTTAAAATTATACCCAAATATATTCACCGCCAACTTTTCAGAATTTTCCATTGAGAGATGATATGATTCTTTATATTTTTCAAATTCATGAAATTGAAGATTGAGTCAAAATGAACAATAATTGATTCAATTGAGTTCTCTGAATCATCATCAGGGTATTACTAATGACCACAATTGATTAATTCACTGAAAACAAAACAAAAATTGGAAAATATTCAGACAAATTTCAGGTGGTTTTCATCCATGCAAGGAACAATGATAATTTTTCAAACAAGTTTGCCTTAAATTGCAAGTATGCTAATTACCTAAAATTATTGAATTACCCTCTTTTTTTAATTATTCAAATCTTCGAGAATTTATTAGAATAACTGAATAGTACTACAGAAACGTCTCAAAAATGGATTCAAAAAATATTTTTTCAGTCAAGGAACATAATTGGTATTGAACAAACTCATTTGTATGCTAAACAGGTTTGAAAACAGATTATCTTTCTTCAGCGTGACTATATATATATATATAT
>OZ023327.1:32217139-32229639 GCA_964007535.1 Brachyptera risi
CCCTATACTTATTATAAAAATGTGTGTAAGACTAGTGTAAGAATAAAAAATAAATGAAAAAATATGAAAAATATTTCGGTTAATGTGGAAACCACGTGGCACGTCAACGTATCTCCGCTTATTACTCGACATTACCAATGATAACTTACCAAGTAACGGAACATTTATACGATAGGGTGCGACTTACCCGGGGTGAAGTCCTAGAAAGAAATACCAGGGCATATTTCAGCAATATTGCAGTTTGCTAATCCAAGTTTTTGAGATAATTTGATCATTTTTTCAGATTATATTCTGTAAGTTGTAGATATTGGCCAATGTTGTTGTAGTGTTAATGAGAATATGAATGGGAATAATAATAAAAATAAGTTTGTGATACTTTTGTTTTCATTTTTAACTACATTTATACAACTCAGTGTTGCATTTTTTGATACCATTTTATTTAATTTGAAACAAAAATATCGAAGCCCTGAAGAGCCCAAGCGCCCCCTGGCCCCCTGGGCTCTTGCGCCCCTAGGCTTCAGCCTTGCCAGCCTGTGCGTAAATCCGGGCCTGCCTACTCGGCCGCCCCTGTGCGCACGCCTATGAATATAACCGGTACAGTGTATTCAAGTCGTCTCTGTCCATATTTATTATTGAAATCTGAATTTTAAAATTGTTTAGGAGTCTTAATCTGGTGTTTAAAGGGTGATCATTTATAATTTTGAATCTATCATCAAAATACATCATTTCATAAGTAGAATGATTCTGGCAATGGCGTATACAGGGGGAGGTCCAGGGGCGCCCCGAAACTTGACCGAAGCTGGACTGAAATTGCATCATTCATTAGAATAAAAATAATAAAATTTGTGATGAACAAGGGAGGCTACCCGGTGGCCAAATTTAAGGAGTGCTATTGGCGCCCATCTGTGACTTTCTATCAGTAGGCCTAATCTTATTCTATGAATCAAATTAATGACGTTTTACTTACATCACTGGAAGTAAATGTTTTTATATCCAAATATCACTGGTATCCAGCGTTTTATTTGCTTGGATCAGCCATTTGGAAAAATTAGTCTTGTTAAAATCCATTCATTCCAGAAATTTTGTGTAGTTCCTAAAACCCATAGAATCGTATCAAAAATAGAACATTTTCAAAAATGTACCCGCAGGGCATGGCTTCCTCATTTCATTCACCATCGATATGCACACTCAGTTTTGAGGGCGCATAATTGAGTGCTTGCCCGGGGTGCTAAAATGACACGGAACGACCCTGCAGCTACAAATATTGGTTTCGGAGACATTTTTTATTTCATAAGTAAAATGACTTCGGCATCTGAACCTCATCTGAAACACGCTAAACTGTATGAAAAATGGGTGTAATTTGAAAAAAAATTACTGCAGGGACAGAAGGGGGCCTTCCCCCCTTGCCCCCCGCGGGTCGCCGGCTTCGCAATAACGGGCCGTTGCACAACTGTTCTCATGTGGCATTTTTTTTTCAACTGAAATCGCCCCCCCATGAATATGATCTGGATCTGCCACTGTCGACAGATACTGACGTTATGATCCTACTTCCTCATTACTTCGAATCCAAGTCCGAGGTATGGATGGAAACTGGTCCTGTTTCTAATACTACAGATCTTCGACGCTGTATATACCCCTTCATGAAATTGCCCAGCAAATAGGCACACACGTCTGTCACTGTTTACCAGCAGCGCACTCGTTAACTGGCTGCGACACAGTCTCATCCTTCTATGGGATCAGAATGAAGAAAGTTTGGAGATAAATATTGGAGATGAAAGATGAAGATCTCAATTCACTTGTGAATTACCACGAAGAATACAATAGTGATTCTTGCGTGGATATAGCAAGGAAGTTTATCGTGAAGCTATATGATCCGTCAAAACAATTTTCAAATTCCACCAAGATTCCATAAATCACTTGAGATTAAAAATGTCGGTTGTCAAAGAAAATCCTTCGATTGCTTACCATCAGAAGCGGTCTTTATTCAACATGTGAGGCGGGCTACTTGGCAATGCCGAACCTGGACTCAGGCACATGTCCGGCTACCAGACATACCCAATAAGTTTTGCTTTTCATTCATGGTTAGTTCTTAGAAGATGTACATTTAATTTGCTACCGATACACTAATCCGAGTTTTTCTTCTAATATAGAGGTCCTGAAGAGAGTGGATGGAAGCTCACTGTTGATGGTTACCTCTCTCCTATTTATTTCGAAAGGCCCATCTGCGATAGAAATACTGAATAACTTTTTAGGTTCTTGCAAATCGAAAAAAGTGTGTTTGCAACAATACCAAAATTGGATGTACTGACGTGTGCCATTGTGGCAGGGACTGTAACAATGTACACAATCGTCAAATTGAAGTTGAAAGAGACAAGTGAAATTAAATTCGATAGGCCTATCTCATATAATCCTAAAGTATGGGAACATAATACACATACATATTGTTTTATCGATAGATATTAATGTTAAAATACCACATGTAACATAAAAAAATCTTTATATTTATTTTGAATTTTTTACTGCGAGTCGCGCCAAATAAGCGCTACGTCACAAAGGCGTTCCGTAAGGGTACATAGCTGGCTGTCGGCCGCCAGTTATACCAGTCAAAGAAGGACGGTTAGTTCATTGACACTGAGTCTTGTGGTTGGGTAAACAAGTGAGAAGTGTTTTTAAATGTATGTTTAAATGTGTATCATTGATTATTGAATATTAAGATGAAGTACTCTATACTTTTATTAAATATTTTTTTCTTATATTGGGTTTTAACGACGCACTTCAATGATGACTAAGATCTATTGGCGTCGGATGGATGATTAATGAGATGATGGGATGATGAGATGAAGGTTTTATGGGTAATGGGAAGGATAGTGGGAAGGAAGCGGTCGTGGCCTATATTGTGGGAACCATCCTGGCATTAGCCTAGACTACAGAGGGAAACCACGAAAAACCCCTGTCAAGATGGACGGTAGCGGGGATCGAACCGGGTCCGATATGCCCACTGCCTCCCGGGTCACAAGGAGCAAGTGTGTTAACCACTCAGCTACCTGTGCCAGTCTTTTATTAGAAAAAAAAAAAAAACTAGTAATAAGCGTCTTGTACTATCGTAATAATAGTGCGTTACTGTTGCGTGTATGGGTGCCACAGCAATCAAAATATTATTAACAGTGGAGGAAAATTCATATTTATGCCTTCATCTTAAAATAACCCTCCCTACCCTCTCCAAAAATACCCTAAAAATCCGTCAATTTTGTTTTAAAGAAATAGTTGAGCTGTCAGATGGGAAAACGCGGGTTAGCAGTACAAGTGGACGAGTGGTGAACGCCTTTGTGACGTCACGCCGCATGCTAGATGGGGTATGCAGACCATTAAAAAAAAAAATCAAAATAAATACTGGAAGTTGGCATTTTTTTTCAAATTTGTCGGCATTGAATGGATCTAATACATAAGTTTTGTGTATGTCTATCATTGTCAATTCCTTCAATTCCGATGTATTTATTCTCGACTGAAAAGTAAGCATCTGTATTACAATTCACAATACGTTTTATTCACTTCTCAATATCAGCAACTCCACTGAGATCAATCGACGAATGAATCGTTGATAGTTCATCGACTGAGCGTATCGATAGAAGAAAATAGTGAATGATCGTAGCTGTACTAAATTTCACCATATACTTGGAAAAACAAGTGTTTTCTTAGGGCTAATAGTAACTACAATCAAGTACAGGACAAAAAAGTCAAGTTTTCTTCAGTACTGTATATAATTAACTATAAAGTATTAAATAGTTCTATGTAGTACTATATAGTAGACACAAACTGTGATGCGACTAGGCATGCTTCATTTTCTAATGTGACGCATCGGTCGGTAGTTTGCGGCACAATATTAATCAACCACTTCTGGGAATTTTGAGAATTTCACACACTGAATATGCTGCGTTTGCCTTTAGTTCAGATCATCAGGTGATTCCAAAAGTTACATCGATATGCTCAGTATGCTATCTTCAGGATAGTAGGACTATAAAATTTCAGTATGGCATTGTAAATGATCTTTGTCATTATTCACTGTGATGTTTCTACTTTCTGAATTCTTTCATGACTGATTTGGCGATTCTAGCAATGGAACCTCCAACCAGATAAATTTCAAATTCATAGTAGGATAATCAAATTTCATCAAACAATTCTCAAATACCACCAGTAATAGGGTTCTGGAGCACGGATGAATTTGAATTTGAATCATCATTCATTTATAATTTAATTCAATATATTCATATCAATTCTATGCATCATTCTAGCTCGTTTTATAATATCATAATATAATTTTGGTATTATAATTTTTTCCTTCATACAAATATTCATATTTTATTCACCACAATACTTGGTTTTATTCCTAGACCATTATGAATATTGAATTACTATATAATATATATTTATTTATTCATTTATTCATTCATTCATTCATTCATTCATTCATTCATTCATATATATATAGGCCTATATGCATTATGATATTTAAATCTCTCTAGAAAATTTGAGATTCATCCTTATGCTTGAAGTAAACTCGATTGATCACGCAAGTGTGTGGCGTCATTTCTCGAGAAAGGATGAATAGAGCGGAATGGAACCAGTGCTGGATACGCACAATTTACTTGAACCATATCGTATTGTAGAGTCTCATTATATTCCCTCAATCTGATTATTAAAACCGATAAACATCCGTGTCATGAAGAAATTGGCATAAAATAATATAACAAATAACCATAAATATTAGGGATGACATCGATTCTCAAAATCGGGAATCGATTCTCAATGCTCCAGAATCGATTAAAAATCGATTTAAAAAAAATAAAAAATTTTAAAATTTTTTAAAAAAATTTACAAAAAAAATTAAAAAAAAAAGTTTATTCTCAAAAAAGTAGTGTAATTTGAAACTTTTTTTTCAACCTTCCCAAGGCGTTCACGTGAAAAATAGCTGCTAGAGACTTCTTTGAACTGTACTGTACAATTTGGGTATTTCCGTCAACGTTCGGCTGTCAGACGTAATCGAAGGGATAGCATTTGTCCAGATAGTAATATCTCAACAATACAGAATGATATAGACAACGAAATGAGCACTTATTACGACGTAAAGAAGTACAGAACTGAACCAAAAAAAAAAAAAAAAATTTTTTTTTGGAAAAATCGATTTTTTGATTTGAGAATCGTTTTACATCAGAATCGATTCTTAATCGATTCTCGATTAATCGATGTTATCCCTAATAAATATCTAACATTGTTTAATCGATCAATTCCCCCGATATTAGATCCTTACATCAGTGAAGGTATCTTGGTGGCTCGAACCATCCAATCGGTAATGTTAGTAAACAGCGGAGACGGTCAATCGAAGCGTCTTGTGTCCAGTAACAGCATAGCAGAACATACAAGACAGCCCCACAGAAATAGCAGAAAAGTGTGTTACAAAGTTTAAGTGAAACGGGTCTTCAAGCGACAAAGTTGTAGCCTATGGATGGGGCTATTCATTGGTCGTGCATTCTTGATTTTCAATCCACGCCTATAGTTACAGTCAAGAACTAAAGTCTGGTAATGTGTAATTTTGTGTAATTCTTTCATATATTTTTGAAATTTTGATGAATTTTCAAGGTATAATTGACTTGTTTATTATTTTTTATGATAACATCTCATCACGACGAGCTGTTCACAAAAAGTTACATGGTTCTAGGGTCAAATTTGAAAAATTCATTGAACTTTTCACCTCTTCACTTTTTCAATATTTTTTAGCTGAATGTCATGTTCCTGATTTTTTAAGTGTGTTCTGATGAAGGGAATCCAAATAATTTTGAAGAGCAGTTGTATCAAACATATTTCTGAATACTGTCAAATTTTTAGCTTGTTATACGACCGACGCCACAGTTTGGCCTAGAACAGCTCAAGCCCGCAGCACTAGTAGGCCTACCGTATGTCTAAGGACGGTAAAACCAACACAGACGCTGGATAACTTGTAATGTTACAACCACTTTATCACCAGTGGCTCAAGCAGCAACAATCAAGGAATGAACTCTAATGATTCATCCTTCAATTGCCTAGAAATGTTGAAAACTGCCTGGCCCAACAAATGTCCTATTTTCAACCTTCCGGCTATCTCTGCATTTGACATCACAAATGACTTGAACAAGCTCCAACCCAAAACTTCAGCTGGATGGGATAAGATCCCAATGAGCCTCATCAAGAAATGTGGTCCTTGCATAGCAGGCTCCTTGGCTCACATAATAAATCATTCCTTTTACACAGGGGTTGTTCCCCTAAAGATGAAGTTGGCTATTGTACGCCCTGTACTTAAGAAAGGAGACTCACATGCTCTAACTACAGGCCTATTTCCCTTCTGTCTTCCTTCTCTAAAATTATGGAGAAGCTAATATACATCAAGCTAACGGAGCATCTGGAAATTAACTGCATGCTATCAAAAAACCAACATGGCTTCCGTGAAGGACACTCAACTTCAACGGCAATGACCCAGATGATTCTTAATATCACTAACGCACTAGAGAATAAAAAGAAAGTGGGAGTGATTCTTTGTGACTTGTCGAAGGCCTTCGACTCCCTAGACCATGCGCTACTTCTAACAAAACTTGAATGGTACGGAGTGTCTGGTACTTCAGCATCCTGATTTGAGTCGTACTTGACAGACAGGACCCAGAGCGTAAAGCTCAATCAACAAGATCAATCCGACTGGAACACTCTAAAGTCTGGTGTGCCGCAGGGATCGATACTCGGACCACTATTATTCTCAATTCTTGTGAACGATATGGCACATAATATTTGCCATAACAAATCTAATCGTGATGTGATCCAGTATGCTGACGATTCCAGTGCCACAGTAGAAGGTAATAATAATAACGAACTGGACCAAGAGCTATCATCTACCTTGAGGGACTTCACTGAGTGGTTTAACCCCAATGAGCTTCAACTCATCAAGGCAAAAACCGAAATTATAGTTTTCAATCTGCAAGGAAACAAAGTTCAGCTTCCATCCGAAATGCAAACAGTAGAAACCGCCAAGTTCCTAGGTATAACATTAGACCATCATCTGTCATGGGCGCCACACATTGAGACTCTACTGGTTAAACTCGCAAAAGCCAACTTCGTAATCCGAACTCTAGCTCGACAAGTGGACCCGTCCACTGTAAGGGCATTTTACTTCGCCAGCGTTCAGTCCTTGCTTGAGTATGGGGTCATCTGCTGAGGCTCAGCTGCCCTGAGCGTTAGAGTATTGCGAGCACAGAAAAGCATAGTACGTACTATACTTAACATCAAATCAAGAGTCCTGCAGAGGTGGCTTTAAACAGCTGAAAATTCTTCCTCTTCCTTGTCTTTATATAAAAGCGATCTGTAAGTTCACGAAAAAGAACATTGGACTGTTTGCTGATAACAGCCACTATGACTACAACACCAGAGGGTCATCTAATCTTGCACATGAGTTCTGCAGGTTGTCGGCAACTGCCAAGGGCATTATGCAATCGGGAAGAAGACACTACAACCACCTGCCAGTTGAAATCAAAGCTGACAGCAAGTTTTTCAACGGCAAGCTCATTGAATACCTGGTCAAACAATCTTACTACAGTGTAGACGAATATCTAAGCTCTTGAGGACTAGTAATTTGTAATTTAAGATCAAGTGTTTTTTTATACACGACAATTTTTAATCAATACCATTTATTTTATTTGTCTTGTTACATTGCATTGTAACTATTTGTAGACTACTTATTTTTAATTTTGACTTGGTTTATACATGTAATCATGTTTTCATAAAACCGTAAATAAATACAAATACAAATACAATTTATCAAGGTAGAACTACCAAAAATACCTGCATTATTTCTTTGTTTGTTTTTTGCTTAACGACCCCATCAACAGCTAGGTTATACAGGGAAAGCATTATTTCTACTGCACAGACCACAATAAGAATATTTTCTGGTACAATAAAAAAATTAAAATATTGTCAATAATCAGAAACTAATAAATAATCAATAATAATAATAATCATCATACAAAACCTACATATTATATTTATTATTATTGATAATAATAATAATAATAATCAATAATAGTAGCCTGCTACTGTTTAGTATTGCCTAAATGAAGTCACATGGTGATTCTTGATAGATTCTAACATTGTTTCAACATTTTGATTGCAATATTTATAAAACCTTGCTATATTGGGGCACTTGGGAGGAAAGACAACACGCGTGTCTTTCACCAAATTAGTAATCCTATACAGCGCAGACCATAGACAGATATCAGCAATAGTGGCCTGTTTTCCCATCAACCACTTGTTGTCAACTAGTGTTTCATTGATCTGCGATAAAGTAGAGGCTCGTTTCTGTGCACTACCATGTATGAGTGAGCCATGTATCAAGTCTAGCCATTGATCCAAACCACTATTGAATTCTGGAATCAAAAGCTGTGAGCCAGGTTGCACTAACAATCGACTTATTAACCTCGCGATATTCACTTCTCCTATTATCGTAGCATGAGTCACAGGATGAATGAATATCGGATCTTTCCCTAACTCGTCCCAGGTCACGTCAATTTGATATTGGTTATTTACGTTGGCAGACTTGACACCAGACTTGATCAGTCGTTGAGCATCTAACGAAGTGTTACAGAATAACTTTTTGCTGGGAGGCAGTGTATGTGAAATGGAGGTCACACCCAAGAGCTGGGCCAATTGAATCAGTGAGTGCGGCCAATATTTGGGATCAACCTTGATCATCAATACCTTGATGTCATTTGAATCTTTGGCTGTGGACTGTGAAGTCCATTGTTGTAGACTACCTTTGGTTGCTACGTTGCAATATCTCTTGCCTGAACCGGCTAATCTCGACTCCCCGTTGGTTGAAACATCACCAGTCGCTCGAGGTTGCCAACATCTGAGAGGAAGAATAAGTAGCTATTTTATCAATATTATGTTAAAATGAACACAGTTCTTAACATAAAAACAGCTTGACTGTACTTACACATGCATTTCCCTGTAAAGTACATCTCTTATGTAACATTGTATAACAACTTCATAAAAAATGTTGTCAAGCAGAAAATCTGTGATTTAAACAGGATTTAAAGTCGTTTTTTTTTTACATTCACATTTGGAGCAAATACTGGGGCCCAACTTTATTGCCAACTTTATACTACTCTCATATAATATTATCTCAACAGTACAGACATGCCAGTAATTTGCAATGTTAGAAAATTGTTAGCTAAATAAAGGTGCACATTATACTGATATTAGCAATTTGGAACAGTAAGAAGGAACATTAATACAGATGCAAGAATACACTAGTCGACAAACATATTTTTTTATATCAATGAAAAATGTGTTGTGGTAAATAATTTGGAAAAGGTTTCCAAGAATAATTTGACATGAATGATTCATGCGCGAACACTCGAGCTCTTTTCATACAGAAGTCGAGACTTTCCATTTCAAAATTGTAATCAAATCAATATAGCAATACATTATAAACTTTACAGTACAAAAAGATGAATGATGTTTGCATTGTGTTTGAAGGTTCGTTTGATTAATTTCACGAAAATGAATGGATGCACAATTCATTAGAACGTGCTCATTTTGGGTATACTTTTCCCTCACTTAATTGGCAAAAGAATTTCAATTTTCTACATATTGATGAACTTTTATGCTAATATATATTACAATTATTATATTAGGGTTTACAAATGAAATACAACTGAATTTTAAGCAAATCTTGTCAGACTAGTGCTCTCGTTAGGCAACTGAGAAGGTGAGTCTATTGTAGATGAAGTTTAAGTAGATCTACTATCTCGGACAAACACTCAAGTAATGGGCCAACCGAGCATAAACAAGATCGCTAAAACTTTAGCTAATCGTATACCAAGTTCCGAGTTGAGCTCTTACTCATGGCTATTGAAGAGAATCTTTAGTAGCATGCAGGAGAAGATTGGGTGAAACAGCATTTTTTTATCATTTCTTTTGAAGATTAGATACGGTATATCAAAAGGTATTCAATTGAAATCATAAGATCTTTTTGATACCCAACACATTGCGCAGGTGAAAACCATCATACCGGAATTAATTTTTTTTATACAGATGAGTAAAGTACATTTTTTCAGCTATACAAAAATGAATTTACATATCATACAGTTATGGTTTTCTTGTATATAGGCCTACCACTTGATTCTGTGGTATCTGTATTTTACAGATAGGCCTATGTGCTTCTTACATATTAGAATATTAATACAGTATCTCTATAAAGTTATCACATAGTTGCCTCTCTATTTAAAGGGCCTACTGCTTTGAGAAAATGTTCATAATCAAATAATAAATCTTATGAATGTATTGAATAATCTGAAATATTTTTTGACAAAAAAATCTACTATTGTTTGCCCCATAATAGCCAACACCTGAGGGTATAAATTGGTATGTGATAAATGAATGATGTTTACAAAAACACACACTTAATGAGGGACTCGAAAACTTGCCTGACTTGACTCAAGTTTCTGAAGCAGAGCCTTGCCTGACAGTCAATTGGCATCATTTACAGGAAATATTTATAAAGTTTGATGACAGGTAAATACTGAATAGGTTATTAGTTATTACTTATTGGATGGTAGATATACTTGTAGTTACAAAAGAAGTTTCTCTGCCAACACAAACATCACAGTTATATTTGTATAGCTGTGATATTTTCACAGTATTATAATCTCTCGGGACAATGTTTACGATTAGAAACACAACTTCATATTTCAAATCGTCCGAGGTTCAAACTAGGCAGATTGTAATTACTGTAGTGAAGTTTTAATAATCATTCAGATGGTAGACAAACATCTTTCATGTATACAAGTATACTAACTAATTAATTTATATGTTGGAAGTAGGCCCATGCAAAAGTCAGTCTGCTCATCTCTAAGGTCAAGTCTTGAACACCAAGATATGTAACTTACATTACCTCTCATTTTATTCATTCTGATTAACAAACAATATACAAAAACATATTAACATTTCGACCAACCCAAGTATTGCGACTAAATAAGTTGGCTGTTTCTCATAATAATAAGTACAAATCATTCGTAATAAATAGCACGAAGTAGTGTAGGGCTTTGAATGGTGATGATTGTTTGCTTAACGACCCCACCAACAGCTAGGTTATACGGGGCTACGAATGAGCTGGTGATTATGAACGAATGAAGTGATGATCAGTGAGAGGACATTAACAAAAACCCATGCCTTATGCGGGATTCGAACCCACGCCCAACGGTGACTTCAATTTCTGAAGCGGTGCCTCAGCTGACAGAGCTACCGAGGGTGGCTGTAGGGCTTTGAAACGCAGCTAATAAGATCCCACTCTATCTTGAACACTACTGATGGATGTCTATTTCTTTTTCAAAAGGGTCTATAAGTTGATTTTACATTGAAACCTCTATCGTTTTTCAAGTAACCAGGAAAAAACAACCATACAGGAAAATAATCTATGCAAGAAAATTCAACATTGGTTATATCATGGGAGTAGGGTAGGAATATGAATGATAGAAGCAGGGAAAAGGCGAATGCGACAACAATGTATTGAGGTTTCATTGTATAAACAATTCTTTATATACCAGAATAGATTTTTATATATCAGAGTTGTTATAGGCCTATATGTGGGCGACGCTGCACTGCACTGCCATATTTTCAAGTCTCAGCCGAGCAATTCAACGCGTTGACACAAGCTCAATGGTACTAGTCTTAGTTGTTGGACTTTGTACATTGTACATTATGCAAAATATTCTTATTAATGTATCATGTATGTACGCAGTTGGAACACCGATTATACTCAAATCTAGCCAGAATTTTCTCACAACATTATTCTAAACTACTGTTAGTCTTGTGACAGTAGCAATTCTAAATAGATACGAAACAATAAAAAGAAGGTCAGCTACCTCATAACATGACAAGATTGATGAATAAATTATTACATACCGGGACCAAATTAAATAAATGGGCCAAAGCAGAAAGTACACTACTAAAGTTTTATATCAAAATCAAAGAATGCTCAGATATGTGTGTCGTATCTGAATCGAGTAGTATCATTATTTTAGTGGTTCTTTTTAGAGTTTAAATATTGGCTACTCCAAATTTTGTATGCATTATAGGTTCATTACAATAAACGAATAATCAGACAGATATTTCTTACTTGAGAGTAGCATAATAATGACGTCTGAAATGTGAGTAAATTTCATAGTAGGTATACCTACTTTGTTAGTTCAAACATGGTCACTATATTTGAACAATACCCAGCATTGGTTACTGTATAAACGACTCAACCTTAATTGGCAGTCAAGACCACGGTAAACATAGTGAGCATCCTAGTCCTTACTCTAATTACAACATTAATACCAAAATAATAAGGTAGCAATAACTAAAATGTAATTACGCCTTTTCTTCGAGACGGCAGATAGGGTTGTCGAAGACCATTTGAAGATCGACCTTGGGCCCAACAA
>OZ023327.1:32234639-32247139 GCA_964007535.1 Brachyptera risi
CCTACCCTCCGACATCCCTGGTAATAACTGTCAACAAAACGAGCCATTTCACTGCTCAAGTATAGGCGGATAAGCACGACAAATTACTATAGAGGGTCAGTTTTCAACACTTCCCAAGTTTAATATGTTCTGCCAAATTACAAAAATGAAAAACGTGTTTTTGACCAATGTTCGGCCGTTATTTTCATATCAGTAGCGACTTCTAAACTCTAAAATGAGTGAAGAGAATTACGGAAAAAAAAAAAATCAAACTGGAAATTTTTGAGTTCAGCTGAATTTGAATTTGAACTTGAACAAGAAACTTGAACTAAAAATTCGAGTGCTCGCACACCCCTACTTATTATTAAATGTACATCCAAAACCCGACCCAAGATCTGCAGGTAATATTGATACCTGACCCTAACTCAAAAAGTGTGGTCAGCAGAGCCCTAATTTTCCATACATCATGGATTCATGGGAAAGTTATCTGATAAGTGATAACCCTTGTAATGAAAGTTTGCTCACTTACCGTTCTAGAGAAAGACCCCACGCAATGATGTTTACATCTTTCGGCAATCCCATAGGCAAAACCATCTCTGGTCGGAAAATACCAGAGTTACCGATTTCCACCCACTTGTCTAGTCCCGGATGGAAGCAAAAGATCTCCATACTCGGTTCTGTATAGGGATTGTACGCCGGCTTGAACTGAAGTTTCTCGAGTCCGAGCTTTTTGAAGAACTCATGTAGGACTCCAATCAGATCTCCAAGAGTCAGGTTATAATCAGCGACAACCCCCTCAACTTGATGAAACTCGGCCAAGTGGGTGGCATCCAATGTTTCATTGCGGAATACTCGGTCAATGCTGAAATACTTGACCGGATGGAATCCTAGTAGGCAAAGTGTCGAATATTTACCAACAATTATTCCAAATTAAAATATCTGTCACCGGTACTATATTTTTAAAATGCATGAATGCTAAGACTTGTATGCCAAAGAATTGTAGCACCAATCAATAGGGACGTTTACTTTGAAATGTAACTACAAGCAATCATTCCTATATACTAGTTGGTAATGTTGACAAAACTATTGCCTAGAAATTGTATTGCTTTAATTGACATCCTCAGCATAACCCAGCAGTCGGGATCATATGATTTCAATGACTAGCTGGTTTTTTACCACCGGTAGGTTATTGGGTTATTATAATGGTATGATTTCAAAACTGTCAAGAAAATGGCAACCTCCCTCGTGAGTCGAACCCGGATCTCCAGATTGCCGGTCTGACTCTTTACCAATACAAATTGAAGATGTTCACGATGATCTTCCTCTCTGGCGAAATTGGTATCGTGTCACACCGACAATCTAGAGATCTGGGTTTGAACTTTGAATCCCAGGTAAGAAATTGAAACACTACCTTGTGGTGATTTGGCTAGTTTATAGAGCATTCGTGCGCTCACAGCCGTCGTGTGGGTGCGTAGCAAGTTTTTCTGAGCCTCTTCCACTTTCCAATCGTAGCCGTATCCCTGTGAACCATAACCTCCACGGCTGTGAACTTCCTGAACACGTTTCAAATAATCCTGGGGAAACTTGGTCGATGATTTTGGGTCTGTTGAAGGAAAGCTGTATTAGATGGTTTTATTGGATAATGATGTACGTACACGAAGGTGACATCAGAAGCGTATCGCAAATTGTGGATTTTTTCATCATCGAATTTAACCTTGACACAAAATTTGTACAACATTCAATAATAAACCTTGCTGCCATTTTCCAGTACTCTAGAAACCAAGGACTGAAGCCAAACCCAAATAAATCTGTGCTTCTAGTTAAAGGATCTGCTGGGCAGCAAAACATTTACAAAGAAGCAAACCCAAAGATTATGATTGAGTCGGTGTATCTACAACTAGTGAACAACGTTAAGAATCTTGGTGTTTGGATTCAATCGGATCTAGGTTGGGACACACATATTAATAGGCAATGTGTGAAGGCATACGGCACCTTAAAATATTTATACTCTTTCAAAAATTACCTACCGTGCGCAACCAAAACCATGCTATGTCAGTCCCTAATCTTATCGCTCTTCGATTATTGTGACAATATCTATACAGGCTTGACTATTTCGCAAGAGAAACAAATCCAGAAAGTACAAAACTCATGTGTGAGTTTTATACATAGTGTACCATATAAAGCCCAGACATCGCTCTACTTAGCTGAAATGGGCTGGCTAAATATGAAGGATAGAAGGTTTCTCCCCACGTGATCATTTTTATTTTTAAATTATCAAAAAACTGGCAAACCTAAGCATCTTTTCGACTAACTAATATTAACTAAAAACCAACAGAGTCATAATAGTCGTCAGCAAAACACCAACTTGGTCTATCATCTCCACAATTCTACAAGTTCATCTGATCTGCCTTCTCTATCATTGCTGTCAAATACTGGAATTGTCTACCAACTTATATTAAAACAATCAAGTCAGAGGGCCTTCTGAAAGAAAAATGTAAGGAAAAATGGATGGAAATTCAAATTGAGAAGATGATTGTATGGAAGCAACAAAGAACTGCCACCGCCCCTTTTTGGATTTATGAATACATATTTCTATATTTTATGTTCTCTTTTCTAATTTTTCTCAGGCAATTTTGATTATTATTTTCATATTATTTAAACATTTTTTTTTATACTTTTGGTTAGTGTTTGTAATAGATGTTCTGTAACTTTTGTTGCTGTATTTATGTTGTTGTACAGTGTTGGATGGAAGAACGACTTTGTCGAATCCCGCACTTAACGTATTTTTAATGACATTGAATAAAGACATTATTATTACTAGGAAAACGCCATATATGCGTTGTAAGACGAGCGGATAGTAGTAGTATGTCGACTTTTTTGCCAAACTTTTGCCTACATTCGCCAATTGGGTGACATTCAAGTTAGAAATGGGAAAAAACTGCTTCGAGTGGTACCAATTTAGCACATTTAATGTTTTTTCTTCGAAATGGCTCACCCGATCAAGCTGAAAGTTCTCAGAAATGTGTATCATCATGTATTAGTAACTCAACTTCACACAAAATTTCATTTTTTTTGGAAATTTTTTTTTTTTTCCGTCGTGTTATTCTAATGGGTATTTTTGAAATTTCTAAAATTCATAAAAAAAAAGTCAACATCCGATATTGCCACAAAACTATACAGATTTAAGTTAGATGAGGAACCATGAAAAAAAAAGTTTGAAGTTCATAGCTGTAGCCGTTTGACCTGTGGAGAACCGACAAAAAAACATAAAAACATGAAAAAAAAAACAAAAAAAACATAAAAACGAACACCAATTTTTTTCAGTATGTCAAATTGAATCCTCGGTAAAGCTCGTCCAATTATTAATTTATTATTATTATTATTATTATTAATGGATCACATTTGCAAATGTGACAGACTCATTGGAAACGTTCAAGTTATTAAATATTTAGGTTTACATATAGATAGTAATTTCAAATGGAACATTCATATTGACGAGCTCAGAAAAAAATTGAAATCATGCTCTTTCAAAATATATCAATTAAGACCTTACCTGCCATTTGAAACGTTAAAAACTGAATACACAGCCATAGCAGAGAGTTTAATTCTGTATGGTAGTCAAGTATGGAGAAACTCTGACGACTCCAATATTCAAACTATAGTTAACATTCAAAAATCAATTTTAAAAAATATGATACCAGTCAATATTCAAGTTAATCGGGATAATTTGTTTGTTCACTGTAATATTTTATCAGCTAGAGGAATTTATAAATATAAAATTATCATTCAAAATTACTTCTCGGACCAATATAAACAAAATCTGGAACATAATATACAACAAATATAGAAAAAATATGTTATATGTCATATGTAAATATGTTATGGTGTATATATGTTATATGTATATGTTATAGAACAAGAATCAAAGAAACCGATTATTGTGTAATACCCTCATTTATTAACAGCTACGGCAAGAGACTTTTGAAGGTAACGGTTCCAACTTTATTCAATGCCATGCCAGCAAATCTTAAAAGTCTAACATACATAGCAGATATTAAATTGAATGTGAAAAATTGGATCATCACTCTAAAATGAATCAGTAAATTGTAGGCCTATATACCTAATTAATATTGAATTCATTCGATGGTGTATAATCTTTTATTTTTCTTTTCTCAGATGCTTGAATAGGATTTTGTTGTTTGTTGTTTGTGTATGTTGTTTTTATTGTCACATATATTGCCATTCAGAGGAAGCAGCTCTAAAACAAGAAGCATGAGCAGGGGCGTATTAATGCACAGGCTGACTAGGCTGCAGCCTAGGGCGTCAACATTTAGGGGGCGCCGCGGAGCGGTGCCCCCTTATCGGCTTCATGTTTTAAATTCTCGAAAGTTTACTTTTATTTTGGTACAAACACATTTTTACATATTTTTACTTCATTTAATTTTTTTCTTATGGCATTCATTAGACAAGAGCTTAATGAGCAAATCTACTTTGTTCAGTTTTTGTTCACCAAAAGGAGGAAGTCTATTTTTGACATTTCTAGGAATCGACAAAGAAACTATAAGGGTTGGGTTTGCCAACGGAAATATCGAAGACTACTTAGATTTTAGTGTGCATTGTGATCGTGCCAAGTAAGTAAACTCAGTGAAACTCAGGGGATGGGTGGAATAGCAGAAGAGTTATTGCAATTTTGTATTAACCTATAATTTGGTCGTATTTCCTTGAAAATTAGTTATTTAAAAACAAAAATGAGTGGGGCTCAGGTCAGAAAATGGGCAAAGGAGAAAAGTGAACTATCTGAATTAGAATTAAAGAAAATATCTAAAATAATGTCGTATTTCACAAGTACAAACTTGAGTGCGTGTGTGAGTGTGAGTGAAAGTGAGATTGCGAGTGTGAGAGCGATAAAAAATAGATGATGTACCAATGCTACCAAACATCGATATTGAACCCGTGTTAGGTGAGTGTGAATTAGTGCCACAGTTCAGCGAATCAGTTCAATCACGCCTAATAGATAAGAATAAGACAGTGTCTAGCGCTGATGAGCCTAGTCTGCCCGAAAAAACGTTATTGGAATCAAAACCAGCGTGCTTTTCTATCAGTGACGACCCAGCCGAATGGGTTATTAACGACATTACAATTGATTACAGTTCAAAACATGGTGCAAAACAAAATATCAATGAGGGAGGTGGATTTAATGAATAAGAGAGACAATATGAAGATCAAAAGAGATACTTCTCACAATCGTTTCTGAAGGGAAAACAAGCAAATGGAGAGGAAGTGTATCGACATTGGGCCGTGTACTCAGCATCTAAAGGGGTCATCTACTCTATACCATGTAAACTGATTAAAGGAAAATGTCATTTTTCCCATGAAAATGGATTTAATGATTGGAGAAATGCTAGCACTCGTTTCCGTGAACACGAAAATTCACGTGAACATCGTTCATGTGTATCATTACTCAATGCACGCGGCAAGACGTTAGATCGAGTTGACAGTTTATTGACAACTCGGTTGACTGAAGAAATAGATTACTGGCGAAATGTTTTACATCGGGTTGTAGCAACGGTGAAGTCTTTGGCCAAAAGAGGACTTGCATCTCGTGGTGACAACGAAATATTTGGAATGATTAATAATGGAAACATTTTGTCTTCACTTGAACTAATTGCTGAATTTGATCCCTTTTTAGCTGACCACATTGCACGTTATGGTAATGCTGGAAAAGGAAATCCGTCATACTTGTCATCTTCAATTTGCGATGAATTTCATTACCCCAATAATATATATATATACTGTATATATAAATATAAAATGGTGGAAGGTAGGGGGGGGGGGGGGGGGGGGCAAATTATTTTGTAGCCTATGGGAGCAAAATTGGTTGATCCGGCCCTGCGAATGAGTAATAATGAAGTTCAATGTTTATTATTTTGTTTAGCATAATCTCTGCTGACACGTTGCGAAAGCAGCTTAGCGGAGTTTTATAGACAGAATTTGTAAACTGTTTCTGATTATCAATAGAAAAAAAAATAATAATGAAAAAAAAAAAAATATTCTCATTATAATACTATTTTATTGAAGATTAATTAATAGGAACAAAATGAGATGAATGAAACTAGAGATTTTCTTACCAATTACCAACGGCATTTACCATTTGGTAACCTGGAATTTGAAATAATACTAATTTAACTCACAATAAATAGCAATAGATTGCTTATAAGAATAACAAACATTAGTTTCACCCATTGTCCAAGTACATTCTTGGTAGACAAGGTCTATCCATACGCATGTAACAACATTGAGAAGTGGAAGTGTGACATCATCTTGTGCACACTTCTCTTACTGGCTACAAACGTATATCAACACGGCACTTTCAATGCCCACACATATTGACGTATTGACGGGTGTACTGCTTCATGAGGTAAAGTGATGGTGGAGAATTAATTTGGTAATTAATTTGGGAATTTAACAAGGTTTGCATGGGAATAGGTAACTTACAATTCTTTCACCTCAATATTGGTTGGTGAACTTTCAAGCCAAAAAATCCGAAGGTTTAGATTTGGTAAAACTTGAGAAAATTCCATAGGGTGAAACAGCAAGGAGCATAGTACCGGTAGGGTACTAGAGTGATTCAAATGTTGTATTATTTGTGGAAAAATGAAATATAACTGAACAATTTCACCCTCTTATTACATTTTTCTGATTCACAATTCAATTTTGAATAATCTTTATGAAACCGAACACTTACCCGAGATGAAGAATGTGTCATGTGCATCACGGGCTGGATGTTGTTGAGGTTGGAAAAGAGCATCGAAGTTCCAGAACGAACTTTCCACATAGTTGTTGGTAGCCATCTCAGTAAAACTGATACAAAACACATGAAACCAATTACTATTAGGCCTAGGGAACGAATGGCAACATGAACGATTCTCGAGCCAGCGTAATTGATTTGTTATTCAGTTTTTGAATTTATATTGGGTTTATCGACATACTGTACTGATGACTGAGATTTATTGGCATCAGTGAATGTTATATGAAATGATGGGATGATGAGATGAAAGGTTTCATTTTATTAGGCGTTTTGGGAGGCGTTTTTGGGGGAAGGAGTCGGTCGTGGCCTGTTGTTAAGAAAACATCCCAGTATTGACCTGAACGACAGAGGAAAACCACGAAAAACCCGTCAGGATAGTCGACCATGGCAGGAATCGAACTCCAGTTTCCTGAATGACGTTCCAGTGTGCTAGCCACTTGACCACTTGTCACAGTAATCAATTCGTTTTACTCGAGAAAATTCAATGATCAGAGCTTTTCCAGTACACTCAAGCTTCATTTCACTCGTTGAATAAAGAAAATGAACCATTAGAATTAAGACTGACAACATATGATGAACATTACATCAGTTTGTCAAGTTACATTCATCTAAGCAGGTAATTAATAGAATACTGTATCTATCTAGCCTCATCAAGAATTTTCCCCTTGATTAGGCCTACTGTACTGCCTAACCAGGAAGAGAGCAGAGGGACAATGTGATACTTGATGGCTGCTGACATTTACCAATGCACCACAACAATTTTTTCTTACATTTTCTTAAATTTTTCTTTTTAAGGTTGTGTGATGGGCTAAACGCGGGATGTAGAGTAATATTCAGAAGTTTTACATCTCGGCAAGTTATAGTCCCGTAAGTCTGAATTAACGCCCATTATTCATTCATGAATGCTTTTTGGAATGAAATACTTTCCCCGATTGTCTGACTATTTGCTTAGAGAAATTTTACGCAATTACTTAACAAAATGTTGGAAAATCATGTGTGTGGTAGGCCTACTTGTTTGGGGTAAAATTCCTACAAAATAATTGTGTAATGAATCTATATCGTTCACTGATCGGTAGATAGTAGATACATCTATTACTGTTATCATAATGTTTGTTCGCCTCTATTGTTTCCAAACTTTCCACCTTTATTATTGGTCGATATGAAATTGGGACGGGACTCCAATAAGATAGTTCGATTTTGTCCCACTCCCTCAAAACCCAGTGGCATAGATGTGCTCTGTTAGGCGGTCTGATGCCGAATTAAGCAAAGCGTGGTCTAGTGGTGGAGTTATAAATCATTTCGTCGCATCCGTCCTTAAATCTATCATCTTGACGAACTTCTCTATGCAATCATTTCATTCCTAATTCTAATTTTCATCACAATAATTTTGATTTTAATTTTGATATGAAAATATTTCATTTTTTAAAAAGGATACTAGGATAGGCCTACTTTTGATTCAATTCAATTCACAAACACAACACGCACCATGTTTACCTCTTGAGAAATGAGCCACTTAGAAGTGCTAGAAACAGTATGTCTAATCTAGATAAGTCTATACTCTATAGTTGTAATCTCGTAGCAATTCTTTAGGCTTCTGTGGGTTACATGACAACTTCTGTTTTCTATGAAATTCTTCATATATCAAATGAAAAACAAGACAGTTGAATTGTATCTGAATTATACCTGACATACAAGTTAACAAATAAAAAACAAAAATAACAAATTAAAAAATACATGAAAATAAACAAATAAAAGTCGAAAGTTGAAACTGTATCTGTGTTCAAAAGTATTTAAAAAAAAAATTAAACTCTCTCAATTAAGACTCGCTGAATTCACAACGTGCAATAATGACTATCACTATATTTTACAGAAGACACTTGTTTGAGAGAAGTATTAACAACAGGTCTGGTGATGGCATTTTTTGGAAAACTGGCCCAATTCAATATCACAAGCCACGTGTGCTTGGCAGTGTTCATTTATTTATATGATTAAATTGGGGTTTAACATTGCACTGTAATTGATAATCAAGATCTATTTGTAGTGAATTTACTATTTAGTCATAAGTTGGTAGCCCTGCACTTTCTAGAACTGTCTTATGTCCGTATCTAAGCATCTCATTAAATGAATACATAATGAAGATTGTTTAAAAGTGTAAGATGACTAATTTCCAAGTATCACACTATTAGCACCAGATGGATGATTAATACAGATGACGGGATGATAAGATGAAAGTTTTCTAGGGATGAAGTGGGAAGAATAGTGGGAGGAAGTAGTTGTGGGTCATATTGTGGGAACTTTCCCTGCAGTCACCTAGGTCACGGCAGAAAACCACAAAAAACATCTGTGAATGAGGCAGGAATCGAATCTAGGCCCAATCTATACTCTCACCTCTCGATCACATGAAGCAAATAAGATATCGCTTTGCTTCATGTAATAAATCTCATATTGCTGTCAAGAACACGTCTAATGTTCGGCTTATATTCTCTACTTGCACGAAGTTAGGCGGTGGCGTTTAGTTGCAAAATATATTCATTCATTTATTCATATTGGGTTCAACGATGCACTCTACTGATGACTTCGATCTATTGACGTCAGTGAATGATATATGAGATGGTGGGATGATGAGATGAGAAGTTATTTTATTAGTTGTTTTTGGATAGTGAGAAGGAGTTATTTGTGGCCTACTGTCAAGGAACCATCCCAATATTGACCTGAACGACAGAGGGAAACCACAAAAATCCCCTGCCAGTATGGTCAACCATGGCAGGAATCAAACCCCGGTCTTCTCAATGACGGTTTAGTGTATCAACCGCTCGGGCACACGTCTCAGTGTTGCTAGATTTAAACGTTAGTCTGACACCATAGGCCTATAATATTGGTTAAATAATGATTTATATAGAAGGCTACACATGTTTGATGAAGTATTTATTGATTACATACAAGCAATGGCACAGTGACTCGCTTACATTATCGTCGCCATCTCTTATTCATTCAAATTAGGTTCAATGACGCACTGTCAGGAGGAATTCAAATCAAATCGAATAAAAATGTTTTTTATTCTTATAAATATTCAAGTATGACAGGCAAAGTCCATGTTATGATAACAAAATAAATATAAGTATATAAGACAACATAATATGAAGAAAAACTGTCATGTAAGTGAATAAGATAAAGAGTAAAGATATAGATAGTATAGTATTATATTATGTATTTCCTCCAACCTGTACCCACCTCATTATTCTCACATCACTAGTTTCTCTTGACCTGCATCATCATCAATCATTCATCTCATATTGTCCATTACAAAATAATATTCTTTAAATCAAGTCCTACTTTCCAATAATGTCATTGCCTCAGGGCCCACTTCCCCTTTCATCTTTTATCACCGGCTTTGGCCATCTTTTCATCCGCCGCCCGATCTGTATAGTTACAGGGGAGAAAATCTGTTCTATCTTTCCTGCTAGGGGTCGAGGTTCGAGTCCTTGATAAGGCATGGTTGTTATTTGCTGCCCTCTCAGCCTACGGTAGATAGTGAATGGCATTTTCTTCGACTCAGTACTATGGGTCTTGGTTCAATTCCAAGAGAAGGCTAGAGATTGTGTTCCTATCACTCTTTTCTGTCTCTAATCTGTTCCTTCTTGTCCTCACCCAACCACCAGGTAAAAATCATAAACTCAGAGAGCATAACCTGCAAATTGAATTCTGAGTTGGTTCATGTAGGCCTAGGCCTAGAGGGTGCTGTGGGAAAACAGTGCACTCTAGTGGCAGACCCAGGCAAGCCAGCACAGGAAGTAGCTTGCAGGTGTTTCCTTGAGAGGAAGAAATATTAGTTGTGTTCGTCTGTCATGAACTGAAAAGAACTAGAGTACACTTTAAGGGGGTGGAGCAACTTGAGTTCAACTCCGTGCAGGATGCGCCGTTGTTCAGTTCAACTTGGTGTACGTGAACTAACAATTACAGACGAACAGCCACCACCCACCGCGTACCCCAAACTACTTGCCGCGAATTCAAAATATGTTTCAACTTTCAATCAATTTCTACGCTCATGATAAATTTCCTTATAAAGAAAAATGACAATATTAGTCGAGACAAAAATATTCATGACCAATAACCCTTGGCCAAAAGCATTTATATAATATTTAAAAGGTGGTAGAAAAGTAGCAAGACAAGAGAATCGCCAGTAAGCTACTTGACACCCGGAATATTCGAACAATATTGTTTTGAGAGCACTGTTAATAAACTAAATAAAAGTAACCTCATAAAACTAATGAACTAAACTGATATAATAATTAACAAATATCTCATGGATGATTGATGAACTGATAAAACTAACATTTAGAGCTAAATAATATCCCGTTTTCATCAATCCGTACGTAAAACGTGAATAGCATCCACAGATACATCCATGTTGCGCGCGTAAAATCTGCTTACACTACTTTACACCACCTATACGTACAGGGGTAACTTTTCTTACACTTTTTTACACCAACTTACTCTAGTTCACCGTGCGTCGACAAACGAACAGCCGAGTGCAAGAGCTCTGCACTATTCTGCCCCGAGTCAGACGAACGGCCACCGACCGATCGGTGTAAGTAGGTGCAGGTTCGTGCAAGATAGTGCAGACAGACGAACACAACTATTAAGAATACCTGATATACTCACCTGATGAGATCCAACAAGATCGAAACATGTCGTGAGTTTTAGTTTATTATTAATGTTTCTGTGATTTTCACCTGTTGGTTATTTCCTTCAGAGTCCGTGGAAAAGGTAATGGGAAACCTGAGTTTGTTGATTCTTGTGGAACCTACCTCCCAGTACTCGCATTGTCCAGTCCACACATGTGTGTGTGGTTTTTTTGTGTTCTATCTATGCATTTCCTCCAACCTGTACCCACCTCATTATTCTCAGATCACTAGTTTCTCTTAACCTGCATCATCATCAATCATTCATCTCATATCGTCCATTACAAAATAATATAGTATTATATTAGTATTATAGTATTATATAGTATCATATTTATCATAGCCGATACAGTATTATTTATAATACACAGTATTATTTACAGATGAAATTATATTTAGTCTATAATATGATGATGAAATAATTAGAAGCACGCTCAAGGCTGAAGCACACCTACCAATTTACAACGACTTGCGGAGGCTCGGTATCATCAGGATTGTGATGCAACCATGAGAGATAAACGCGTGTAGTTTTTGGTGTTCCATCAATAAAGAACAGTTCTATGATGTGTATTTGTAGTAATCTCGACATTAATCCCCAAAATCGTAGAAACGGATTTGAACTTTGCACATCTTTGAGCTGTTATCCCTCCAGCAAAAATTAGATTCAGTAGTTTTTACAAACTCAAAGCCTAGTTTGAACCTTTATCTACAACTTTATCGCTTACTGTTGTATATTATATCCAATGGTGAAGTCAGTACGCGTAATATACGGAGATATGTTTCGCACTATTTTCATCAGTTACTGTGTACGCCTTGAAAGCTCGAAAGGTCAACCTGCAAAGCTTGAACCATGCCGTGCCGTGCAGGGCTGGGCGATGCGCGACTCGCGAGCGATACACACAGAAGGGTGAGTCTGCGGTTATTATGTACGCACGTGCGACTATATTAGGCACACGATACATTTCGTCACAATATGAAGACGAGACCATGCCTATCAGCGAGAAGAAAAAAACAAACCGGGAACTCGCTGA
>OZ023327.1:32250742-32308242 GCA_964007535.1 Brachyptera risi
TATATATATATATATATATATATATATATATATATATATATATATATATATATATATATATATATATATATATATATATATATATATATATATATATATATATATATATATATATATATATATAAATATATATATATATAAATATATATATATATATATATATATATATATATATATATATATATATATATATATATATATATGTATATATATAAATATATATACATACATATATATATATATATATATATATATATATATATATATATATATATATATATATATATATATACATGTATATATATATATATATATATATATATATATATATATATATATATATATATATATATATATATATATATATATTTAACACGAAGCGTTCCCCCAGTATTATATAACGCACAACTATTAAGAGTGCACTGGAGTCGATTTAGTGAGATATCATACTTTTAGTGATAACTTTCAAACAATATGAGACGACAAAATTATGCCACTACAAAAACACATACATAGTCTTTATGTTCAATATAGAATGCGTATATAAACTATTCAACTAGCTTATATCACATAATTTGTACAGGTATATAGCTGAGAAAAAAGTTTGCCGTATACATGAGAAAATCATGCGACATGAGTTGAATAGCTTCCACTTCGTATACCGTTATGGAGGTATTAGAATATCTTTCTTTCTGTTGAGTCTGAAATTTTATGTTCAAAAGTTATCGCAAAAAACTGATTTCTTGCTTTAACCGACTCCCATGCACTCTTCAGCTATAAATATACTTTATTACTTGCAAAACTTTGGGACGGAATGCACCATGGTCAGTTACTAATACACATGTAATTGTATGAACAATCAAAGTTGGTGAATAGGCCAGGAACTTGTTCCAGAAATACATTTGTTGTATAAACGTCAGATTTATGAATAGAAATTGACATCATTTTCCAACCCTGTGATTGGCTGAAGATAACGTCATAACCTTGCAAGGGCTAATATAAAGGCAAAGGAACGGGACAGGTAACCAATTTTAGCTCACTCATAATCAGCCTCGAGGAAGTTTGAGATTGTGGCTGAGGTCACGACCTGAAGTGGTTTGAAATGAAGAGACGGGATGGCGTATAGAATAGTGGTGATATAAAGTTAAATGTAACAAAATAAGTGTCTTGGTGCAACGAATGGTGGCGACGTGCCTAATAAGTGAAGAGTAATAAACTCAGTTCTTCTCTAATCGTTTGAATTGTTATCCTGCGGGAACCTCATAATTGAATATTTAAGTTTATATTAAACTTGTAGTGCAACATTAAGCATACTATCAAGTATTCCCCAGATTGAAATGTACAATCTATTTCCTGAGATGAACATTCGTCATACGTATTCGTCGCCTATCATCACTGTCCCAGTAGTAACAGCTGGCATTCAAACTTCGAGACTACCGTCTTCATCGCCAACAAGTCGTCCGTCCTCTCATACCACAACGCTGCATGACGTAATTGTAGTTCATCGTCTGGAGAGCTTTACCTACCCCCTTCAAGACCTCAATCGTCGCTTCCCTCACGTCACTGAAGGCACCCACCCACCCATTCGTCATAATTATCGTTGTAACCTACGGTACACATAGTAGATCTGGACCGGATCGAAACAAGGTATATTTAACATCATATGTAACTGTGTAATGTAAAGAAAGGGAAGACAAATAAATATCAAGTGTAACTAAAATTGATGGGAGATTACTTAGTTCAGAGTCTCATGTTCCTGCTTTGAGCGAGTCGTGTCAGATTTGAGACCCAACGTGGTCGGTTCTATTTCCGATACGCCCTGAGAGCCCACCTAAACCCACCCAAAGAGTTGTCACATTTGGCGCCAACGTGTTTTCGGTTCGATCTCCGATACGTTCAGGATTTTTTTGGCCCACCCTGAGATCACCCAGAGATTGTTACACTCTGTTTTTGTTCAGTTTTCTGTATTGCATTCGATTATTCAGTTTAATATCAATATGTCGAACGCACAAATTATTGACGTACCAAAAACTAGTGATGACTAATTGTCTTCACTTCATAAACCACAGTTGACTAGAGAGGAGTTCAATGCCATTATTTATGGGGGTGTGCGTCACCGACATTGCCACTGACCGAAACCAAGGACAGTGACAATACGGACGACATTTCATTGTCAAAATTATTTGTTTTATTTCAGAAATTCGAACAGAAAACCGATCAGAAATTTCTCGAACCAAAACAACAATCCGATCAGAAACCTGATTCAGTAATGACGAAATTAGATTCACAAAAACAAGAATTTCTTGAGCTAAAACAGAACTCAGATTCAGTAATGGCGAAATTAGATTTACAAGAAAAAAGATTTCTTGCATTAGAACAGAAAGCCGAAAAGAAATTCGATGCGTTGAATAAACTCGTAGAATCTAGCAATTGTGTAACAGTCACCAACTGTTTGATTATTTATATTTCACCATTATCATAATTTAGTATTATTTCACTTTATTCTGTTAGTTTTAGCTCATTGCCTGTTCTCAATACTGTTTCGCACATTTCAGTATTTCACGTCCCGTTAGCTTTGCCTTTTCTAAAATCATATCTCTACTGTAAATAGGTCACTGATGCCCTCAGCCTAGTATAGCCCTCCCTTTTTGACCAATAGGATAGTATAGTGATTTCGCGGGTCTTCAACCCCGTTAGCGCGCTAGGCCACTCGACGCTTAGTTTACCGACAGGGACACCTGCGGCCCTACACAGGGTTATCTCTCACGAGAACGTTAACTTTACCTCCACCCTCCCTCACGGGAACGTCTTCACCAAGACAAACCTAGTTTAAGTATCTCTCCCGAGAGAAGCTCCCCCGAGCTACCTATTCATACTCAGCCTAATATTAGTTCACCTAGTAATAAGATTTCCGCGGCGGCTAGTACCAACACCGGACCAGAAGTTGAGACTAGGGTACGCCTGACAAGGACCAACGTTATCCCGGCTCGCTCCGAAGTTCTGTGTGGAGGTTATCAGTACAGAAGGATAGGTTTAAGAAGTGGCACGGACCTATGTTAGTCATAGCTAAGCCTACTCCCGTTACTTTTCGAGTACGCGATATTCAAAGTGGTAAGGAACATAAATGTCAGGCTAACCGCCTGAAGTTATATGAGGCATTCAATCCAGATGATGAGAGTGAAGATGAAGTAGATGAGGACGAACTAAATGCACTTAGGCCTACCAATGATAATCATGATGATAACTCCAACATGAGTGATAAATGTGATGCACTAACAAACAAACCATTCACGTATGATGACCGTGAACATGTTCGATTTGTTACATCTGAATTAAATAGGTTCACAATACGAAATGATTCTACCACACATTCACCGGGGTTGAATTGTGAACTCATCACCACTAGAGCATTAGTTCACACACCACATACCGCGCCAAAATCACTTTCCACACCTGTTTCGCGCCCTTATAACACACGCCGTGAACAAGTCCAAGCCTCTTTAGATGCTATTGTCGAAGTCGAAGAAATTCCACCCCCTATTACACCTGAGTCAACGACCAGTGCGCCAGAAGCCAACGACTCTAACCTGTGTTTACCTACCCATTCTCTTGATGCTACCTGGCCTACGTTAAACGCCAGTCACAAGACAGGTGTTCGCTCCCGTCAAACTCGATATAGTTTAAGAAAGCACACTCCTGTTAATTATAAGATTTAGAGGCTAGTAATCAATAAATTGTCATTACATATTGATAATCATCGATTAGTATAAGTTATTCAATAAGTGTATAGTACTGTTAAATAGTAGTTTAGTTATGGGCCCTGTAAATGTCATTGTTATGTACTGTACATATTCAGAATATTTTTTTTTGTAGCGGTAGTTCCATACTTCTGAGAGATAGGACATACAATAGTGTCCAACTTCGACGTTTCAACCGTAAGATTAGCTTGGTCACAAAGAGTGATTTGGTTTAGACTTGTGTTATCAATTATAGGTTTTTTTAAGTTCAATCAGTGATAGTAACGAGGTTCCCCATTAATTGTGTGTATAATAATTACTGGTTTTCATACTACATTCTGAACGAGTTGTGAAGGCATTGCCTATTGATAAAAGCTAGTCTAGGAAGTGTAAATTCGTTGACTCGCAGGCTCATGATGTACATGTGAATGCAAGGTTGCCGAAGGGAGATAAGTCGCACTATGATCATGACACAGTGATTGACAGTCTCTCAACATATTTTAGCTGCCAAATTAAGGGCCAGAAGTCACATCGTTTCGTGAGAAGATGGAGAAAGATGCTTTCTATGCACAATGGTGGTTGGAGTCCTTGTTCTTTGTTGAAGGAGTTATTTTTCTCACAGAGAGCTTATTCCATAACCTATCCCAATATCTTGTTGACCGGATACTTCCTGGAACCTGTAAATATGATTGACACATTCCATAAAACACTATTCACCGTTGCTTTCCCTAGACCTAAGTAGCTGTACATGTGGGATGGCTGAATCTCTACCCCTTGGAAAGTCGTCACTCGTTCAAGTCGTCACTCAGAAAGTCTGTTCTAATATATAATTAAATGTATTAATTGCATCTCTACCCCTCGGAATGTCTGTTCCATGGAAACTCGTCCCCGGCTATTTAAATATACGAAAACAATTACTGAAACTGGGTTCTGTGGAAAGTCTTCCCCACCCAAGGTCGTCACCAATAATATTACATCTCTCGTTGCCGTGAGTTTTACGACTGAAATCTGTTGCAATAATTTTGTGAAGCGACTATACATATGAACACGTGTATTTAGATTCCAGTGGAAACACTTGCGGCAACGAGAGATGTAATATTATTGGTGACGACCTTGGGTGGGGAAGACTTTCCACAGAACCCAGTTTCAGTAATTGTTTTCGTATATTTAAATAGCGGGGGACGAGTTTCCATGGAACAGACATTCCGAGGGGTAGAGATGCAATTAATACATTTAATTATATATAAGAACCGACTTTCTGAGTGACGACTTGAACGAGTGACGACTTTCCAAGGGGTAGGGATTCAGGCAACCCGTACATGTTGACACTTCAATAATACTATACCCTTTTCTTGGAAAGATGGAGATGTACAGTTCTTGTCTAAAATCCTTCCAATTTGTCGTTTCGATGACAGGTAGTTTGAAACTAACAAGTGTATTTCTTGAAACCCCGTTAGTCTATTGTTGCTATACCCTCTGTTTGTCCTATTAAAAAAAAAAAAAAAACCTGGAGTTAATGAGCAGCACGTGCATGGTATTCATTGGCAACTAACAATCCCTTGCTTATGGACATGAAAGAAATGTTATCTCAATAAGAATTTGCAATGTTTTATTAATACAATCATTGAGACTAAAACTTCCAGTGGTCAGTATGAAGCGCTAACTTGAATTCGAATGTACCGCATTTCTCTTGTGGTAATAGTAATTATTTTTGGTTGATTAATTTTGTTCAATTATAGAATAATGGATGCGACTAAGTGTGTCATTCAATTAATGCATAGTTCATAATGTCCATAAGTCAATACTATTAGCGCTATAAAAATTAAAAAAAAAAGAAAAAAAAACATATATTGTACCTATTGATGAATGTTAACGTAAAATCAAATGCGGACGTATGATTGTGAAACGAGAGAGAGGAGAGAGCGGAGCCATGAGCAGTCGAAGACCGAAGAATTGGACGACCCTACCCCTAAAGGATGAGTATACCCCGTTCCACGACGCCGACCGTGATCTCCGGACATCGAGATCTCACGTGTCTTCTGGAGACCACTGACAGTTGATGGTCACCCCCTCCCTTCCCCGCTATGTTCCTCGCCAGTTATGGGACCAACGCTTCATGCCAATCATGCCGACCTGTGGACATCTCGCCCTTGTGGTCGACGTCGTATTAAGTTAAGTTTTTGTACATATAGTTATAAGTCGAGTTAAAGTCAAGCATACAAATAAGAACACTGTTTTTCACTTGTGAATATCTTGTTGGATAATTGGTCAAATCAGTTATTATGAGTTGATAGGAAATGAACACTGGTTCGATTAAGCTTTTGACTGACTCATGTCACCTCACTAATAAGTATTACTTTATCGAAGTTAGTTAAATCTTCAGGCTAGTTTTCTTTTGATTCAATTATTGTCTCGTCATACTGAAGTATAATTTCTCATCTAAATGTATTAGTTTCTTAGTTAATTAATCAGTTGTAACTTGTAAATAGCGCCTTGTATCTTATTGTATCGGTGATCTGCCTGAATTTTGTCTTTTAGAACTGATGCATCCCTGAGGTCAGCGATCTGCATCTGCGAACATCACCACCTAACCTACAAGGAGCCACACAGAAAAACGGGACTTCTCGGGACGAAAAGCAAACTAGGCCAAATCGAATACAACAGATTCCAAATGTACCTGGTTCGTCGTCGAGGCACCGAAGTCCGTAGCGTGTGTTCCAAGAAATAGAGAATACGGTGACGTTATTAGTAGTGGAGTAGACTCGTTTGATTCAGTGGTTGTATCATTCTAATCGAATCCAATTGTTATACAAACGGAGGGAGAACATTATTTTACTGTGGATAACTTGTACTTCAATATATCGGACAGCTATTTATGATTCAGCGCGTAATTCTAATTACCATGAATGTACTATGCTTCGTCAAGATGGAAATTCGTATTATACTTTTATTTATCCTATTTTAAGTGACAATTGATTTTTGTTATTATGTTTTTGTATTATGTTCTATGTTTGAGTAATTCATATGAGCTGTTGAACTTATGTTATCTTTCTCACTGATTTGATATCAAATGTTTTATCACATATGCAGAAATGGTACACTAAACTTCTCATATGTTATACACACTATCATATTTTCTGTTAATAAAGGAAGATTATCTCTTCAGAGAGATAATCTCCTTTGGAAAAGGAGAGGATGATGTAACAGTCACCAACTGTTTGATTATTTATATTTCACCATTATCATAATTTAGTATTATTTCACTTTATTCTGTTAGTTTTAGCTCATTGCCTGTTCTCAATACTGTTTCGCACATTTCAGTATTTCACGTCCCGTTAGCTTTGCCTTTTCTAAAATCATACCTCTACTGTAAATAGGTCACTGATGCCCTCAGCCTAGTATAGCCCTCCCTTTTTGACCAAAAGGATAGTATAGTGATTTCGCGGGTCTTCAACTCGCGAATCACAACCCTTCTTCATCTTTTTACTGTTATGTTTGTTTTTGACCACCCCCCTTAGAATAGTTTATGAATAAGTGTGCGAACGGTAGTTAGATTCGGAGAGTTACAGAGAGTTACAGAGAGTAACAGAGAGTTACAGAGAGTTACAGAGAGAGTTACAGAGAGAGACAAGCAAGATAAGTTAGAGAATAGAATGTAAGAGTTGTGGGAGATGAGCTGCTGAGTTCGAGATGTAAATGTAAGTTGTATCATGAGTATTATTATTATCACTATGTATTAGCTTAGATTTTAGGTTATAATAAACTATGCTTAATTTTGAATAGATTTGTCCCTATGTATATTTCCCTCTTGCATTCCCCCTTCCGCTTCACAGCAAGAACCCATTTTAAACCAGTGTGTCCCAGGTTCGAAACCTGGTGGTGACAGCAACCTATAAGAGGCCCAAACGTTATAATTGTGAAATGCATCAATTTAGAGAGGAAAGTCAAAATAAATTCACAGGACATGAACAACGCATGAGTTAAATAGTAGAGCGACAAGTAAAATACCATGAATTTAATTCAAAACGAATCGAGACAACTGAAAAGGAAGTCACTGATTTAGGTACTCAAGTACAGACAATTTGTGATTTTCATTTACCGAAACTCCAAAAACAAACTAATTCAACTGAAAAAGTGGTTGATACACTACAAGGCAGTATACTTCAGTTGAAGGAAGCTGACGAGGTCATACAAAAAAAAATAGAAAGTATCGAAATGGGGGGCAGTCCTGAATCACTGTCCAAAATAGAAGAAAGGTTAAATAACCTAGCTCAACGTGTAGAAATGGATAACAGTGGGAGGCAATTAACTGACACATATATGATGACCAATTATTCTATACAGTGTATGGAAACATTAGTAAGGGAAAAGGTCATATTCACTGGGGTACAGGTATGTAATATTCACCCAATAGAATTCCTAGACATATTAGGGAGAAAGTTTTTCGAATGGATGGAGAATAACATAAAACGTTCAAGTGAGGCAATGATACGTCATTTTCCTCTTGACTTACGAATATCAATAATGGATATGTCGCGTAGTAAAGACTTGTATAAATAAGCGGACAGATAATTAAGGGGACATATAACGTTGTTAACCTGAAACGTTATATTAGTAATGAAACTTTTTTTTTATTTTTTCTAGAGCCATTAATGGTAATGACACCCTAGTTTTTTTCTTTAATTAAATATATTTACAAATAGTACAGGCAAATAATTTGTGCTTTCGATGACATGGTATGATACAATGATTGTTATGAATACCTTATATTATTTTTGAGGTCATATATTATATTGTAATAATGAGCTCACTACAATATGGAATGATGATTTTGACTTTTGTGCATTGACTATGGTACGTGTGAAATGCAATATTGGTTGTTCGAAAACTGATGAAGTTGCAAGTGTTGTTAAGATCTTGTGGGGGCAGTGTGATTAATGAGTTTCTTTATTACCGAGTGAGATTATATAAATGAACATATCAAATGAAATAATGATTTTCAATGAACAGCATGGCAATTTTCATAGCAAGATTAGTAGATGTTTATTAATCTTTAGAAGACAACATTGTCAATAATTATTTGGTCATATGTATAAAGGTGAGTTTCATGAACTACATGAGATGATAGATTGTCGGGACATGTTGCATTTGTCTGTAAATGAACTTTCTATTTTTTGTACAAAAGTATTGTAACAAAACAGCAAGTCCATTTGGGGCAATGTGACGGAATGCTTCATGGTCAGTTACTAATACACATGTGATTGTATAAACAATCAAAGTTGGTGAATAGGCCAGGAACTTGTTCTAGAAATACATTTGTTGTATAAACGTCAGATTTATGAATAGAAATTGACATTATTTTCCAACCCCGTGATTGGCTGGAGATAACGTCTTAACCTTGCAAGGGCTAATATAAAGGCAAAGGAACGGGACAGGTAACCAATTTTAGCTCACTCATAATCAGCCTCGAGGAAGTTTGAGATTGTGGCTGAGGTCACGACCTGAAGTGGTTTGAAATGGAGAGACGGGACGGCGTATAGAACAGTGGTGATATAAAGTTAAATGTAACAAAATAAGTGTCTTGGTGCAACGAATGGTGGTGACGTGCCTAATAAGTGAAGAGTAATAAACTCAGTTCTTTTTCTAATCGTTTGAATTGTTATCCTGCGGAAACCTCATAATTGAATATTTAAGCGAACTTATTATATATTAAACTTGTAGTGCAACATTAAGCATACTATCAAGTATTCCCCAGATTGAAATGTACAATCTATTTTCTGAGATAAACATTCGTCATACGTACACGTCGCGTATCATCACCGTTCCAGGAACAGCTGGCATTTAATCTTTGAGACTACCGTCTTCATCGCCAACAAGTCGTCCCTCCTCTCATACCACAACGCTGCATGACGTAATTGCAGTTCATCTTCTGGAGAGCTCTACCTACCCCCTTCAAGACCCCAATCGTCGCTTCCCTAACGTTACTGAAGACACCCACCCACCCATTCGTCATAATTATCGTCGTAACCTACGGTACACATAGTAGATCTGGACCGAATCAAAACAAGGTATATTTAACATCATATGTAACTGTGTAATGTAAAGAAAAGGAAGACAAATAAATATCAAGTGTAAATAAAATTGATGGGTGATTACTTAATTCAGAGTCTCATGTTCCTGCCCTGAGCGAGTTGTGTCACAACTTGATTCTTGAATTGTGTGACAACAAAATTAGTTAAATGTATTAACATACACACAGATAGTTCTCAGCACGTTCATATATATATTCTTATAGTGCATAGGCCATGTTATTACAGTTTGCTCAACAGAGGCAAGACTTTCCAGTAAGACTTGAATTTACGACCAAGTTGAGACGCATTGGGTCTGAATCTCTAAGCAGTCGAAATGCAGAGCGTAAATCCCAGATAGTGAAAACTCGAGTCAAGTAAAAAACGAAGAATCGAAATTTATATGGTGGCAGTAGGAGTGGATTTATTTGCGGTTGAGCTTCGCCGACAAGACAGGCGGGCAACCATATTTATTAGTCGCGAGTTCGTAGAGAAAAAGAAAATTTCAAGTACGAATAATAATGCAAAATAATAAGGAAAATTAATGAGTGGGAGGCTCTGTGTTTCTGGTAACCTTGCTTAAGTTTTTTTTTTGTGGTTTTACTTTCAAGTGTTGTGTTTTATTATCTCAATATTGTGAAATGCTGTTATTCATCAGAGGCGTGTTGTTTGTAGGTGTGTTGGTATGAGTATTTACTTTACCGTTCGATTTTTGTTGGCTTGACGATCAATCGGTCGTATGCTCGATCGCCGATCGGTATCCACACGAAGCTCGAAAAAACAGAAAAAAACAGAAATTATTTACGTCATATTGCTTGCAAAAAGATAATACACTGTCTAGCCAATTATAATCATTCGTCAACTTCTCAAGAAAGAGGCAAATGAATCACACAAAACACCATAAGCATATACTTTCCTTTATATTGACTTGATCGACGCATTGTAATGTTGAACAAAATCTACTGGTGTCGAATGAATAATTGATGAGATGGTGGGATGGTGAGATGAATATTTCTTAGGTGATGGGCAGGATAGTGAGAAGGAAGCGGTCGTGGACTATATTGTAGGAACCATCCCGGCACTGACCTGGACTATAGAAGAAAACCACGAAAAATCGCTGTTAAGATGGATGGTGGCGTGTATCGAACCAAGGTGCGATAATTCTCGGATCACATGAAGCGAGCGCGTTAGCAACTGAGCTAAATGTGCCGGTAAACATATACTAATCATCACCGACTTATTGTTCAGCTAGGAACATTCGTACAGCAAATTGATCAATTGTTTTCTCATTCAAATATTTTCATTTCATGTTATTTTCATCTCATTTATCAAATTTGATTAAGTTTTAATCAATCAAATTTTGATGAATAACTAAAGTGTTCTCGAAAGTCATCGAGTTCTTTTCTGGGTAGGTCTGATTATTCATACAGATCAATTAACATAGATCAGTTGATTCGTCTGACCTGTGAAGTGCGTCGAAGAAATGCAAACTCACAAATATATGCATGCCTACAAATACAAACTATGGACAACGCGTTAGAATAGCAAAACCAGATGAGTATACTAACGGAAAATTGTACGGTACTATAACGGTTTCCAATGAAACATTAACGAATGGTAAAGTAGTGTTCTCATATACCGATATGTGAGGGGCCAACTTCACAAACTTGCTTTCTTGATGCATTGTAATACATTTAATATAGTGATGATCCATGGAGCTATGCAAACGCAAACGCTAATTATTAAAACGTCAAACTATAAACTAAAACGAAGAAGTGAACTTCAGAATGATATCGTTCAATTTACTATATAATGTATTCTCTCACTTCCCATCATTTTGACTCATTCACGCATTGGACCTATGCTATTATTGATAGTGGTCATGTGATATTTGAAAATATACCAAGAAGGAAATGATGAAAAATCAATTATAATAATAACTATTTCCCATTGTTTCCCCAGAGATCGGATGCATAATATGCAGCAGCCGGAATGAGGAATAAAAAGAGTATTCTGAAGAGTTATCGCTGATCATTTCTTTGAATTTTATGAATAAGTTATGAGCTGAAATAATTTTAAGAGTGCATGGTGTACATTCTGGTTTGATCAGTGTACATATGATCTATATATGATTTAAATGATGTGTCTTTGGATTAGATTCTAAATTTTGTCTATCAATAGGCCCACTCAAAAATATGAAGCACAAGAAGCTGTGATATCCCCACCAGATACAAACACTTATGAAGAGAGGGAGTCAGCATAATTATTGACATAATGAAATAAAATGTGCGTACCAATCTTATTTCACTATATAATATGTCAAGAGCTTAAGCGGTTAAGCCCATAGTTATAATTACCGAACGTTTGCATCATATACCTGATATCTATCCATACATATGCACTTAACCTCTCTCGAAGAATTAATTCGTCCAAAACCTTTCATATCACCACTTTTATATACCAAAATGTATGAATAGCAAATGCTTGACTCTCTCTTTTTTGCAAATTCTCATTTTTTTTGTGAGGATAATATACATCACACATATACACACATACATAATTTTATTTTGATGTATAATTCAGTATTGTTATTCAGACAACAACATTATCATAATACCGTTTCGTCGTTCGAACCAATAGTACTAATGCAGCAAAGAATCGTTTTCTTGATGATAAAGCCATCGACAACGTATCCTGCTCAAGAGCAGGATTGGATTTCTATGTCCAAGTCTATTGAGACTTTATTTTGTGGTCTATTTGACTTGCTGGTCGTGACTAAAAAGCAATTCAATAGATTAACTTGAGAGGCAGTAAAAGTGGAGACATTTAAGTAGACTATTGTAATATCAAGGGATGTGGATGTGAAGTGGGAAGAATATCAAACGAATTCTTAGTACTGGCACAGATAAACGAACTCGTTTAACTGTGGTACTGGAACTCTCGATCGCTCTCCATTCCCCCCTCCATCCTTTCCTACCCAAACACCGCCAACATAACATACTTCTACATCGGATATCACTTTTGGAAGGTAGTTTGGTCTGTATACACAATGGAACATACATTTTTATAAAACAATGCGAAATGCACGAAGAATGAATATCTATCGCGTACACATTCCAGAGTAATTTCTCTCACTTTATATATAGTTGATCATTTAATCTTTCTTCCTTCCATTGAAATTTATTAAGAGAAGACTTAGAAGATTCAAAGATATAGGCCTATAGCTTTAAAAAATATTGAATTTATTTTTTGTATCTCTTCGCATCGTACTTGTAAAATACTGATGCGGAGGAGAAATGTGCATTATGACCTGATGATATAACCTCATTATAGCCTACTAATATGCTCAAAAGATTATAGTTTTAATGAAGAACTGATATCGATGAGTCGACTGTGAAAAGGGATGGGCGTTTACAACAGTTTTCTTGTGTATAACAGTTGTCATTATATACACACACAGACAGAGAGTCACGTGCTACCTGTTTCTGTATATGACAGGAATAATAAAGCTAAATGTTGCCACCAAGTTATTCGAAAGTGATGTTTTTCTTATAACATTTATGTTGGAAATAATCAGGCAGAAATAGTGGACTCGACAAACCAGGCACTTCCACTGATAACTTTTGTGATATAAGGTTTTGTGGATCTACATTAGTTTTGAACGAGGGGTGAACAACTAAACAAATCAGGTGTTGATTAGGAAACAAATTTTAAAAAATCACGAGAGTAAAAAAAATCACGCGAATAAAAAAAAATCAAGCGAATAAAAAAATCACACAAATAAAAAAAAATCACGCGAATAAAAAAAACCCAAACAAATCAAGCAAGAATCATGGGAATGAAAAAAACCTCACGAATAAAAAAAATCACACGCTGAAAAAAAATCACGAAAAAAAAAATCACACGAATCAAGCAAGAATCACCCGAATCAAGCAAGAATCACCCGAATCAAGCAGGAATCACCCGAATCAAGCAAGAATCACGGGAAGCAACAAAATCACGCAAATAAAAAAAAAACACGCGAATAAAAAAAAATCACCCGAATCACACAAGAATCACCCGAATCAAGCAAGAATCACGCGAATCCAAAAAAAGTCACGCGAATAAGAAAAAATCACAAGGGTAAAAAAAATCACGAGAATCGAAAAAAATAACGAGAATAAAAAAAAATAACGAGAATAAAAAAATCAAGAATCAAGTGTACACAAAAATATTAGTTGTTCACCCCTCGGTTTTGAAGCATGATGTATGGGTAGTATTCATAACCACGGAAACGCAGCATATGCGCTGTACGATGAGCAAGATATTCATACTAAATATTATAATATAATACACTCAAATTGATACAACGTAAGAATAAACTTCATAAGGAACACTCAATTCAGCCGTTAAACTCTAGTCACAGAGATAACTACGTTCAAGCTGGGAATGCCACAATTAAAGTTTGCCGCAACAACAAAAAATAATTTTATAATGATCAACTACAGCAAAATATATCAAAACCCCCAAAAATGTGAAAAATCATAAACCAAATGCTTCACAACACAAGTCCGTCCAGTGATGACACGCTTCCACGTATATATGCCCCATCCACAAGTAATGGTAATCGACAAATCATCACAGAACAATCTTTTTTGAAAACAAAACAATTTTTTTCATAGCGGGATGTTGTATATATACTATTCCCGCCCATAAGGCCAACACATGTTTCTCTCGCTGCCTTTTCTCTTCTTGAGAGACAGTGTGATGGATACAATCCAGTTCAAAGATCACCCCCCCCCCCCCCTCCCCTTATAAGGTAAGTTGCGAAGCTGACCCTCTTTCTACCTCCATTCTACTACAGAACAAGAAGTTCGAGATATCATTAAGCTCTTACCTAACAGTCACTCCTCAGGCATTGATAATATTACAACCAATACCATCAAGCTTTGTGCCACTGAACTTCTCCCCGCCTTGACCAATCTCATAAATAAATCAATGGAATCGGGACGGGTTCCTGATGCTCTGAAAGTAGCCAAAGTATTTCCAATATTCAAAAGTGGTGACAAACAAGATCCTAATAATTACAGACCGATATCTCTCCTCCCAATAATAAGTAAAATCCTAGAAAAAGTAATAAATTCACGACTCAAAAAATGTTTGGACTCTGTTGACTTCTACCATTCAGGTCAGTACGGTTTCCGAGAAAAGATGGGCACAGAATCGGCAATCACAGACCTATTATCGAATATACAAGAGAAGATGGATCATAGAACACATGCTGCTGGTCTCTTCTAATACCCCCTTTACACGATCAACTTATCCCTGGCAATGCATTTTTAAAATGTATCGCTACCAAGTAGAATACATGCCTTTCCTATCTCGCGTTTACACTACAATAAAAGTTGCTATTGTTGTCAACGCATTGCCTCAAGTAGGATTACGCTCTATTTTCGAGGCAATATTGCTAGAAGCCGACCAATCAGTGAGCAGTAAAGTGTAACGTCACATTCCGTTGACTGCTTAGCTTCTGTTGACGCCATATCATTGAGTGGGAGAATCGAAGATTGGTGACTGACCATTTTCGATCGACTAACCTCTCTCAGTGATACAGAAGACAGCTGTCTTCGTTCTTTTAGGTTATGTTCATATTGATCACCAAGTTCCAGTAATTCAATCAGAATGTAATGGATAGAGCTATGCATTTTTTTCTCATGACTCCAGGGTGGAAAGATTTCTTCGGACTTGGGCATGTTGATGGTGAGCGTGTGAAAAAGTTGGGTTAGAGGAATGTAAACAAATCTCTCACTATCGATACAGTAGTACTCGAGGTGATATCGATTAGTACTTTTATCGCAACTGTCGATCTATGTTTTAGTGATATGAGCTCTAGGTTGCGCTACTGGCATTCGCTAGTTCCAGGTTCAAGCTACTGGTATCGCTACGGCATAAAATAAAAATTCAAGTATCCTACACACGACGGAAAATGCATTGCCGAAATGTATTGCTATTTTAGTTGATCGTGTGAAGGGGGTTTTAGACCTCAAAAAAGCTTTCGATACTGTCCATCACAAAACTCATTTATATAAACTTGAAAAGATAGGTTTGAGAGGACTGGCACTTGAATGGTTCAGAGACTACTTGAGTAACAGGAAGCAGGTCGTAACAGCTGGCGATGAAAATAGTGATGAAGTTGAAATCCAATATGGTGTCCCCCAAGGATCAGTCCTTGGACCATGTCTTTTTTTAATCTATATTAATGATCTTTCGCAAGCAGGACTAACTGGTACCCTTCAGTGCTCTGCTGATGATACTAACCTCTTTTATTTTCACGATAATACTGCAAATATAATGCAAGCTATGCGGGAAGATATTGATAAACTCATTAGCTGAATGAATAACAATAAGTTGTCCCTAAATATAGGCAACACAAACTACATGTTTTTCAGCCCACCTCACATCTCTCCTAAACTCCCTCCCAATTCTCAAATTCTCATTAATAATACTCCAATTGAACTTACAACTGAGGCGAGATATCTTGGTCTTCAACTTGATAGTAAACTCTCGTGGAACTCCCACATTGCTCTAGCTAGGAAGAGAATTCTTCCTATCACAGGTGTTATCAAAAGAATATCATCAATTATCAAACATTCTACCTTAGAATCCATTTACTATTCCAAGATCCACAGCCAACTTTTATATCTTAATATGGTTTGGGGTCATGCCACATCATCCAGCTTATCCCATTTGTCTAATTTACAAACTAGAGCATTAAGAAACGCCATTGGCTATTCTTATCAAACCCATCGCTATGATATGCATCACGATCAAAAAATTATACCTTCAGGCCTTATTAAAAAACAGCCAACTGCTACTTTCATTAATAATGTTATTCATAAAATCACGTTAAAACAAAATCTTCAACTTGTAAAGAATAGCGATATTCACAATCATAATACCCGTAGTTCGGGAAAATTCCATCTTGAAATTATTAACACTTCCAGATTTGGTGAAAAGAGCCTTAAGCATTATGGATTAACATTTACAATAAACTTCCACTAAAAGTAAGATGCAGCAGGGAAAATAAGTTCAAAATCAACCTCAAAAATCACATTTTAGAAACTGACCTCCATACTTGTTTTAGTAACCTCTATTCCTCATGTCCTTGTATTTCCCGACCTTTTTCTTTCAACTACGGCCTGTACTCAAATATTTGCTATTGCTCTTCTAGACCTTTTCCTAAAAGATGCATACTATCAGGAAACCTATTAGCTGGCATTATATTTTATTCATTACATATTTTTAATTTTTTCGAATCACCGTATCATTTATATAAGAACCAATACTGTAGAGAGTGATAAAAAAACTCATTGTTTTGTGATGATCAATAAATAATAAAAAATAATGAATAATATACTCGAAAGCTAAACTGTCGATGCGCCTTAAAACCCTAATATTCATTCATTCATTCGAAAGCTAAACCTTGATATTGAAATTGGGAAGCCTACCTCATAACTTATACGGACTAATTTATACAACTCAAACGGTTGATTAATAGATTGCACACTTTCAACTTAAATTTACATCATCTAATTTTTTACAATATGATGATTTTTCTCCTCAACAAAAAATATTTAGAATGTCTTCAAAATTGGTAGAAACATGTACCAAAACAATATGAACGTTTTGTTGGAATTTCATCTCAATTGGAAAAAACTGAAGAAAATAAAAATTCAAGCCCGCAGGCCATCTTCTCATGTGAATTTCCCATATTTCCCGATTTTTTCCCGGTCAAACAACTGTCACAATTTTCCTTAAAAAAATAGGGATCAATTCTGGTAAAACGCCAATGTTCAGAGAAAGATTCAATTCGATCGGTAATATTGTCTGGTCTTCATGCCGTGTACAAAATGAAAGAAAAAAAAAAATAATAACGAACCCCGATTGTTTACTGCAGTGGAATGGAAGTCTCCTCTGCGCTCATCTAGCTGTTCATTCACAGTTGTGTGTTTATCGTATGGATAGGCCTATATTTCTTACGTTCAAAGTCTTTGACAAATATTTAAAATATTTTCTTTTTCATTTTGTTTATAAAGAATTAAGAAAGGAGATAAGGTTCACGCCAATACCTAATTTGGATAAAATATACATACTGACAACGCATATGGTGCGTTACTGTAGTTATAAACATTACTCATACAACTTCGTGCTTCAAAACTAATGTAGGTCCACAAAAACTCATATATAAGAAGTTATCGGTGGAAGTGCCTGGTTGGTCGAGTACACTTTTTTTTATAATGGGTTCAACGACGCACTGTAATGATGACTAAGATCTATTGACGTTGGATGTATGATTATTGAGATAATGGGATGATGATATGCAGGTTTTATGGGTAATTCAAATTCAAATTCAAATTCAAAAATTCATTTTATTCTGTTACAGAAATTACATTGTTCATTTCATACATTGTTATAGGCCTCTTGAAGGGCACAAAAAAACAGATACAAATAAATACTTGAAGTTCAAAACTTAAACACAGAAGTGATTAATTCTAAAAGTAATGAACAGTATACAAAGAAGGTAACAGTAATGATCAATGAAAAAAATAATTTGAATGGTGATAGTACCCATTCAATAATCAGCTTTCATAAATGAATATTGTAGATTAACTGATGCATACAGATCAATAGCATTATACAAAACAATGGGAAGGATAGTAGGATAGTAGTGTTCTGCCTGATTATTTTCAACATTTAATGTTATGAGAAAAACATCACTTTCGAATAACTTGGTGGCATCATTTAGCTTTCTTATTCCTGTCGTATACAGGAACAGGTATCACGTGAGTCTCTGTCCTCATGTGTGGGCAACTTTCATACGCAAGCAAACTGTTTCACTCCTTATAGTCGATGACATCAACTCTCGATACGAGGTTTTCATGATAGCTATAATCTCTTGTATAATATTAGTGGGTTAAAATAAGGTAATTTCATCAAGTTTTTAAGATAGTACGAAGGAGTTGGTCTTGGCCTGTTGTTAATTAAGGTACCATCGCAATATCAACCTTTACGACAGAGCGAGACCACGAAAAAACTTTTTTTCAGGATGCTCAACCACGCAGACGGGAATCGATTCCAGGTCTCTTGAATGACGGTTAGGTCGGGTGGTAGAGTAGTCACTCAACTACTCGTCTCAACTGGATATGCATTTCTAAATGAAGTAGCCTACATGTTGGCCTATATTTGCGGTACAACAACGTACATATTACTTCGTAAAATAAGGCTTACTGTTCACGGCAAAACCCCAAATTATACTCCTACAGTTACTTTAATAATATTATTTCAATCTGTATTGGTGGAATGTGTTGGTGGAAGTAGGCCTATGTGTTTGTCGTGAATTTTATGATTAAATTATAATATGTAGGTCTATGGGCACATATATGGGGTATATGGGTCTATAGGTCACAGTGGTTATCTGGTGAATCTAAAAACATGGTACAAAATAATGCAGCGAGATAATTCAGTTGCAAAACTGCTGATTTCACAAATAATACAATTTCACACTCACGGTCTGTCATTAGACGAGCTTTAGCGAGGATTCAATTTGACATACTGAAAAAAATTGGTGTTCGTTTTTATGTTTTTTTTTTTGTTTTTTTTATGTTTTTTTGTCGGTTTTCCACAGGTCAAACGGCTACAGCTATCAACTTCGAACTTTTTTTCTTTATGGTTCCTCATCTAGCTTAGATCTGTATATTTTTGTGGCATTATCGGGTGGTAACTTTTATTTTTATGAATTTTAGAAATTTCAAAAATACCCGTCACAATAACACGGCGGAAAAATTTTTTAAAAATTTAATTTTCAAAAAAATTGAAATTCTGTGTGAAGTTGAATAATATCTTAATACACATTTCTGGAAATTCTCAGCTTGATCGGGTCAGCCATTTTAAAGAAAAAACATGAAATGTACTAAATTGGTACCACTCGAAGCAGTTTTTACCCGTTTATAACTAAAATGTTACCCAATTGGCGAATTTAGGCAAAAGTTTGGCAATGAAGTCGACATACTATTACTTTCCGCTCGTCTAACAACGCGTATATAGCGTTTTCCTAGTCTAGAAAGTAAAAGCATATATTCCAGCGGACAGGCCTAATAGTGGAATCATACAGTAAGTACCAATTTTTCCCACAATTAAGGACTCTATAACAGCTTGCGCGATCTGTCACAGCCGCGCATTCACTGTTATAAATTGCCATTGACAGAGCACCACTGGTTCTATTCTAATGAAAAAAATGTCATTGGAACGTAAATTGTTTAAGGAAGATAACAATATTTTTCAAAATTGCATGGCTATCATATTGACGACGGTAAAAATAATTACAGTTTTATCGTAATGCATATTTATGTTGAGAACGGGTGGAGATAACGTAAAAATTCTAAGGCAATTTTCACGACCTGATAATTGCTGAGGCAATCCTCAGCTCGGGATTCGTTAGAAAAAATATCACAGCTCACAAATGTTGTATAAATCAAAGTGTTGATTTTCATGAATTTACGTCTCGCTTTTCGTTCATGATCGGTGCGCTGCCGTATTTTGCGGCGATCTTTCACACTACTTCAAGTTTCCGAAGGGTTGCTAGCTTGCTTTCAACTCCATCCCCCGAGGCTAGCCACGAATCATACAATGCACAGAAAAACTACCTGTTCCAATGTGGTATTTTAACAAATCTTTCCTGGTCCGATAACGACAGTAATATGCACATTCATACTTATGTCAGAGAGGAAACTGAGAACCTTTCGTATCACATCAAATGTTCAAATGTTTATTCATTATATGCTTCTGGGAATGCTTGAGTTCATTCATATCCATCAAACATTCTATTCATCATTTCATCTATTCGAGATATTCGTCAACATATGCTATAAATATGGTGACTATTATGCAATATGAGCCTATTTGTTTTGTTTTATGTGATGCACATAATACAGTATTCGTTATGTAATAGAATAATTCAATAAAATGCAATTCTAGGATGTTGGACACTGACATTTCCGAGGTCTTGATATATAATGCGACAGTATGTATAAAATGTATTTTGGAAATTTATTAACTATTTGTGGCACAATAATTATTCAGCATTTCGTACATTATTCTTTCATGATGGATTTTGAGAATATAATTGAGAAATTTATCCAAAATAGGTCTAGTACATGAACGGTGTGTGTTTGTATATCATGTTCACCGCGTGGAAACATACCAATTTCAAAGTCAATAACAATGTATCAAAACTAAAATTAAAATCGATTACGATAACAACCAAGTATTCAATCCCATTTAATCATACGGTAAATTGAGATCAACTTTGGATCAATAAATATAACTTGAAAGGTAGGTAGATAGATGTATCATGTATATCTCATTGAGCCACAGGATTGTTATTTACAACAATGAAAATAAATGACATGTCATCAAAATACAACGATTATGAATGAATTGGGAAAAGTAATTTGAATGCTCACAATCATATACATCTATATGGATGAAGTGTAAGATCTGAGTGAGTGACGTATCCTGTCACAAGTCACAACAATACATACAAACAAAACACAAAATACATAAACATACATTAAAATTACCCAATTCTGTTATATGAAATGAAACCGTATTGATCAAAATTTGCAGTAATTTTTTTGTACCTAAAAAATCTTTAGATATTGGTAGGTCCATATATCAACACAAATACGGTTGGAAATATATAGTTCATTGCATTCGAAATACATGTATTCAACGACGACATTTGATGAAGTGAATAATCAGTATAATCTTCTGTTGTTATTAGGCCTACGATGTAAAGACAACCCACGGCGTATGCGGTGTAAAATGACAGATGAGCGATATATTTGTATTCATGAATATAGGACTACTGATAGAGTAATGAAGTTTTTAAAAACTTCTCTACTCTATGGTCTACTCCAAACCTTGAAGCGAAACTCGTAGAATGAAGCAAATCACACAATACAGAATAATTGCATAGAACACATTAATTGAATGTGCGGTACAGAGTCTATAAGTCTTGTATCCAAGAAATTTCGCTACAGACTGATTCAACCCTCGGCCTCTTCCTCACCCTAGAAGTAACGGCTGAACACCCGGATGGCTGAATATCTCAGTCAACAGTTGATCACGCCCGAAATTCAACAGACTTATAACATAATGAGTTCATATAGCTAGACCATCGCAACAACCACATGGACACATGCACTTTGAATTTCCAAGGCTGGAGCAGTGCATTATCATACATTTATTATGAGCATAGTCACCAGGACGTTGTTACGTTAGCGTCGTTAAACACAATATAAACTAGGCAAATGCAGCATATGCGTTGTGAGATGAGCCAGATATTTATAGGAAGTAGTATAATCGAAAACTCTACACACCTTGACACATACAGAATATATTCCACCCAACAACTAACAAATACTACAAAGTCGTGATTCTCGCCTTCTGCTCAACGAGATGTAATAGTATGGTTTACTATTACATCTCGTTGGTTGTGCCATTATTTTTTATGTATTTCTTTATTTTTCTTTCTTTATTATTCTTTGTATGTATTGCTTTATATATTTGATTAATTAGAACATTCATTACATTATTTTTTTCAAACCAGCAGGTCTAAATTACGTACACATTTGTAATCGTGTGTATCATTTGAGTGAAAATTTGAATCTTTTTAGAGATATTTTATTTTTCGAATTCTTCCATACTGCTTAATCTTATGAAATTTTTAGAAACTTTTAGGTGGTGTTTCTCGGAAATAGTCCAACTGATTTGACCCAGAAACAATAAAGTTCCAAGTTGGATAAATTTGCGTGTACACAAAAGTTGCGTGAAGATCAGTCAACCCGTGTGACCTGTGTAGTATACTCACACAAACAAATAAACAGAAAAGAACAGACACAGCTCCGTAAGAGAGGGATGGAATTCTTCGCTATCGCTCATCTGATGAAAAAAATTAGTATTGAATTAATTTTCTTCGGTACGGCTGGTTTGAATTACATGAACATTTGTTATAATGTGTATCATTTATGTGTTTATTTACCGGTAGGCCCGCAGGAAACGAATATTTTTTTCAATCTTTCTTTCAAATTTTGCTCAGCCTAATCTCAGAAGTTTGAGAATGGCGTTTCTCAGAAATGGTCCAACTGATTTGACCCGAAAACCATACATAACTAAGTTGAATAAGTTCTGTTGCGTATACAGAAAAAGTTTCATGTCGCTTAGTCGAACCTTGCGACTTGTGCAGTGCAGTCGGCCAAAATCTTTCTACTTCCGATGTTAAATAAATATGCGTATCCCAAAAAATGTTTATGTAGATCAGTCAAACCTTGTGGCCTTAGCAGTAAATATAAAATAAGGTGAGACGGGTGACCCACATGGATAAATACTGAACCGTCATTCGGGAGACGGGGTTCAATTCTCGCCATTTATTTCATATTTTATGAATATATTCGCACCTCGGAATGTTTCAATACTTTTGCAATAATTTACATATCTTACATAATTAAAACTGAAATTAATCGAAACGCAATGTAAGCAGTGAACACTAATTCAAAAGTCAATTTCTAATAATTCTCAAAATGGGCTCAAATTGAGAACAAAAAAAGAATTTGAATGAAGAAGTGTCGTTATTATCAACGCACATATAATGAACTACTTTACGTATATAATTTTTTCTGGTTTGCATGGTGCTGTCTTTTCAGGTGGAAAGTACAAGTTGATTTGATTGGAGTGAACTTTTAAGAACTACTACTAATCAACTTGGCTAAATACGGACGAAATTTCAAAAATAAAATTGGAATTTCATCAATTCCCCATGCTTTATAATTATTCAATGTGGAAAATTGATTCCAAAGTTTAATTAAGATAACAACATATCGTTTCGATATTTATTCAAATTGTATAGATAGGTAGTAAACCCTTTTTAGCGTGTTCACCACACTGTGGAAACACACTTATACGTTTGATTCAAAAGGGACCGAAAAAATCTATTCGTCGCGTAGAATCGCTGAATTTCTACGTAAATTGAAAATTATCGAGCTTGGATTATGTATTTTTTCACAATCTTCGACTACGTAGTAATGAAACATGTCCACATAGCCTGTATATTTTCAAATCAACGAAATAAAGAAAAAAACTCTATCGACCTTGGAATGGCGTGGACTTTTATACCATATTTTGCGCGTTAATAGAATCGCTGGTTTTCCACGTAAATTAGAAATTTAAGCGCTTTCAAGTTGTAATTGGTTATAATCTACCGCGTTACGATAATAACTTTTGTCCACGTAGCCTTAATATTTTATAATTAAATAAAAACCGAAAAAAGATTGAGTATACCCCATTTTTGGTCAAGGAGGTTAAAATACTAACCTCTTTGGTTTGGCCCTCTGAAAACCATGGTAACATTTTATAAACAATGGATGTGTTCATATTATCTTCTGGGCCCGAATTCACACAAGGTCATAACTTTGATTTGGCTCAAAGTTACGAACTTCTTTCGAGATAATACCATATTTTGTCTTAATCCAAACTCATGAAGAAATATTTGATCGTCCCACCAATCCCTAGCAAGTGTCTGAGATCCTAATAGCTGTTCTTTCATCTATTGTCCAGAGAGAAGTACCTAAAAAATTGACTGGTAGGCCTAGGCCCTAGTAAGTGATCACCTCTTGACTTTGAATATCAATTTACAATGATTTTATGGCTGAATTTGACAGAAAATGTAAATTCTACCCACCAAAACACGGTAAGGATATTTTTAAATACCGCGCAATTTGATTTACGTATTTTATAAATCCGGTTGTACATCTAACCTCAACGTTTTGCTTGATCTCGACTAGGCCTAGGCCTAGCGTGTGCAACTGTCAGTGTCACCTCTGACCACTCACCTTGTCTGTCTACTCTAGCCTAACCTGTCAAAGAGTGTACCACTATTACTATTTACTAGGCCTATATGCCTACCTAGCTGAAATGTAACTTATGATTAGCCTACTAATATAACCACTAAAACACTAACACTAATTATATATACAGTTATAATAGGCCTAGGCCTATTTCCTACTAATTATATTACAATGTTCAATGCTGGGCTTTTCCTAATTCTGGATGAGGCTAGGCCGAGGCCTAATCAGGAGGGGCCTATCATTGTTAGACCTGGCAGAGTATTCAAAGATAGGCTGGATTCATTAAATGTGTCGGATGACCATCTGATTAAACGGTACAGGTTTCCAAGACATATCGTCTTGGAACTGTGCAGCATTTTGGAAGGCCATTTGACCAGACCGACGCAAGTTCTTACTGCATTGCGATTCTCCGCGTCTGGAACGTTCCAGCTCGTTATGGGCGATGTAACAGGCATAAGTCAAGCCAGTTGCTCGCGAGTTTTGTGTGACATTAGCAACGCATTGGTTCATAACTCCATTCAGTTCATATCCTTCCCTATTGAAAATGAGGCATACGTTGCCAGAGTTGAAGCAGGTACGTTGCTGAGGTTATTAGTTGCTAGTACACTGAACTGTCATACACAGACTGGGATCTGATGTTAGAGTCAAGTTGAGTTAGGTTAAGCTAACTTGAACCGAAAATCTCGTACACCGCAAGAAAAATATTTCGTATGTAACATTGGTTTCATCGCTTCTAACCTCAAAATTATACACTAGGCCCTAGGCCTGTCCGAGCTTAATGCTCATCAAAATCTAGGTTTACTATTATAATTATATTCAGGGCCTACGTCCTGGTTCTAATGTATTATTTAAATAAGATGTACCTAGATTAACCGCGCGATACAATAGGTCTTGGGCAAGGACTTCTCGTGTCTAGGCAATTCTGTCAGTTTGGTCTGTACTAAACCCTAGTCAATGCCTAGGCCTAGGCGTACCTTCGTTTCAAAAGTTATCTCCTAATCAATAAACAAATAATCTGTGTCCTAGGACCAAGTATGGAATAAAGTTCCACATTCTTCATTCTATTTCCCGGACCTGTATGTTTAGGCCTAGCCTAGATGCCTAGGTAATTACTGGTATGGCCTAGGTAGGCCATAAAACTAAACTCAGTGCTAGGGCCTACTTGGTTCCATCAACTTTGTAAGACACCCTTGACCTAGGGCATCGAGTGTAGTGTATTACCATTGAGTATGAATGTTGATACTATAAACTTGTGGGAATTATGAATTGGTGAGAGGTTATAGTTAGGTTGCCTGCAGGGCCGGCTCGTGATGTTTTGGTGCCCTGGGTAGGGCAGATCTAGGTCACATTCATGGCAGGGGGGAGAGGGGGAAGGGGCGATTTCAGTTTGGAAAAAAGTACTGTAAGAACAGCTGTGTGCAACGACCCGTTATCGCGTAGCCGGCGACCATCGGGGGTTGGATTTGGTTTGATTTGATGCGATGCCGTGCGCGGTGTGGTGCGGTGCGCGACGCGATGGGTTAGGTTGGGTTGGGTAGGGTTGGATTGAATTGGGTAGGGTTGGGTTAGATGGGGTTCGATCACTAATTTTTGCGCCCCTCGAAATGTTGCGCCCTGGGCAACCGCCCAGGTCGCCTAGCCCATGGGCCGGCCCTGGTTGACTGGTTACTTGAGAATCCCAAACAGCAATCAGTCCCCTACAACCTCGATGCTTAGGGCCACTGGGTAATTATATCCGAGGGCTTACCTGGTTCATGTCCAGGTCTATATCATAATTCCTCTATAGACAGACTTCAAAATTCCCCAAAATTTGCTACCTTTCATAACATGATTCCAAACCATCAAGCTCAATGCCGGTAGTATGCATGATCGCCCATTTTCCAATTCTCCTATCGATAACGTTTATACGATCTACCTCATCATAACATACTTTTTTATGCGTAAGTAATTGAATAGGCCTAGTCAACTCCTTCCTTTTTCCAAATAGCCTACATAGCCCTCAGGGGCGGCTCGTGTGTAAGTACTGCTGAAAGGCAGCACTCGCTACAATTTTTCAAATTCATGCTATTTTTAAAATAAATTCATCTTGAATAAATAATTTGTTTTCACATTTTTTTTATTCGATCAGTTCCCTTTTCATGTACCGTACCAATATGTCATGTTTTCAATCTATTTCTCTTCATTATTCCATGTAATTTTTATACTGATTGCTATCCTGTTTTATAATATAGTCAGGGACCAATAAAGGTTTTTTCTTCTTCGACGCCGTGAAGAATGTTTCTTTCAGTGCAAATGCCGTTCTCTTTAAAAAATTACCGCACACTCGGTGGGCTTCAATAATTCCACACACCCTCCCTTCTGACATGTGATGACCTTTCACTGCCTACGGTTTAGATGTGGTATTGTGTATTATTAGTCAGTCTGGCTCTGAGAGGGCAACAGTTTACTTGTGTGTTGTGTCACAATGCCGAAACGAAAATGCTTCTATCAAGAGAAATATTCTGCTGAGTGGAATTTGTTTAAACTAGGAAGATATGAGGATCAACAACAAACTACAAATTTTCCTGCACCGAGATTCACAATTATGTACTTGAAAAAAAAAAAAAGATTTCCCTTATCAATGTCGTCCAACAAATACAAGGCATGAACTCAAGATTAGGAAACTACGCCAACAGCAATCATTACATGAATGTACATACGACAGAAGTTTTTGATACGGTAATAAATAATTCTTAAATGAAACAGTATAATAAAACACATAAAGATCTCTAGGCTTACATAAGAAAATAAAAATGTATTTATTTATGATTCACACCGTGCTCCAAAGCAACTAAAATTCATTAAACCATCGTTCCCAAACAAATTCCCTGCGGGGCTAATGTTGGGTGGGGGGGCCTTGCCCCCCAACCCCCGCGGGTCACCGGCTTCGCGGATGTTTCTTTCAAGTGTTTCTTTGTCCCGGATTTTATTTCCCACAATCTGGTCACCCTAAATACAGCTTCATAAAAAGTATTATCAAAATTAACGTAATTATTCATTGTTGAATGCCCGCGGCTTCAAATGCATCAAAATATCTACACGCCGCTGAGCACCTGCAAGCGAGCGGGACGCAACCGTTGATACACGTTCTGGGACTGCACCCGTTGCAGTGCATGATTCCCGATAGCTGGCCGAAGGATGAGGGTAAATATGGCGCATGGAGAGGGGGGGGGGGAGCTCGTGACTTTAGCCTGTACGACGTACTGCATGAGGAACAGCCAGCACCCAGCATGAACTTCTCCAAACACTGCGAGACACCGTGCACTTCTTGCTCGCGAGGCCGGGTGTTTTGAGCCGATTGACAAGTTTCACCACTGCAATTACCAAGTTCTTTATATTTTACACCCAATTGAGTTGATTTTTTCATCATAGTCTCACATTACCCACAGAAAAATGTAAAAAATACATGATTGCATATTTTTTTTCAAATTGAAAGTTGAAACATGTATATTTTTTATTGACATGGAGACACTTTTTCTAGAAAACGGCCTGAGATGAGTTGGGCGTTTTTTTTTTCTCTTGAAGGAATTACAAATGAATTAATCTCACAAATATTTTCTGATCCAAGTTATTCGATAATTTTTCTATTCAACAATTATTTTAGCATGCTGTTTTCAAGATACTGTACAGTGATAATAATGCACAACTTAATTTATTATCTAGTTCATGAAAAACACACACAAAAAATGTGAAAATACATCCAGTAAAATAGATTTTATCCACTTTTTCATTCCAGAATATGTTGAAAAAAGATGCCAAGGAAACGGCCATCAAACTTTACAGTACCGGTATTCCGTTCTGAAGCGATTTTGGTTCGCCACTAGATGATTCAATATAATAATATACCAGTGGATTAATTCACATTATTTCTTCAGTATCCCCAAGACGAGAACTGAAATAAATTAATCGAACCAAAAGAGAAAGTAAATTCCAACAAATGGACATATTATCAGTGGTGTCCTTACTTAATAGTCGGGATAGTTTCGTACTAAGCTTTTGGCGGATGGCATTACGTATAGTGTCATGCTGAGAAATCATGGCCGAGTTATATAGTCCCACTAATCATGTGGATCGATCGAATTATAGAACTTTTTATTTCATAAAACTTGATTTTTAAATTATACTTTCCAAATTAATACATCAAAATATTTAAGTTTTGACAGCATTAAATTCAAGATTATGATTGAGTTATGAAGAGAAATAATGTTGAGATCTGAATATGGATGTTAAATGAGAAAATTGTGTCTATGAGGGTAAAATATTTTGCACCAAAAAAAATATTTGAAAAATAAAATATTGGCAGAAAATATTCCCTATTGTTCTGTGGCTTTGTACCTTTGTATATATTTTTTTTCTTCTTTATATTGGGTTTCAACGACGCACTGTAATGATTACTAATATCTATTGGCGTCGGATGAATGATTAATGAGATGATGGGATGATGAGATGAAGGTTCTTATAGGTAGTGGGAAGGATAGTGGGAAGGAAGCGGTCGTGGCCTATATTGTGGGAACCATCCCAGCATTAGCCTAGACTACAGAGGGAAACCACAAAAAAAAAACCTGTAAAGATGGACGGTGGCGGGGATCGAACCGGGTCCGATATGTCCCTTCACTTCCCGGATCACACGAAGCAAGTGAGCTAACCACTCAGCTACTGTGCCGGTACCTTTGTATATTATTTTTTTTTACAAACTGCAGTACTCCCTATTGTTAAAGTCACCAGCCGCCACTGCTATATATCGTATATATACTAGGCCCTATGTTATGTGTTAAGAGTTAAGACTGATTTACTGTTGGCCCAAATTATACATACAACACTACTAATAATACTTTATCAGAATCAGTTTGTACTTCGTGCATTAGCATTCACTATTTATATGGGTTACGTAATTCATGAAAACCTTTACGGGAATTAAATCGTACAAATTTATTACCAGCAAGCAAGGATCACTCAGAAAATGATTCAGAACACATTCTGATGATGAACGAAACTTTCATTACCCAATCCTTTGACCCAACAAACTGTTGTTCTTGTTACTTAGTACCGATAGACAATATTCGTCATTTTACGATAAAATATGCATGGAAATAGAAGAAAATGTACTTCACTAATGTCGCCTTCAAACAGAATGAATAGGAAACCTACTTAAAAAAACATTAAGCCCACGCAATAATATAAAAAGTACTTTCATGAATATTACGTTTGCACCACAGTAGGGCCTATACCATTAATTACACATCACATCCCTGACTAGTGTAATGCTGTGATGTTTCATTCATAGTTCAGTAGGCATACAACAAAGTAAAACTAAAACAAACACTAGTTCAGAATGCGCCAACAGAATGTCGCACAAGTGGGATACACATTCACATGCATAGACAATCACGTATGGAGATAATTTTTAAAATATTTATTATTATAGATCTATAGGATACAAAAATTGGGCTTGGATAAAAAATTAAAATATTAATAGGCCCTGTATCATTTACTTCTTCGTAGGCCTATCAATATGTGATAAAATATCGGAAACGAATTTAGCATAAGTCTATGATATATATTTCAATCGATATGTTTTATTTATTACTTTATATCGATATTTCAAAAATCAATATTCTTTGATATAATATCGATATATCGAAATAAAATTGGCGATATTTCCATACCGGTGTATTAAAAGATTTTTTATTTCCGTTAAATTATAAATCAGCGCTTTCAAAAGGCTACGTCCTATCTCAACTTATTCTCAACTCGTCTCAAGCAGGTAAACAGGTAAGAAGGGACGATTTGAGACAATCGTTCTGCGGTCTTTGCTAATCTCTTGTTAAATTCATGAGTTGCGTTGAGATTCGGTAGATTTGAGACATCGGCATACCGGTGGGACTACACGGTATTTTATAAAGTTTGTCATTATTTCATTATTTCTTCATTAGTTTTTCTTGCTCGATGAATTACTATAAAACTATTACGAGAATTTTCAAATTTCTCGTGAATTGCACATGCAAATTACCACATATCATGGAAACTTTCATGGAAAACTATTTGTCATCTTGTCATCCCTATAGGCCTAAATCATTATAATGGCTGTGACTGTGACGCTCTGTATCGCCTGGTTTCCGCACGTCTTTTTGTCGGTAAATTATACTTGGTGCACTTCGGTTGGGTATTGCCAACTCGTATTGCTGATGCGAATATTTCTTGATCATCGAGTTCCTGCTAGAAAAAAAAAAATGTTACTCCATTGTTTATTACATTGTTATTTGCAAAGATGAACAAATTCTATGTCTATCTTGTCATATATCTTATAGACTACACATACAAGTTTACAACTACGGTCAAAACAATAAACTTTAGGTCTGTTCGATTTGTCTGCACCAAGCTACACCACTGCACCAGCATGTTCGATTTGTCTGGTGCAGACTACTTTGCCGACTCTAGTGCAGCACCGTGCGCGTTCGATTTGGCGCTGGTGTAACTTGGGGCAGCTTCTCAGTGCACCAGCTCTGGAGGTGGTGTGTTGGTGTAGTGCAGATAGTTTTGGTGCATTTTTCAACATGGAGGGTCCCGCAATTAAATTAAATCATGAAAATATTAATCACCAATAACAATCCAGTTGTCCAGGACGGGCATTATGCTTTTTTATGACGATGAGTTATTTCTATAGGTTATTTGTAGCCTATGTTCATAATTATATAGAAAATCTACGATCATGTCTCAAATGCTCAACTCAAGTGCCGCGTAACGAATTCAGACGTGTTCGATTTGGGGTGTGATATAGCTGCTTGGTGCTACACCAAACTGGCAGGACGTAATTTCCATAGTGCACTGAGCCTACACCAAGCCTACACCAACTGCCCCTGGTGCAGACAAATCAAACAAACCTATAGAGGATGCTGTAGGGCATATGAGCCCTAGGACTTACATAATAGTATAGCTGCTCTAAGTAGGCCTAAGCTTTGTTAAAGCCTACTTTAGCATAAGACCGTCAATATTTTTAATTTTAATCGTCAATTAATGTGACTTCTCAAAATCTAGGATAGGCCTAAGCTGAATAAGAACAAAAAATAGGGTTATAACCAACCGTAGGATGTCAGCCTTAACCACAAATTCACATAAAAACACTTACCGAGAATACTGCTGTATTAGTGAATAAAGCCGGACTCGGGTTTCTAGTACACTTCACTTGGCTCCATTTCTTGTTGCATTGTTAGCTTGAGTATTTCTTTCTGTTGGATGATTTCTGTTGTACGCCGAACAAACAAACTCGCACAGTGCTCTTACGTTTTTCATTTTACTTGTAATTATTATAGACATCCAATGCTAGTTTTTGACTAGCCTTTTATAATTTATTGAGACAATAGTCCTGGTACTTATGTTATTATAACGCACACATTACTGATCCTTACAACATTTAAACCAAATGTTAACAGACAATATCTCAGTTGTCACTCTGGTCAAACTGTCAAAATGACATTTGCACAAACATGAATATTTGTGAAACTGAAGTATTGAATTCCCCTAGAAATTACTAGAATTAATAGCCAACCTGATAGAAAAACAACTGGAAAAAAATGTTTCAATTTTATTTCCTTAGTGACGAGTTATCGTGAGAAATAAAAATGAGTTAGCTAACTCAAAGATGATCTGGGTTGATAATACGAAAATAAGATAACTCTGAGTTACTGCCAGAGTTAAGATAATACGCGAGTTATATAACTCAGACTTTAATCTTCGTTCGTAATACCGGGCCTAAATGTATCTTGTATCTGAAATAGGCCTACTCAAAATTCAAGTATCTGTATGTAGTTTTCAGATACTTAAAGTTGACCGGGTTTCCAGTTCCGATTCTGTTTTGTCGTCCAACACGATATCGGTACGATTTTTGTCATGCCTATTTCCACTTGGCTGTGTCGTAACGTTTTCGTGACGTCGTAGTCATAGCCGTCATTACCTCGACTCACGGCTTCTTTGAATGTGAGAAATTGAGCTGTCAGAATACAATATATATTTTTTAAATAACATCGAAACTTGATACAAAATCATTGTTCCCCAATTAAGGCCAACGATGAAAGGTAGGATCGTTTGGACGGGGCACCACAAGGGCGATCTTATTACCCCAAGAATACAAATTGACACACTTTTCTCAGGTCGCGCCGTTGTAATTATACAAACACGGAGATTGTCCTGTACCATCTGAATAAATAATTCTACTTCAAATGGCATAGCAATTCTGGATACAAAATCTAAGACCGTGATTCTAAAAGTGTGGTGATGTTTGAAATTGCAGTTAGGATATGTGGATCGATATTTTTGTGAATCGATTCTTTTTTTGTTTTTTTTGGTGGCAATATAAATCCAAACAACCGGAGCCAGATGGATTGCAATCGCAGTGTAACTTACGGTGATCGTAATTTCGGACGACAAAAGTTGGAAGTTGAGTCAATAATCACGGGACCGAAACGATGTCGTAAACCGGCATGTTTTTAGGTGAATACTGGCTTGTGATTGTCCGTTGGGAAAATTGTGTCGGACATCCGACATTGTTCGTGGAGCATCCACGATTTTCGTGTGACACGAAAATTACGATAGTGAAGTGACCTTGCAACTGAAATTTCGTGGATATAGTTTTTTCATACACTAGATTCACGAAATTTTCGTTTGATACGATATTTTCGTGTGACACGAAAATTACGATAGTGAAGTGACCTTGCAACTGAAATTTCGTGGATATAGTTTTTTCATACACTAGATTCACGAAATTTTCGTTTGACACGATATTTTCGTGTGACACGAAAATTATGACAGTGAAGTGACCTTGCAACTGAAATTTCGTGGATATAGTTTTTTCATACACTAGATTCACGAAATTTTCGTTTGACACGATATTTTCGTGGAGCATCCACGATTTTCGTGTGACACGAAAATTACGCTAGTGAAGTGACCTTGCAACTGAAATTTCGTGGATATAGTTTTTTCATACACTAGATTCACGAAATTTTCGTTTGACACGATATTTTCGTGTGACACGAAAATTAAGATACTGAAGTGACCTTACAACTGAAATTTCGTGGATTTCGTGGATATAGTTTTTCGATGTCTTGGATTCACGAAAGTTGAACTTCACGAAAATTCGTGTGTATAGTTTTTTCATGTCTTAGATTCACGAAATTCCACACGAAAATAATTTTAAGTAGTTACGAAATTCGCGACGTTGCCAAATAAATTTTCGTGGATATAGTTTTTCGATGTCTTGGATTCACGAAAGTTGAACTTCACGAAAATTCGTGTGTATAGTTTTTTCATGTCTTAGATTCACGAAATTCCAAGAATTTCGTGAGCATAGTTTTTTCATGTCTTAGAATCACGAAATTCGTGACACGAAAATTCGTGGCTATAGCCACTCCGTACGAAATAATGACATTGTGGTTGATAGCTAAACAATTGTGGGTGTTATTAATGTGAGTATGGAGACCATATTCCACATTTTCACGTTTGAAATAAGATTAATCTGTGAAAGAGATTTAATCAAGCAGGTGAAATATTTTCGGCGGCCATTTAATTTTCTGTGAAATTGGTGAGTTACTTCTGAGTTATCTTTAATTCGCATCAAAAGCAGTAGTTATGGTTGCCACAGTAATATTGACTTGATCTCAAGAATTCTAAGATAATCTCGATCGTAATACGGCGAAATAGATAACCCCGAAACAAACTAGATAACTCATGTTTAATCCTCGATCGTAATACCGGGCCTTAGAAAATGTATTTAAAATGTACAAAATACGAGATAGTGTCTCAAGTTTTCTATACAGTATTGGGTTTTAACGGCAAACTGTAATGATAGCCAAGATCTATTGGCGTCGGATGGATGATTAATGAGATGAAGGTTTCTTGAGTAATGGGAAGGATAGTGGGAAGGAAGCAGTCGTGGCCTATATTGTGGGAACCATCCCAGCATTAGCCTGGACTACAGAGGGAAATCATGAAAACCCCTGTAAAGGTGGAAGGCGGCAGGGATCGAACCGGGTCCTAAATTCCCCTCGCCTCCCGCAACACATGAAGAGTGAATATGTGAAGAGATAATGACAGATCGAAGGGTTGTAATATCACAATCATAAGTTCCTTTGTTAACAATCTGCATTTATCATACTTTGAACATTCTTCAATTTGAACTTTACCACCTCTTTTGTATTCACATGTATTCACCGTCTTTGTAAATTGACAATGTGTATGTAAAATTGTAAGTAAAATATTACAAGCGAATTTCCTTTACCGATCTATATTTCTGCCTCGCATGTAAAGTTGACATTCCATTTTCACTCGACTGTTCTCACTGTTTGTTACTACGTGTGAATGTATAATAATTACTATAACATGAAATCGTGAAGTGTTTTGACATTACTTTACCGTTTAGTTATTATTTACACTCGAGACATTACCTAGTTGTAGTTGCTTTTTTTTCAAATATGAAATCAAACGACAGTTCATGTTTTGATATAATCCGTGTATGCCTATAATGTATAATCCATGTATGGGGTGGTGAGATCGCCCTTGTGGTGCCCCGATCAAACAATCCTACCTTCAATTGGGAAACAATAATTTTGCATCAAGTTTCGATGTTGATAAAAAAAATATATACGCCTAATCCAATTGAATAATTTACTTTTCACATATTCTATTCATAATCTGTTGTTTCGACGCCGAAGAAGAGAAAACGGACAGATGACGATGCATTCGACCGTGCAACGGGAAAATGTCAGAATATGGAGGAGGCAAAAATGACTTCAATTCAAAATGTTGAATTGCTCTCTCAATACGAAAGCAGGGGCCTCATTAAAAATGGATGAAACTCTTGTTCTGATTGCTGAAGCAAAAGCGGCCAAATAACTGAAATAATAACATACCAAAACACATTCATGAAAAAATATAGGCCTAGATCAATACAAGGTATTCAAATGAAGATTCTTTTACACGCATTAAATAACCAACTGATTGATATTTATTCCCTTCACAAATAATGAATGATATAATTTTAAGCCTATAAATTATTGAAGAAAAAATGTATGGCAGTGCACTGTGGTGTGATGCTCTTCTGGAGCGCCAGTAACTGCGTTTAGGATTGGTAGCAGCAGTCAAGGTTCATTTGCATACCGGTACACAGAATCTCCTAAGAAACACAAACAATGTTATAAACTATTCAAAACTGGAATTGAAATGGTATTTCAGTAGGCCTACTGAAATTGAATTGAACTAATATTAAATTCAACTGGACCTCGATTAAATTGATAAAATGTGATAATATTCGGCCCATTACTTTCAAATCTATCAACCGGTAGTTGAGGTAAATATTTATTCAAACACAAACGAATTGTCAACTTGAATACACACAATGGACTATTCTGTCCAAGGTCTTTGTTTTACGCTCGGACGTAGGAATTACGTAATTCCATGACTCCTTAGGCCTACTATTGGACTATGATCAATTTCTTCCTCTTCTCTAATGAGACTTGATAGAATATTGTGAATATTTGACAGTATAAGAAAACTAGATAATATTAAATATTGATAATATTGATGATTTTTTTATTCCTCAAAAGACCGGTTACTACATGTAATTTAATTTGCTCCCCTACAACATATTCTCACTGGATGCTCAAATACTTTTGAGAATTTTGTAGGCCTATGAAGTGTGATTTGATGTGTAATAAAATAAAAATAAGCATTGAAATTATTGTGTGTGGCTATTTGTACCCTCGTAGCTGTTGGTGGGGTTGTTCAACAGAATCAAAATGAAATAAATAAATAGGGGGCGTGTCAGTGAATTTAGTGCTACAAGAATATTCTACAGTCCGTATTCTTAAGCCGGTATAGTTTTACGGTACCTTATAGTAGACCGTTGCTAGCATATTGTTGACTTTGACTGGTATATCATTTATGAGCCATGCCAGTAGTAAGGTCTACTGCAGTTGAGAGAATCGCCTACCGGTATTGATAACGTTACTACATGAATTCCTGTTATATTTAGTGTAATATTAATATTAATAGTGGTTATTAATATCCACAGTAAAAATAGAATTAAAAAAATGGATATTATCAAATTATCTTATATTTCATGAGAAATAAAACTATTTCATTTTACAGTGTATATTCCAAATAACTGAAAATAGTCCATAATTTCAAAATGTGGATTCTTGTCACTAGGCTCTATGATTATTTTTTTATTAAAATTGATATTTTCATCATTATTATCAAAATGTACGTGCGTAAGTGTTCAGACTTGATATACTTATTTGTAATTTGTTTTTCTTATGTATAAAATGTTAGTAGACCTGCAGACAAGTCAACTTTTTGTGACTTTGCGGGTCTACGAAATTGTACTGAAATCTTTGTGAGAACACGAATAAAAAAATGAAAAAAAAATATCAATGTCAAGAGTAGGCTTACAAACCTTTGTCTCTACTCATACGTCTGTGGCAAGTTGTCTCGGATGTCATCCACGGAAGTCTGTCATTCCATGAAGAAATGATCAGACGCAACCTCAATCGCCCTCCCAACTCATGCTCTTCCGTGCTGTTCGCGGCAAAGCGTTCAAACGAATCCAAGCTTCCATCTGTATATGTAGATACAATGAATATTGATGAATATTTTAATATTTAATCTGACAGAGATTAAGTAATGAGCTCAAGGTCGACACTACACAATTCACGATTCCTCTCTTACACCACAGTTTTGTTTGGTCAAGTAGGCTAGGTCTCGGCATTGAATTTGTAACCTTACATAATCAATGGTCTCGGGCAAGATGAATCGAGAACTAGGCCTAGCCCCTATGTTTATACAATATTTATGGTCTAGGCCTACATGTATGTAACTCCAAATGAGGTACTTCTGGCTGTGAAAATATAGGGTGTGCCTAGGTCATATATTTACTAGGTCCGAGTCTAGTTATTCATTGTCTCAGGTAGCCTATAAGCATTTAGTTGGAATGGTAGTAGTAGTAGTAGTGTTTATTCCTTTAACCCTCTTTCGAGGAAATCACAACCTACAAGGGTATGGGCCCAAGTCTGGGTCTAGGCCTATAACCTCTAAACATTAAATCAACTGTGAAAAATCATCAAATTCAATCTCTCGACTTATGCTTGCCTGATTGCAATTGTCAAAAAATACGACTAAACAGAACGTAAATTCATTTCTTACCTCAAAATTGAAAAATACAATCCCAATGTCGAAAGTGTCATCTGTCATCACACGGTTTTGAAGACCTCTCAAAGACAAAGCTGAACGAAGGTAGCTCATAACTCGAGCGTTCGATGAGTTCGATTATGGCAAAAAGCAGTCAAAATTCAATACCAACTTCTAAATGTTATTGGTTTTGTAAGGTTGTCGGAAATCGGTCACTTGTAAAACGCCCACGAAAGTGGCCGATAGAGTTATCCAGCAGAAAGGTGTCTGGAGGATTTGTCGGCATATTGTGCATCGGCCCTAACACGCTTATATGAATGGACTTTAGGCCATTTGTTCATGCTTCTAAAATAATATGCATGTTGACTATCAACACCATTTGTGCTACACTATACATACATACAAACTATACATACAAATACACTATACATACAAATATTGCTTTCGCATTTTTTTTTAGGTTTCTGTACACAATGCAAGGTTGTAATACAAGGTTTTATTTCTCTAGAAGTAATATATATATATATATATATATATATATATATATATATATATATATATATATATATATATATATATATATATATATATATATATTGAAGGCTTTCTGCCAACAGAAGCATTTTAACCGTCCTCCTTGGTCTAGACTCTAGAGGTAGCGCATCTGCTTCTGGTTCCAAGGCCGCATGTTCAAATCCTGAGTAAAGTGTGTTTTATTTTTAAATGTTCTTTCATCTATCATCAGCTCACTGTTTTTCATCTCCCGCTCATTTGTACCCTCCATAACCTAGCTAATAGTGGGGTCGTTAAGTATAACATAGAAACATAAGCATTTAATAAAAGTATTAGATTATTACGCCTATAAGTAAAATATCAAAGGTGGGCCTACTCTACTCTGTTGATGAGAAAAGTTAATTCAGGATTCTATGTCAATAGAAGAAATCTTGTAACGATTTTTTGTAAATAGAAGCAATGTATTTAAGATTTCTGTCAAAAGAAACTATCAATTTAGGAATTTATTTTTACAGAAGAATCCATTTAAGGTTTTCTGTCAATAGAAACAATCAATTTAAGGTTCAATTTTCTATATGAGGGCGTTCAAGGGTGAGCTCGCTCACCCTTGTTTCTTTTGTATATGATACGGTTGACGGCTAGACAAGTTGTGACGGGATGTTATCCTTTGAATTGTGATTGACAGCTATTGTCATGGATCTTCACGCATTTACTGCTTTTTTGTACCCACGAAAGAAGAATGTTCCGAGCGACCGTCTCCCCATCCCATACCACCAACGCACGGGTGGTTCGCGCTTCATTCTTTCGTAGATACAAGTATGGAGAGGTAGAAAATTGCACGATGCATTGCGGGTTGCGTTTGCCGCAACCCTCAATGCATCTTGGTGTTTAGCACCATCTATAGGCGAAAAATAGAAAATGTCAACTCGACACTGCTACCTTCTGGGCGGCAGTCGGAGGAACTACGAGACCTATTATAGAATCCTTAAGGAAATCGTGAAGAGAGCATGGAACTTGCTTACTTTACTAATATGACCACAAGATATCCGAACATGTACGGTCACAAGTTGAGTTCCTGTAACTTTAGGAGTGATTAAATAATGGAGTTTTTGATGAAATTTGAATTAAAAGTGTAAATAGAGAAATACCATATGAAATGGTTGAAATGAGAATCACAATGATGCTTGTATTATGAGAAATCCAGAACTTGGTAGACCCAAACTCAATTCCTGTATCTTCCTGCAGAGTAATTTAATCAATTAGATTATTCAATCAAATAGTCCGTAATTCAATGTGTGAATATAACAGTAAATGGCCAAGATGGGTATCAAATAAAACATTACATTTTTCAGAATTCAAACCTTCATGCCCACAAACTGAATTTTTCAACTTTCGGAGAAATTAATTGAATGAGTGGATAAATCAATTCTCATATGGGACTGAAAAAATATATTCAAAAATGGTCCAGGGCTGTATCGAAAGAAAGCTTGGTTGGATGAAGTTGAACACTTCATGCCCACAACGTTAGTTTTGGTTACGTTCAGAGTAATTGAATTGATTAGATCGATCATTCCAGTTATAATGAAAAGTGTAAATTCCAAACAGTGAATGAACACAATGGGTATCAAATAGAAACCACTGTTTTGTGGAATTCTGAACCTTATGGCCATGCTAAAACTGAATTTGTTCAACTATTGGAGAAATTAAGTTAATTAGGTCAATTAGGTAGAATTAGGTGAGAATGTGAGATCACCCTTGTGGTGCTCTGTTCGAACGATCATATATTTTCATCCATTGCCTTAATTGGGAAACAGTGATTTTGTATCAAGTTTCCATATTATTGAGAAAAAAAAGGTCAATTGATGAAAGCTTTCATTAAAACCGAAAAAACAATTAAAAATTATCAAAACGGCTACTAAATAAGAGTACGACCTCGATCTTATTCAACTTCATAGCCATCTTGATTACTCCAGAGTGTTTTTCCTCCAGTTTCAATACAACTTCATTAATCAACATAGTTAACTCAAACACTCCAAAAATTACAAATGATCAGTTTGTGGCCATATAGTTTCGGATCCTACAAAATTGTGTTTTCTATTTGACACTCATATTACCTTTTTGCTGTGATATTTACGCTCTTAATTACAATTTGATTGAATAATCCTATTAATTAAATTACTTGAAAAGTTACAAAAACCATCTTTGTGGCCATGACGTTTCGAATTTTTCGAAACACATACTTTCATTTGGTACCCACATAAAATGTTCTGCTTGTATTTTCACAGTCCCAGTGGAAACTTGATCAATTGAAGAAATATTCTGTTCCACTCAGAAAGTTGAGAGAATTCAGTTTATGGCCATTCAGTTTCGAACCCTTCGAAATAGGCCTACTATAGCCACCATTTGATATCCATTATTTTGCATTTTCTGTGTTATCTACACATCACAATCTGATCAACTTAAATGATTCATCACTCTGAAGTTACAAGAAGTAACTTTGTGCCTCGTGAGTTTTGAATGTCTCGAAGTACAAGCTTTCATTTGATATCCACCTCGATCATTTCAGAGTGCTTTTTCTAGTTTCAATGAAAAATTGATTAATATAGTACAATTGATTTAATCAGTCCAAAAGTTACATCAATTCGGATAATGGCCATAGAGTTTCGGTTCTTCGAAATATGAACATATTCTAATTTGATATCCATTCTAACGACTTCGAAGTTTTTACAACTTTCAATCAAGACAATCGATCAATTGACCCAATTAATTTAATCACTTCGGATTTATACAAACTCTCGGTTTGTGGCCATGAAGTTTCAGATGTTGTGAGAAATTGGCTCTCATTTGATACGCATCTTGTTTATTTTCTGGAGTATTCACAATTTAATTGAATAAATTAAATATAATCAAGAATTTACGAAATCCAAGTACGTGGCAATGAAGTTATAGATTTACAATGATATAAGCTCTGATTTGACACTCATATTATTCATTTCTCACGGTGTAATCTATAGGTTATGATCTCTATAATCACTCTAAAAGTTACAGGAACTAAACTTTTGACCATAAACTTATTCATTTCTCCAGGTCGTAAATCAGTAAAGTACGTAAGTTTCATCTTTTTGTCACGATTTGCACGAATTTCATGCTAATTGACTCCACCTAATATGATTCATCTATGACATTTCGTTTACTGTGATCTAACTGGCACTCAGCTCGCCGTGATTACGGTTTAGTTCGGAACAAGAGTTGGTTTACAGTACTGAACAAAATAAAATCATATTCCGCAAGTGTTGAGCGCTCTGACATAGTCTGTTGTCAAAATAAATGTTCACCGGTGCACTAGAGATTGTTATTTGAAGATAGCATTTTTCATCTTTACATTGTGAGAAGTACCAATGGTGAGAATGAAGATGGGCAACGCGGTAGAGCCTCTTTATCATTGCATAATATGACTAAATCTTCAAGCACCTTGTGGAGAACACGTATGCCTAGTCAGAAAAAAAAAGATTTTCATCTCGGTAATACATTTCTTTTGCCTTCATCCCATGACTGATATAGCAAACAAAGTATTGTGTCAATAATACTGACTAACCCTCCCAACATCTATAAAAACATACGATAAAACAACCTTTATCCCCGATTGAACAGTTAAACTTGACTCTTCGACACTTCCTAGTGCACGGTGATTCGGTTTGATTGGAGTGGTATAGTATCTTTTAGTCCACTGCATCGTATAATATACTTGGGTCGAGACTTGCTGGCCAGTACGTCTTCACGACCATGTCAATGAGCAAGCGATTCATGTTGCATAGATACTAAGGGGGTGGATGCACGCCTTGCACGGTGTTTATACAAATAGACAAAACTAATCTTCACTATTTTCTTCCATGTTCACGAACCAGTGTCATTGAATACAAATGTATATCAACTCCAAGATAATTTTATGATCTTTAATTGCTCTGACATTGTATTTTTGTAAATTGAATCAGTTTTACGTTAGGTCAACGAAATTCATCACATTCTTGGTATTCGTTGACATATTATCTTGAAACTGATTGAATTCACACAAATAGGAAGTCAATGAAAAGCATACAACTATTTTGGAGTTGATATACTTTTTTATTCTATGACACTGGTTCTTGAACCTAGACACATGTATTGGAGATTAGTTTCTCTATTTGTAAAAGCAGAGTACCACTATTTCTTTGGTTTTGGAATAAAAGGAGGAAGTTATTCATCATACATTCAATTAAGGATTGAAAAACTTCCGCGGTCGGTTAATATACGACTATAAAATGAGATGAACCGTTTTTCCTGTGTATATCAGTTGTCTTAATACACATCAAAGAGGGAGACTTACGCAGAACCTGTTTTGTACATCTCGAATGAGAAATAATTATGAATGTTGCCGTGAAGTTATTTGAATCTAATGTTATTCTTATAACAATCAGAAATAACTAGGCAGAAAATTGATAATGTACTTGACAACCCAGGCACTGCCATCTATAACTATACTGCGATGTGAGTTTTTGTAGACCTACAATAGTTTCGAAGCATAAATTTAGACTGATAGTGATCTTTATAATAATTATTCATATACAAATGTAGGCCTATATGAATCTCATGGATGTGTAAATTACTTCATATTGAAAAATATATAAATAAACACATATAGGCCTATATAAGTATATATATATATATATATATATATATATATATATATATATATATATATATATATATATATATATATATATATATATATATATATATATATATATATATATATATATATATATATATATATATGAGGTTTTTAAAACTTATGCTTTCACGACCCGAAATATTTATAAATGGCATTATATTAGGGTTATTTTCGTCGTGTACGAATTAAATTATGATATAGGTTAAATGAAAAACCTTGGATTATCTAACGTTTCGGTTTTAATGTTTAAACCTTTCTCAAAGAATATATAATGAATGTTTACATGATTTATACAATAATATACCTCGTTGTTATGGTTATAAAACAAAAACTATCAAAAGAACACAATTGACTTGTAAGCCACTGCTTCCACTACTCTATGGTCCGTCCATGGTTTCTTGATTGGTGGATCTCCAGATTTTGGTTGTCTATTATTGCATCTGATTTTTACTTCTCAAATTATAAGGTGACATACTGACTGTTTGATTTTGATTTTGACTACGATTATGTGCTGTTGTGCTATTGTTCTGTGGTTTCAATCGAGCAAACTTTCTCAATTTTTCTGTTGCTAGTGACCAGCTGTCTGAAATTTTGTATCCATCTTCTCCATTGAAATTATGAGGGTGTTTGATAATCTCTATTGATTCATATATCGCTCTTGGCCATCGTTTATTCGATTTCACTAAAATTGTAGTATCGTCGTATAGTATTCGGTGATCTTCATTCTTGTCACTGCTGAGAGCGTGTTTAGCCACTCCTGATAATAAGCTGTTCCTCCTCCTTTCTTGGTATTGGTGTTGTTTAATTCTATCTTTTATGGGTTTTTTGGTTTGCCCGATGTAGACCAAACCACAGGAACAAGGGATGTTATATACGCCACAATTTTCAAGATTGATAGTGTCCTTAACTGTTCTCACCAGTGACTGTACCTTTTTATGAGGGCAAAATACTGTATTAATGTCGTGTTTTTTCAGAAGTCGACCTATCTGATCTGTTGTGCCTCTTATGTAAGGTAAATATGCCGTGTCAATTGTGTTCTTTTGATAGTTTTTGTTCTATAACCATAACAACGAGGTATATTATTGTATAAATCATGTAAACATTCATTATATATTCTTTGAGAAAGGTTTAAACATTAAAACCGAAACGTTAGATAATCCAAGGTTTTTCATTTAACCTATATCATAATTTAATTCGTACACGACGAAAATAACCCTAAAATAATGCCATTTATAAATATATATATATATATATATATATATATATATATATATATATATATATATATATATATATATATATATATATATATAGCCGACCCGGTGGCTCAGTCAACTATGGCACTGCGTTAGGATCTGAAGTCACGAAGGGCGTATAGTCTCGAGTCCCGCATAATTGGCATGGGATTTGGAATCATCCTTTCACCTATCAGCCCTTCATTGTTTCATCATCACCCGCTCATTTGTACCCCCGAATAATGTAGCTGTTGGTGTGGTCGTTAAGCAGCATTAAAATATGTGTTCATTCTCGAGAATATATCAAATACTTCTTCTCGTTTCTTTCTCGTTACTTAATTGAGAGATGAGAAATACCTGACTCTTGATTACAATGATGATAATGATTATCCTTTTATTCTGTGAAACATAATACATGGTCAAATATATGACCATATATTTATGGGCGTACATACATACCCATACATATGGGTATAGCATATGTCAAAGAATATGTCAGAACCCGCCAGTATGAACCTGAAAAACAGAGAGAAACTTCGAAAAACCTCTGCCAAGATCGTCGACCATGGCGGGAATCGAGACCCGGTCTCATGAAAGACGGTTCAATGTGCTAGCCACTTGACTATGCACCCGTCTCAGTGACATTACATATCATCTTCCCATCATCTCATTCATCATTAACTGACGCCTTTGGGAACTCAAGGACCCTTAAAATTGCATCCATATTAAGGCAACACGATGTCGTGCCAATATTTTTGAACGTTGAGACCGCTATTCGTATGCATAATACACTGCTACTGCTGCAGTCAATTGCTCAGGTGAGCGTTTCATTCTCGATTTTGGGGAATAATGAGCCAAAATAGGTCGACCGTTGGTGAATATCGGCTCAATTCAAGGGTCTCTTTCAGAACATGAATCTTGGACATTATTGATGATTTTGTTGAAATAAAAAGCTAGAAAGAAACCATGCAACTAATGGATCACCATCTTGTTTCTGTGAATGTGACGTTTTCGTATTGTTCAGGTGAGTTTATTCAATTTGTGATAGAACGATTCGAATATTTGAAAGTTATACTGATGAATATGTACTACATTGGGGGAGGAGGGGGGGGGGGGAGGGGGCGTCAACAATTTCTGTGCGCAATGGGAGAGCAAAATTCCTTGAAACGACCTTGTTCAGAGCATGGCACATAATGAGTGATATTCGATTTGAATTCATAAACTGCCATAACGATGATTTGTGTAAATTTGCGTTATCATAACGATGATTTGCGATGGTTGAGTACATGCTCTTGATTCGTGTTCGTTCGAAACAATTGAGTTCGGTGAAGATTTGTTGGGTGGAAGTTCCAGAACAAAATATAATCACATAGTCAGTGACCATTTCATATCAGACGTGGAAAAAGCTTCGAAGATAACAAGATGAGTTGGGTGAGGCTTCCCAAAATGGTATATATATTCACTGAATATATTCTAGTAAAAGTGACGTACCGCACACACACACACAAAATAGTTTGAACATGTGGGTTCTAATTGAAAGATTGACAAAAATTAGGTTAATTGTATGGCGTCAGTTCTCTATTGACCGGTACAAATAAAACTTTAAAAAAAATCGTGACACCCAATTTGATGTGCTCGGCAGTCAAAAACAAAGGAAGGTGTAAGTGTACTCGTGTGGTCTTTAGATGAACCAACATTTTGCACTTGCTGAAGGGCGGTAGCTGGTCAACGTCCGCGTGAGACGACCCTTCCAGATATACGAATAAGAAGTTACAAGTAGCACATCTATCTATATTTTATTTTGAGGAAGTTGTGACAATATATGACAGAAAAATGAATTCGAATTGATTATCACTCATGCTGTAACATACTTTGAAGTAATACCAATGATTTCAAATGATTATCATGGTTTAGAATACATTGTAGGCCTAATGAAGAAAACAGTGAAGAAATGGAAAGAAAGGATATTGGTGTATATCATGAATTCTCTGAAGGCCTTGTCATGTGACATGAATATATTTCTACATACACAAATCACACATATATATATATATATATATATATATATATATATATAAGTCTTATATATATATATATATATATATATATATATATATATATATATATATATATATATATATATATTTATATTTATATATATATGTATATATATATATATAAATATATATATATATATATATATATATATATATATATATGTATATATATATACATATATATATATGTATATATATATATATATATATATATATACAATATATATATTTCACAAGAATATATATTTCACGATGGAAATAGAAGAGGATAGACAGCTCCCATTTTTAGACGTGATGGTGAGGAGAAAAAATGATGGTCATCTGGGATATTCTGTATACAGGAAAAAGACCCACACGGACCGCTACCTTCAAGCTACGTCACACCATTTTCCGGCACAGATCAATTCGGTTGCCAATACTTGAGCAATAAGATAGCACAGGCTTTCAGACAAGGAAAGTTATGATGAAGAATTCATAAAGTTAAGAAAAGCATTGGTTATGAACGGCTTTTCGAACAGAATGATGAATAGATCCTTTAATAAATGTGACATGATAAAAGAAGCAGTTCAAACGGTGGATGAAGCGCACGACGTCGTACAGGTGTCAGACGAGAATGAAAAATCTAGATCTATAGCTTTTCTGCCTTATGTCAAAGGCATAACGGATAGAATTAGCTAACTATTGATGAAGTCTAACATCAAAACAGTTTTCAAAGCTAATTGTAAAATTGATAGTATGCTGCGAAATCCGAAGGCTAGTATTCATCTGGAACAGCATTGGATATATGAAATCCCGTGCGGTGAATGTAAGAAAAGTTATGTGGGCCAAACGGGTAAACGGATATCAGCCAGGAAGTATGAACATGAGACAAATGTCAGGTGGGGTATAAAGACTTCGGCACTGGCCCAACATAACATATAGACTGGACACATCATTGACTTTGCCAGCACAAAACTTCTAGCAATAGAAGAAAAGATTATTCCTCGTTTGGTACGTGAATCAATCGAGATTGAAAAGCGAATAGATAACCTTAATAAAAGAGATTACAGCAGATGTCTTCATACTGCCTGGAAACCTGTTCTTTAGGAGACACGTATAACAGCTATAGAACCTACAGAAGACTCAATCCAAAGAGTGAAATTACAACCTGCATTGGAGGGATGGTAGAAGAAAGAAAGACGTAGAAAGAAATGTTTCAACATCGGACAGGAGGAAGACTCTTAGAATTAAAAAATGAACTATCGTTGTTTTTCATTTATATACTATTAACTTTCTCAACACTTTTTTGTAATATTTTCTTTCTGTTTTTCACTTTGACTTTGATTTTAGAATTAGTTTTATAATAGCTTTGATTTTTCATAGAATATTTTGATATAGATGGCCGAAGCAAGTTTATTTTATAGAAGACCAAGACATAATGTGTGCGAGAAGGCAGTGAATTTATCTTATCTTTTCAATATAATTAGATTTATATATTTTCTTTGAAAATAGTAATCAAGTTTCATTTTTTTTCTCTTGAATATTGTAATTTGACCCTGATGATGCCCAGACAAATCTGGGCGAAACGTCGGTCACTTATTAAAGAAGATATCCATGAATATACCCAAAATGTGTCATTATTCAAATATATATATATATATATATATATATATATATATATATATATATATATATATATATATATATATATATATAAATAAATGAATGAATACTCTCAAATTAAAATGAATCTCTGAAGTAAAATAGATCACTTCTCGCAATCAACTACTGTTTTGCTAACATCTGAAAATATTGATTTGATTGGTTTCAAATTTAACTCGATGCTTAGTACCAATTGACATCATCAAAGCAATTCCTACATCAAGATTTCTCCATTCTGAACACATATATTTAGTTTACCTTCAATTATTTTTTAACTAGTAGTTTCATCGCATTTCTCGCATCAATAGCTGTAAATTGGTACGCTCTTTGATGTATTCAAGCTATACTTTGAAATATTTGTATACTAATTAGTAATCATTGATAACTGGTGAATTCAATTCTGATAGCCCCAATTACAGGTGTATATAAATGGTTGTCATCTTCAACATGATTAGTATGACTGACCGATAAGTGAGAGCAAGGTTTTTATAAGCAAATATAATCGAATTCATATCAAGCTAAGCACATTTCCAGCATGTAATGATTATATTTTCATCACGCTTTCAAGTTATACTGTATTGCACTGTATTCTGTACTTGCGCAATGGAATAAAGACTGATTATTATTATTATTATTATTATATTATTATGGTACACTTTTCTCACTTCGTATTTAAGTTCATTGTGATCAAATTGAGATAAGTTTGATGTCTCTGTGCATATATTATTTTAGCTGCAACTAATATTTCAATTGTAATTCTCATTATAATTTAATACCCATAATCAATACTGGAATATTGTATGACCAAATATTTTCCAAATGTAGTAAAAGTTATTGACGAATATATTTTGTGTGTAACGTTCGTGTTCGTTTTTTTGTTACTTTCTTTGTGAGCAACTAAAAAATAGAACTCAAATAATTAAAAACTGCGATAGAGACCAAATGGCCGCTGAGATCAAGGTAAACTGTTCTATAATTACTGAGTTTATCATGCAATTGACTAGTCGAGTGAAAAAATAGTTTCTGTAACACTTGCTTTGAGAATATATCGTAAAGTGATACCATACCATCATCAGATATAAAAAAAGAGACTCTACTTTTGGTCAAGCTGTACATTCGAACCAGTACTTCATTATTACAAAATGAACTGTACGCATTTCCAGAGCTCAAGGCTCTACGATAGAAAGGCGTGGGTTCGAGTCCCGCATGAGGCATAGGTTTTTGTTAACATCATCATAAAAATAAGATGATGATTGTCATAGGTTCATCCATACTCCACATAGCCCATGGTGTTGTCAGTGAGCAAACCATAACCATCCATAGGAAAAACTGGCACCTCCACCGTATTGTTAGTACAGCCCTGATTACTACAAAGTTGAAGACAAATACCACAGGACTTGCTATAGTTATGAATAAGCTAGTATAAATGAGTGAAAATTGAATCAATTGTCATATTCATCAAATTATTCATAAAGCAAAGTAAATTTTCTTTCCTGTTGGATAATTCTCATTTTCCAAGTTTTGATGAAGGAAGGAATGCAACTCTGTTATACGAAGTGTGTATAGTTTATATGTATATTATGAATTTTCATAAAAAAGTACGATTGCGGTCACATGAGGTGGTTTAATTTGAAATTACATTTTCTTTACATTTTACATTTATTCATATTTTAAATACACTTTTCATTTGAGATAAAATCTAGGCACATTAAATAGCTAATTTTTGCATTGACGCTGTGTGGAGTGCATCCGTTCATTGTCTTCCAGTTTCATTGAATAACTCATAATATCCATATATTTTCTTCAGGATGCATTTTGATGTAGCTTGATCAACCAATTTCTGTGACCTCAACCGTATACCATCAATCAATGAATGTAGCTTCAAAGTTAGAAGAGCCCGTTATATCAGTTGTAATAATACTGAAAATACAAATCTGGCCATTTCATAAAAAAATTGAAGTGGGCCTACATCAGCAATTATTATCTTTTGCCTCCCTCAGGTTTCAATATTGATATATCCTGCTGCAGATATTAAAAACATACAACTGATAGAAATTCTTCGAACAATAATATACTATAGGTGTTGCATATGAAAACAAAGTGTGCATCAGTAAAGGTGATCGATTTCCATGTTGCTTGCCACAGCAGGAAACAGCTGAGATACATGCCTTACCAAAATGAATACCAAATGTGATGATGCTATCGACGACATTGAGCTGTATATATACATATTTGAGTCTTTAATACTGACATAACTCTTGTTTAATCTCGGCTACAACAGGTTTAATTAATACTTGATGCGAATCGCTGGGAACGCACATGTTCCGGGATTAGATCGCATTCCCCGTGTATGGCGGTTGTCAAAAGGTTCAGCTTGGGAATAAGCATACACAGTGATGACATCCTCAGTCTTGTTCTTGTCATGGAATAAGACTACCCAGATTCCGTGTTCTGACACATGACCTAAGGTTATGACAGTGAAATCAACTCGGTCGCTCTGTCTGACAGACTGACGGTGACAGTTGATGAGTTTAATAATTATACACTGGTTGCCACAGTGTGCCCAGTACACGGACCATGCAATGGGTCGGAAGAAATAGGAAGTTGGGAAATTCAAGCTATTAGTTTTTAGTCCAACACTAATTTATTAAAATATCATTACGTATAGGCAATATATTCCTTGCTTACAAAATTGAACAGGTTGTAACAATTGATGTAAACATGGAAAAATAGATAATCAGAAAGATGACTAGAAATGCCACTGCCATGACAATGAGTATATTAATGTCTAAAAATTGCAGAATCAATCTGACAGTATTTTCAGGTAAGAAGTTGAGAGACAGATAGAAATTGAAAAGAAAATACTGGAATAAACAGCCTAGGCCTATGTCATGACATTCCCTGACTTTTCAATCTATAGAATAGAATTCAAAGCCATTTCACACCAAGGAATCCTTGTCTCATCTAAATGTGCAAAACAAACATTTTGGTGGGTGAAGGAGGAAAGTATAAAGATACACGAGATTATAATAACCTAAGTCTATAATAATGAATACATGACGAGCTGAAATAAGTAAGCGAATTAATAAGATAGGATTATTGATTGATGTACACAACATTAAACTTGTATTGATAAATACCATTTGCCAATAATTTATTGTATCGAGTTCTCAACATGGAAAAGTACAAATATTGCAATACAACCCAACTCTGTGAGACGGCGAGCGCATCGTACGCATGCACGTACGGCTAACATGCGAACAACATTATGCAGTTGTTCGATGACTAATCTATCACGAGCGAGCTGGCTTGCACCGGAGTGAGCTAGCGATCGACAGAGAAACTGCCATGCCACAAGGATCCTTGGCTTGAAATGCGCATATTATGTACTTGAACGTGTAGTGGAAACAAGCAATTCATCAAATTACGCTAAAACAAAAATGTTTTAACCGACTAGTTTCTTACACTTAACAATAAATACAATACAAATTAAATGGGATAGAATTTGGCCATTCTAGTTAGCAACCTTTCCAGCTTTTCCGATTAGCTTTCAAAATCATATTTATTATACATTTCCTTGCATCAATTCCCTTTTTGCCGTTTCCTCTCGTGGAACTGAAAAGATAACCAAAGTCCAACCCATTATCCAGTTTTATAATAAGTTATAGGTACAATAAATTACAGCCAAATACAATGACAACTAAGGGTAAAAGCCTCTAGCTCTAAACTCGACTCAAACTAGAAATATGGCGGGTATCACCGACACTCAGAACATCTCCTGAACTACCCATAGAAACCTACAACTAGATGAAAAATCATTAAGTAGTGAATTCATTTCATTGGATAAATACAACCCATCAAATACATACACCTAAATGCAATGTGACACTAGACAGAAGCAATAATGGCGGCATTAATGTAGGCTGCAAGATAGTGAACAGCTGGCAACATCGGCAACAGCTAGCAGCAAACAGCGCGTGGCAGCTCAGAACTGGTACTCACGCTCAGTAGGTACCCTTTCACATTCACGTGTCGACAACACGTGGCGTACGGTTCACGTTTAGCATAGAGAATTAATTATAAGTACAGTACTTAACATACCAAAATCACTTTTGTTTCAAAAATGTATCCTTGTGCTAGAAGCATTACCGGTCATCCCATGTACATAATAGGCTAGGCCTACTCGTCACTAAATCTATGCAAGGCAAGGAGGAAAAGGAAGAACTACAACACTAATAGTTTCGGGTCGGGTTATGGGTAGAATATGAGGGATTAATTGGGTGGGGAGTATGTAACCAGAATGGCCGCTCACAAACAAAGTAACAATTATTAGTACGCCACAAAATACTAAAATGAGATTCATCAAATGGACACATTTGTTACTGGAGTGAGCAGGGAATAAAATATAGGAATTGTGATGCTTTACCCAATGAATTGCTAGTATGTCCGAGACAATATGAAGGCTTACTAGCAACTTAATGCGTAACTCATCAACTGTCTTCACTTCACTTAATCTAAAGCTACACTTTAAGAAGTTGATAAGTTATTGCATCAATTACAGTTTGTGAGGTACTGCATTGCAGAAACCCCTTGTCTCTTCTAGAAAAGTTAGTTTATCATATTATGGAATGTTTTGTCAGTCCTCTTCTGGAACTAATAATGCATCCAGTCCACTGCTGGCCTTTAAACGATGCCATGCATTATGTGGCATCCACAATGAGTCAGCCCAAGAGCCCAACAGTCTGACAGATCGAACTGGTAGGTGATCGGAAGGCAGTCGGCCCCTTGAGTTGGCGTCATCAATATATAGCAATAGAGAGATAAGGAATAATAGAATATCAAATAAGTGAGTAACTTACTTACAAATTACAACCTAGACCTACTGTATACCACACAAAGAGAAGATCTAGAGATAAAAAGCAAGCGCCTTCAAATGCAGTCCATTCCGTTGCACGATAGATAAGTAAATAGATTGATTGATTAATTGATTAATAGACGAGCCAACAGACAGGGACTCTTATAGACACGCACAAGTGTAGCAACTTGTATTGTTTTCTACTCTCTTTGAATACGGTAATAATAATATTATAATTATAATAATCATATATGAATATTAGGCCAGTTTAGAGTCCGAAGTGCCATTATCGCTCGTCGCCTGTCGGCGTCAAGTTACTTTCATATGAAATATTAACAGCTTAGTTTGTGCTTTTTAGGACTTGATCTCAATTTCATTATTCTCCGTCTCGCCCGTCAGACTGCAGTTGACTGGTCTTGCCACTAGTTTCAAAAAGATAATAATAATTAGAATAATTAGAATAATAAAATCATTTACGCAAGAGTATTTGAAATGATGTACGTCTATGATCAAGCAAACCACTATTATCAAGAACGAGGAAAATACCAAAGTTATAACAAACTCATTTAGTGTTTCCACATTATAGTCAATACCAACCATCACTTCGGCTTGCAACAATATTGCATGGTATCCGACAATGCAACCAATTCGAGGTGAATAAGTCTTCTAAAGCTTCAAAAGTTATTTACTATAGGTACTGTATGTCGAACAGATATCGATCGATCACAATCTTGATAAATGCAGAAGCAGTTTTGAAAACTAGTATCCACAACCCAAAATATACTTCCACCCTTTTTCCTAAGAATCACTAAGTATTCTCATCACATTGGGCTCTCAAGCATTCAATTGTCCTCATGGAAATTGCAATTACTCTCTGTACAGGTTTGTTTATAAAGAATTTAACAGATGTATGCACCATATTTTGAGTATCATACAATATATTCCACTTGTTTAGTCTAGGGGTCAAAAATGCTTTGGCTCAAAAAGCCAAGCACAATCACGCGAATCATGGTTCCCTTGGAAATATAACAGTTAGCTGCAACTCTAAATAGATTTCACATGGTAAGCAATGATATTGCATGGCATAACTATATATTACAATATAAAGGGCCAGTCCGTGAAATGGAATCCAGGAATGTTCACAAGTAACACGAAATGTACAGCTTTCTTCGTTGATTTATGAAGGGGGCAAATAACACTGAAAAAGTGCATCGAGTTTATTATACTGAATAAACTTGATCAATAATCTACTCTTTTGTAGTTAAACTCTTATCCTCAACAGCATGATAAAGTGTTTTTTTTATCAAAATGGTTTCTCTATCTCTTTCCTAATCTCAGGCATAGTATAATATATATACATTTCTTTTTTAAATCTTTATAATTGAGACCATGAAAGATTAAGTCGATCAAAAATTTTGTATTGAAAAACTCTAGCTTACTTATGCTAGAGTCATTTACTCGTTTACCTTATTTCACTACGACTGAGTAACGCCAGGCAAGTGGCTTATTATTTGTGTGACTGACGTGCCCGTTGTATATCGGAAGAGAGGCATGGGCCTCGCTCGCCCGTCCGCCCGGCCGGTCGGTCGTCCGGCCAGCCAGCCAGCCTACACGCGTTCGACTAGATCGTGGGCCTACAGCGCCGGCACACAAACGCCACTGACCGCGGCCACTACTTCGGAAACTCACAGTAGTGAACAGGGAACTATCTGATACTATAGAAACGTTAAAAAGACGAAGAGATACAAACTCTCGTTCGCGAGATATTTTTAAATTTCTGCATATTTTTTCATGTCTTTCATTTAAAACCTTTTGCCCACTAGGAATGCATTTGTTAAATTTGATAAGTGTTCTTACAAAAATAAATTTCTTTCGTGGAAGTTGACATATCAAGTTGGGCAGCATATTTGATAGGTTACCTGATTTATTTTCATTATTTATATTATTAAGTTATTTATTTAATTATTATGTATTATTGTTCTGTGCAAGTCTGTGTGGTTCCCCAAAACCGTTCAAAACAAAGCGTAAAAGAAAGATAAAAGTGACTAGTTTGTCACGAAGTTGATTGCCTGAGATATTCGTAAATAAAATGTGTGACTAGCAACTACGAGACTAGGCGACTATCTAGAAACCAAGGATAACAGGGATACGAGTACCGAATATCAACCGGCGACAGACGGTAGAATAAGGAGAAAGCTGTCGTCTACAAGCTGGGGTAGGTAGGCGTAGCCATGGGCATAGGCACAAGTCCGCACAACTAAGCTAGAAGTGTTAGTTAGTGACTGGCAGGGTAATGATTAAGAAACAAAATGAAAGAAACAAAAAGTGCACAGAAAATTAGAAGTTTAATCGTCTGGACAGTTCAAACCATAAATCATTATTATTAATAAGTAGACTAAGTACGTTACATAAATGTGTCAAAATAAGACAATTCTAAGTTGCCTTTAAGGTGAAACAAAACGAAAATGCTAAGTTTGTCAACCAAAGTGAAAACATTTAAGATTGGTGTATGCCATACACCAATGTTACACAACCGTATGGTTCTAAAATCATAAACGATAATTGTCATTGTTAAACACATAACATGTTGTCAAAAGATTAAATGAAATGAAACAATAATAATTTGTCATAATACTTCCAAATTAACTTATTGAAAGAAGAGGCAAATTAAAAGTTATACAAAAACTAAACTGCACCTATTTATCTAGGCCTAAGACTACAAAATAAGTTATATAAATATTATATATTAGCTAATGTTGCTGTAGTTATTACAAAGTTGATCAACTAGATGAAAAATAAAATAATTACCCCCCTCCCCACTAACTGGTTCTCCACGACGGTACTTTCAGCTAACTACGTTCGACCGCAACGTATAGAGAAAAAGTTCCTAGACTATCTAACTAGTAACTAGCTCTGTTTCTTTGGCGTGTGTGCGGTGAGGATATGAACTTGCAGCTACACCAACATTATCCTACACTGACTAGGTACACAAAACAATGGCAACAAAATAATTAAGAATGAATACTTGTTCAGTTTTTTTTTTGAGGATTCCCATTGGGGTGTACAAGTGACATTGTAAAACTGCCACAATTAATAATTTACCCAGTGAGTATCTTTAGGAAACACATGACTTGCACTTGTCTGACTAGCTCAATTTTTGGCTGTACGATTCCAAGTTCCATCCACGTACGCGTATAAGATACGTACGGATGATACCACATACACCTGCAAAGATAAACCTAACTTACTGTTACTTTGAGGGTTGCACTTGCCCCGATATGGGAGAGAGCTGATTTGGAGGCAAGTGCAGCCTTCAGAATCCCCCCTCCCCCCACCCCCGTCTCCCCCGCGTCTGACTAGCAATGGTCACAGGAAATGCACCGCACTCGCCAATATGGCAGCGGTCGAGAACACAGTTTTATTCAACAACATTTTATGTAGCTTTACTTTTGTTGGTTTTAAACGAAACCTGCAGTACACGATTACCAAGGGTGTAACCGTTGAGTGACTGAATCGCGACTACAGCTTCATCGTAATTGGTCATTGTGACAAAACCAAACCCTTTGCACTTGTTGGTTTGCAGGTCTCGAATGACTTTTACACTCTGCACCGCACCGAACGGTCCGAACAACTGCCACAAGACGTTTTCTTCTGTCTCCGGCGCCAGGTTATAGACGAAGATGCACCATCCAGAGCCATTCATGGCGTTACCGGGTAACATGGAGTTGGCGAGCAGATCCCCAGCCAAAGGCGAATACCTAAAATGAAAAGAAAACCATATCAAGACACATGGCCCACGTCCTCCGTCTTGCCTGATACAAAGAGTTGATACAGTTCGCTCAAGACAATGGCTAGATTGAGTAGTGAATGAGGAAAGTGCAAATCAAAGCAACAGATCGAAACAAAAAACTAACGAACGAATGAACGCATGCATTTGGATCAAGTAGAATGGAACTGCTCAACAAAAGAATGGAACTGCTCAACAAAAGATTAATATTATAGTATGGTGGTACAAAATTCGATAATACTGACCTCTGTAAGCCTTTGTTTATGGCAAGCATGGTTTTGCCAGTGCTAAAACAAAATACAGAAACAAAGATAAGAAAATTAAATAGCAAGTTGATTAATTACAATAATATCAAGCTGATAAGTATGAAGACTAAATTATAATAATTTACCTATCAACGATTGTGAAAGTTGTTTAATCAGATAGTTTGTTCGATAACATTAGAGTGAGATAAAATGATGAATGCAGAAATTCGAACGAGCTCAAAATGCTGGGAAAAGTATAGAAAATTCCCGCACAGTACTGAATTGCTATAACAGATAATTGAGCCACTTTAGCACGGCAGTCTGAACTTCTGAGAAGAGACAGCCCATATCGTGCTGTTCTCAAGACATACAGTACACAGTATACCTAGGTGCTTAGTGGTTAAGAGCTCAAATAATATCACTCGGAGACAAGATAATCACTTATTAACTTAGCCTATTTTATTTCAAGATTAAGAGAGATTATGATGACTTGACTT
>OZ023327.1:32313242-32318242 GCA_964007535.1 Brachyptera risi
TGTGTACGAGGGGAAGGGTGGGGGCTAAATAATCAGTCTCTTTTGGTTTGTGTACAATGGCTACTTACCAGTTATGTTGTCGCAGAGAATGCGTGACGTAATAATCCGGCCATATGGACTGAATAAGTTCTCCAAATCTTGTTGAGCCATATTCTTCGGCAAGCCACTTACGTAGAGGTTAGCCCCCTTTATTGCTTCACTGCTAGGCCGTGCGTATGACACCTGGAACCAAGCCACAGCCAACATACTCAGTGGAGCTTACTTTGATAAGAGTCCGAATGTTGGGATGAAGAATAATCAAGGACGACAGTTATATAGCCTAGACACGTTGTTGTTCCGTTTTTATCAACTCATGCAACGGCAAACTGATTAGTCAAACTTCTCATTCGGAATCGCTATTTTTTTTGCATCACAAAGTTGACCAATTCATGCACATTCAGTTCCTGTTGGACAACCCAGAAACCGAAAGATTTCTGCATTCTGCAAGTGTTAATTAAAACAAATTCAGAAATAAACTATAGAAGTAATAAACACTATTGTCAGTCAATTTTCATTTGATAGTATAATGACGACGTTCGTTTCAATCAGTATTTCATTTCTTTCATCAATGTTCCATAACAATGCCCTATAACTTGGAATATAATAAAAATGTATTCGAACAATTCTGACTTCGGCTTATCCAGGCCTATATATGATTTTATAGATTGATTTTTTTTAATTTTTTCACATGTGAGATACAAATATGACACAACCAATATAAATAATATAACTTATATCCACTAGTATATAACCATATAATATATAAATAATATATGATAATATATATAAATATATATATATATATATATATATATATATATATATATATATATATATATATATATATATATATATATAGATATATAGATATATATAGATAAGAATATGGACGTTGGAGAAAACTGTAACTGAAAGTGAAAGGATTGAACTGAAATATTAATATATTCGGTGGTGGTGCCGGGTGAGTTTGCGAGTAAGCTAAGACAACGTTGGGCGATGGTACAAATTGCTTCACCAATCAATGCACTCACAAAATAAAATGTACATCAATCTTGCACATCCGTCATAATATATCAAGTGCACATGTGGAAATGCAATTGAAATCATTCAACTATGGTTTTCTGCAGGAGTACTGAATCGGTCGGACTACTTTTTAAACGATACTATACTGAACTTTCAGAGTGATGAGAAACCTTCCACTCGTTTAGAGTACAATGCTTTGTATCAATGAATTGTCGATGAATATTGTTTGCTTAACGACTCCACTAACATCTAGGTTGTTTGAAGGTATACAAGATCACTGATAAGTTTCAATTTGATTGACCATACTTTTCATAGGAAAAACATTTACACATCTCGCTTGTTTCCACCAACAACGTTGCAAATGGCGTATTCCCAGTGGTATGGAAGTTTAATCGTATATACTGTCGGGCGTAGAACTTTGTAAACATGTTTTGCTTATCTGACACAATAAGAGCTATCAACACTCACACAAAAAATGTACAATTTACGGCAACTTGGGAGAAGTGGATGTACTAGAACGCAGTAGAACAATTGCATCATTGTTTAATAACCTTGGAAGCTGTACCGGTAGTACCGTATATTTCGTCATTTCATACGCTTAAGATTCCCTGGGAAATGTGATTTTGTTTGACGTTTGAAGAAAAAAAGTTGACGTAAAATCTTCATGTTGAATCACTTATTAAGGGAAAGCTGCAGTGACTCCTTTGAATGATATCATCTTGAAAAAGATATTTTTTTCATTTTTTTTTACTGGTCAAATACACTGGTACAGAAAGAAAATCACAATTCCAGCAAAAAAAACATCCACAAAGCCCTTCCATAAAGGCTCAACTGTGGGTTAAAATAGTGAATTATAAGTATAAATTTAAATTCGGACGTATTTCTCAATCATAAAAAGTAATAAAGTAGTTGGAGTAAAAAGAGAAAAGCAAAACAATGAGTGATTTGTTACATTCTACTTACAAAGTGTATGAAGTATTTTTGATTACTTTTAATTTCAAGCAATCTAGTGACATCAAGTGGCGAGGAAAAGTAGACAGTTGTACAAAATTGTAAAAAAATACATAAGTAACCAGTATTAAGACCCTTGTGATTAGAAAAGTATTCCGACTAAATGACACATAATAGTATATTTTACTTCATGAATTCCAATATCAGTGGACGTGCCAAGTGTGTATGAAGATTATATTTTATCTAGAGATTGCATGATCACGATGAATAAATTGAATTAAAACATACAAAGCTGTTAATATGGTGGTAGTGCCAGGATATTGAAGAGAAGACGTTCAGTCAGAACAATGTTTTAATTGGGGTTTAATTGAGTCAAGCTCCATATCCTGAGAGCTGTGGCGGTCGTGCTCACGATCATGATCGTGCTTTGAGAAATCGTCTCGATCACACTTGAAGAAAACTTATTGGTGGAAGTGCCATGCACGATTGAAACTTCACGATGTTCCAAGGTTGCGGTGTCTGTAGTTAGGCAATGCAATTAATTCTGTTACTTGGCTCTATCTAGCAAGTGTGGGGGGAGTTTTCAGCGTTCAAATTATATATTGCTTTCGAAGTTTCGCAGGAGTTGGATCAGAACAGACCTCAAGGATAGAATGAGATTTTTCGTGGTTCTGTGAGCTAACCAAAGTCTCACGAGATTAACTAGTCAAAGTTCGCGCTCGGAATTCAATTCTATAAATCAAACTCAAAAAGTGAAAGATGAATACCATCGCACGATATATATATATATATATATATATATATATATATATATATATATATATATATATATATATATATATATATCTATATATATATATATCTATATATATATCTTTATAAGGCGCATTTTGAGTCTTTATTTCTTAAAAATGGATTAATAAATGGAATCCAACTTCCCCGTGGGGAAAAATTGGGATCATGTAGGGAAGGAACACAGCTCCATTCCACATGATCCTTACCTGATAAACTGTAGGGCCTACGAGCTATAGGGCTAGCTATCTTCAAGATACTATACACTTGATTGGATAATGTTTACCAGAAGAGCTAACCATTAGGCTAAACTTTAGACCCAGTCTTTACGTATGTTCATAGCTTCTAGCACAAAATCATGTACTGCATAAGAAACGTGATCAATTCTTGCATTCAGAGAGACCGATGACATTGTTATTATAATATTGTCAATCATTTGGTAGATAGCTCTTTCAGTGAACATTAACCAATCAAAGTTCTAGTATCTTAGAGTTGGCTAGCCATGCAGGCCTGTTATACGTATAGGATAGTCGACATCCTTTACAAATAATGAGTGGTTCATTGGTCAAAGCTCCAGAGTCGTAACAATAAGAATATATACTTTAATTTTGATGTGAATCGAATGGTCATATAATTAACCATGAGTTCCAATTCGATCCCATGACAAAAGAAAAGACGCTTGCTCCTTTTTACAGCAGATAGTTTATCAAATTATGTATTCGTTGAATTCCTAATATTCAATTTTGGTATTTTTCACACAAGAAAGAACGTGTATACATTAGTTTCGACGTCCAGTTCACAATATTCTGATTTTTGGGGGAATCATCAACTTCTCGAACCCATACAAACAATTACTACAAATTACAACTGACATAAGCGGTGTAGAATATTGAAGAGGAAGGTCAACATTATCTTTCTGAGATATATATTTTCGTGTTCTTTTTTTGTTTGGATGCACTCTTTCTCTTTGGTGTTTTTTTCTCGTGGACCTGTATTTTAGAAACTTCTTGATTCGAGGGTGTGGAGTGGCCTTAGTATTCGGTAGAAAGAGAAACAAAAAAGTCAAGTTGTCAAGAGGTCAGTTGAGTTCTAAACGTCCCAACGTAAGTGCTAATTGAAAGGAGACAACAGACCGGCACATTTAGCTCAGTTGCTAACGTGCTCGCTCCACGTGATCCGGGAGGTGAGGAGCATATCGGGCCTTGGTCGATCCTTGCCATCTTCACAGGTTTTTCTTGGTTTTCCTCTGTAGTTCAGGCTAATGTCGGAATAGTTTCAACAATATAGGCTACGACCACTTCCTTTTCATAGCTGTGGAAACCTTCATCTTATCATCCCATTATTAATTCATTCGACGCCAATATATCATAGTTATCATTAAAGTGAGTCGTTGAATGTTTTGAAAATTATGCATTTTCCTACTGGCATGAAAAGATGTAGTTATGTGCTCAGTGTGTATTTCAAATTCAGGAAAAATTGAAACGATCTCAAAATTTTTTTCACTGAATTATTGTTATTGCGGTTTTCAAAAGTTCAATTTGATTCTTCTCAAATACTTGACACAACTTTTCTATGGCTGTATACTTGTGGGATGAACAAGAAAAACACATGAAGAACCACTCTATATTCCCCAGGTGCGAAAGTGAACCTTCACTGACGCTCATCTGAATACAGCAAAGTTGTCAACATTTCATTAGGATTTTGATCTACATTCCACAATCAATTGTCTTCAGTTAGTTTCACTGGTTCATCGAATGTATAGAACGAATTGACTATATGTAAGTGAATAATGAGTTTGTGATCGGACAAGGTTTTTTTTAGCGTTGCGAAATAGTCCTTCCGACCTCGAATGTTTTCATGTTCCAAACCAATATTATAAATAAAACTGAGAAACACCAACGGATATGATGTGTGAAATCATTTATATAGCAAACCTATCGTGAATCTGATACTTATATATTTTCATATACTTTTCAACAAATTGTAGCTATACTTGAACATGTACCAATATATTCAAGCACGCAACACACAGATCCACCAAAAGTGCTAACGTTGTTTTGTGCGCCATCAGTTCTATGCCTTTAGCGCACGTTGAAGCCATGGCATTAATTCAGTATGCAAGACGGCATTTCTTGCGTTTCAACCGAGTCTCGTCATACTCATGCAACATAAACTTTCACAATACATATAATGAG
>OZ023327.1:32324161-32361133 GCA_964007535.1 Brachyptera risi
ATTCGTGTTTGAATGAATCCCTTTCAACTTTGGCTTATCCCCTCCCCATTTACCGCTTCACGAAAAAATGAAAAAGTGAATCGACAGAATGTATTATGGTGTTGAGAGAAAAATATATATACACACACACACACACACACACACACACATATATATATATATATATATATATATATATATATATATATATATATATATATATAAATATATATATATATATAAATATATATATATATATATATATATATATATATATATATATATATATATATATATATATATATATATATATATATATATATATATATTTATATTTATACACATATATCATGCAGGACACTATGGCCAGTAAAGAATGAATGAATCTGTAGAAAGCCATTCAACCCGAATGAAAACAAAAAATGTTGTGAAATAATTTGGTTTTCTACATACATACATAACGGTATATCAATTATCAAGGCATCAAAAACATATGCCCCAAGAAAGATTCCATGGCGGACAAGAGCTGTTATAGCCAATAGTGTTATCCAACTGTGACCATGCCAAAAGATTAACTATAGTAGGCCTATATTTGAGTATTAAATCCGAAATCGAATTAGTCATGAACTGGGATATTATTAATAATACGTACTAAATGAGATATCTAATGGATCAAAGGACATATGAAGTCGGGAGTAGATTTTGAGAATGAAACGCATACTACTGTCTGAATGGGTCGAGAAATCGATTTACCGATAAAATACTAGTAAAAGAAACTGCACGGTCAATGAGAATGGTCAACCGGCAATGAAGCAATTCAGTTCACTCTACTTATCGAATGAGATGGACAGTTTTACAGATTTAAGCTGTTTTCTACCCTAATAATTATAATAATTTATCATTGACGCGTCATATATTATTCCGAGCTATCTCATACTGGATAATTAACCTGGAAAATGAATGATTCATCATCTGAGTCGATGATATTTTAATAAGCCTTTCCACGGCTAAGAACGATCATCAATTAATGCCATAGATTTATTGGATACGTTTCTTTTAGTTTGTAGCAATAATCCGTCCTGGGCATTCCATTAATCTACTGTATTCCTAATTTCTTCACCCACGCCAACACATTTGTGTCTGTCTTTCGTCTCTCCTATCTGCTTGGCACATTTCACACTTCCACACTTCCCTCCTATCTCACTCGCCTCTCGGCTAGCTCTCACTCTCTCGTTTTCACGAATACTATTTTCTACTTGCGAGTCTTCAGGATGGAAATAGCCTATAACCAAGCCATCCGACCAAGTACCGACTACCAACATATAATATTATATATGGGGCCCTAGTATTTCTCCCCCTATCCAATCCACACACACTCTGCGCCACATGTGCAATACTGCAACGAGGGTCAAGTCATTTACAATAATGTTGATTCACTTTTATTGATACTGATTTTTAATACAACAAAAGAGCAGTTTCAGGAAAACACAGCAAAACACCTGATTAAGAAACGGATAGAATCAAATTTCATTTGCCTCAAAGTCACTGTATGATCAACATGAACTAATCAGTACAACAATGACATACGGATGTGATACAAAAATTGTTTACGCCAACGTTAATAGATATTGCTTATCTAAGAATGTGTGTGTGTGTGTGTGTGTGTGTGTGTGTGGCGAATAATCTATTCAACGTTCATAAACATACAAGAATAACAAAGAAATGAGAAACTATGTATGTAGATGGTAAAGCTATTTCAGTTATTATTGGTTCAGTTTTCTCTTTTTGAACAATTCCCAATGTTTTTTAACTCATGAAAATATATATATATATATATATATATATATATATATATATATATATATATATATATATATATATATTTGAACAATGACACATTTTGGGTATTCATGGATATCTTCTTTAATAAGTGACCTAATAGGTAATTAATAGTAATTAATATGTAATTTAATAAGTAATTTAATAGGTCACTTATTAAAGAAGATATCCATGAATATACCCAAAATGTGTCATTATTCAATTATATGCATCATGGAAAAGAAAGTTTAAAAGCATCTATATCTATATATATATATATATATATATATATATATATATATATATATATATATATATATATATATATATATATATATATATATATATATATATATATATATATATATATACGGTATATATATATATATGAAAAAATAATTAATACGTTATACTTATTGTATACATGTATAGAAACTGACGTTTCAAGTTCCAACTGCATAGTACCAGTTTTTAGCAGAAGACTTGACAAAACTTTCGGAAGGAAGAAATGCTTTCAGAAAACCACACAACAACGGTCAACAATCACACATAATATATACAAACATAAAAACAGAGTCTAATGAACACAGAGAAAACTATAACATATTTATAGACTTCAATAGCACCTAAGCGATAGCCTCAGAGGTACGATTCTGATCTCGTATCATTCGAGAGGCTTCAGAAATAGAGAAATGGCCACATACACTCAATAGAAGAGATGAAAGCCAACGTTCACCCAATGCCTGGAAGCCCGACCGGTTCGTATATCATTCTGATTCTCCATTGAAGTGATTTCGCTTCAATGATATCTTATTTTGAATTTCTTGTCTTCACGAGACTTAGAAAAAACTCTTCTCTTAACTCTGATTGCAAAGGTTTAGGTTTTCTATATGCTCCGACATTTTGTAGTTTTCTTTGTGTTCATTATTCCAGGCTCTCATTTTATTTACGTATCTATTATTCATGATTGTTGATTGTTGTTGTGTTCTTTTCTGAAAGCATTTATTTCTTTCAAAAGTCTCGTGAAGTTCTTTGAGAAAGACTTGTGACGAAAAATAACACGTGTATACTGTGAATAAATGATGATTGTTATTATTTTTATTATTATTATTATTATTATTATTATTATTCTCTGTATAATCCACAGATAAGCCTTGTGCTAAGCTTTGTGGAAAAAGTGAACCTAATATTTTATGTAAATGAATGATAAATAAACAACCTTTACTACTACTATTATTATTATAGTTTTCTCTGTGTTCATTAGACTCTGTTTTTATGTTTGTATATATTATGTGTGATTGTTGACCGTTGTTGTGTCAAGACAAGACAAGTCTGTTATGACTTCATGGGTCTACGATATTTGTATATAACTCTTATTTTGTGTGATGAAAAATCTTAAAAAAAAAAAATATATTATTATTCAATCAGCATACGTATTTAGGATTATGAAAGACAGTAAATTCGAGTGGGATAAACATGTAGATCTGGTATGTAATAAGCTACGTTCTGGAATGTATTATGTATTATCAAGCCCGCCATTTGTAAATAGTAAAACTCTGTAAATAGTATATCAGTATATCATGCGCTTATTGAGTCTGTGCTTAGGTATGGCACATTCTCTTGGGGATGTACAACTAATAACTAGGGTAAGGGGGGGCAAAATGGGGTCATTAAGGTTTGGGATGGTCTGGGAATGTGAGTTTTGTATTACAACTCTTGAAATTTTTTCACGAAGTACATCAATATGTTGTTAAAGCATGAGATTTATCAGAAATGTATTATCAGGAAATTAAAAGAGCTCAGAGAAAAAAAATGAGAAAATGGTATTCACCCCATTTTGCCCCCACCCTGGGGCAAAATGGGGTATAGGGTTAAAATGATCGAGTTCAATCTGACATTATCATTTTATGAATGTAATTATTATTATTATTATTATTATTATTATCATCATTCTTACCATTCTGGAGAGTTGCTAGGTGGCTACAAATCACAATTCAAATATTAATTTAGTTAGGTTAACTAAACCTCATTATGCCCCCACCGTTTTGCCCCTGATGTTGACATTTTTATGAATAACTGTTGAGAATTGATCAGACATTACAATAATCTAAAATTCTATCCATTATTCCTTGAAGATAATACAAATAATTGTATGTAAATCGATTTCATAAAAATATATATTATTTACAGATAACTTACATTCCAAGTTGGCACGAATTTTTAGCAGAAATGCTCGAAATCTTATAATATTTTTCCAGGGTTGGTATAGCAGGAATGAAATGATGATTTCTACTTGCCCCCTGAGCAGTCGAGATATATGAACAAGTTTCTATTTGTAACACCAAATTTCAGCACTTACTGCTCCAGAAAAGCCAGTGACGCCGTTTTTCCCCGTGACCCCGTTTAGCCCCCCCCCCCTTCCCATACTTGGACAAATTTGAAAGAATTCAAAAAATAATTTCTAATATAATCTCGTCGAAACATCACAGCCAAAGTTCAAATTCCAATTTATTTACAATTCGTCAATTGCATCTACGTCTCTTTATCACAACAAATTATTTTTCACAGAGGCACAAGAATTCATTCATGCATTCACATCAGACACGTAATAAAGACAGATTGATAGAGCCACTAACCACCAACTCTTATGGTAAACAGGAAAATAGATTTTTAATCCCTGATTTATTTGATAAAATCCCTTCTGAATTTTTGAGTTTCCAAAAAATGGTTCAAGTACAAACCGAATTAAAGAAGTATATATCATCTAACATTATTTTTGAGGAAGTTTAATATTATTTTTTTGCTGTTTAGTAGATGCAATTTCTATGTTTTGTTCAATTCATAAAGAAATTTATCATTAAGTTGAATTTGATTCAATTTTTGATTATGTATATGTATGTGTGTTATATCTATCTATGTATTTAGGCCTACATATCATCCAGACAACTGAATTTAAGTATATTTTGTTGTATTATAAATGTTAATAGACCCACATACAAGTTAAAATTTTTGACTTTGCGGGTCTATAGTATTTTAATATGTATTTTTGATAATAAGAGAAACCTCGCAAAAAAAATTAATGCCTTATTATCCAGTTGAAACTTCAGGTTTTCACGAATTTATACATTTATTCATAAATTAAACCGTTCCACACCAAAATATTCCTCATTTTCAAATACTATGGCCGTCGAATCAACATATATATGAATATATATGAATATATATATATATATATATATATATATATATATATATATATATATATATATATAATGATTGAATAATAATTGATACATATAATATATAAATAAAAGAATACAGCCAATCATCAACACGTGACCAGACAGAGAGAAAATTTTGTAGAAACTTCATTTTATAATTCTTATGGTAGACAAGAGACACAATTCCTGATTCCGAAAATATTCAATAAAATCCCGGCTGAATTAGGAAAAGTATCAAAAATATTGCAAGTAAAAATTGACCTGAAGCAATGGATATCTAAGAATGTGCAAATACTTGACTAAAGATGAAAAATAGAGATACACTAATGATGCATGGGCCTACCCAATATATATATAATGCTTCATTCTCTTATTCACTTCTTGTAGCCTATTTTTTTTTCAATTGCATTGTTCAAAGGGAAACATACATATTTTGTCATTCAACTTTTTTTATTCTTATTTCGCGTGGCTTTCCTGATGTTTATTATAAATGACCATGATATATGTAATATGTTAACAGTGTGTAGACCCACAGACAAGTCAAATCTTATGCGACTTTGTGGGTCCACGTTATTATTATAATGTACTGATATAACATGTGAATGAAACGCCTTGAAAAAAAAATTATAATAATAATATTATTAATAATGAAAATTTCACAATGAAGAGCATTTGTACTACATTTGATGAAAATATCACAAGAAAGAAAGAAAAGAGATGAATTGAGCCAAGATACGCTCCAAGTTATTCACCGCATCCTCAAATAGTACAACTAATTTGATTTCAACTGGAAAATATGTTCGATAGTTCGGTTGTTATTTGAGCGTATACTACAAGCTGTGATGAACTGGAAGTGTGAATTGAAAAATCCCAATCAAAGATTATTTCGTGGCTAGGTTACATGCACAGAAGGTGCACCGAGCACATGAACATTATTCATTTTGGTATTCCGTTCATATTGATTAGTACATCGAGACGCTAAGAGAACGTCACATGTGTTTGTGAAGTCGGAAGCTAAATTTAGGTAGCGTGGCAGTCAAGTGAAAACAAGCATCGTTCAGTCAACGTGGCTGCTGGGCGGAAGTCTAGGAGCATGCGAATGATCACTGGTACGAAACGCTCTATTAATTAGAGATATTATATCTCACAAAGGTTTTTGTGTGACAATCACGTAACGTTCACACACAGGTTCGTTATAGCGTAAAACGATTGAAAACTCAATATCAATAAAGTTATGAGTGAAACATCGGAATTTAAAAATTAAAATGTGTAAGCGATTGAATATTGTTAGAAAATTTAATTTGTATACTCTCATCTACGCTTTACGAATATTGCTTCGACATTCACACTCATTGGTCGTCATGGAAAATTTCGATCAAGTCAAAGTCAAAATGATGATTGTTTTCTCTCAATTTCTGCCGATGCTCAACGAGAAGGAAAAACGCTATGCAGCTTTTATATCTTCTTCGTCGTTTCATAGTTCAGAGTTTAGATCAAATATATAGCGTGCATACCACGTTCGATGTAAACAAGACCATGCGTGCAGTCTCTGGGCTTCTAGCCAAGCTGAACACTACCTTGAAAATCAGAAAGCGCACAAAGAAACTAACACACTATAGAGACTGATAAATGGAAAATCTGTTGGCCACCTTGTACACACGGCGATCGGGTCAAAGCTTAATAGACCCGGTTGGTTTTGGGACAAAACGAGCCGTTCATTACCAACACATCATAATCCTGCAGTTTTCGATCGGCTATGGGTTCATAATGGAAGCACTAGTAAGCACTAATGAAGAAGTTGTAAGTGCACACATAAACGGCACTTCCACCAATTACTCTGAGTAGGGTCCTGAGCAAACTATATTCCATTACAAGACACTATTTGATTTGAATTATACGATAATATATAAATATATATATATATATATATATATATATATATATATATATATATATATATATATATATATATATATATATATATATATATATACATATATATATATACATATATATATATATATATATATATATATATATATATATATATATATACATATATATATATATATATATATATATATATATATATATATATATATATATATATATATATATATATACATACATATATATATATATATATATATATATATATATATATATATATATATATATATATATATATATAAATATATATATATATATATATATATATATATATATATACATATATATATATATATATATATATATATATACATATATATATATATATATGTATGTATGTATGTATGTATGTATGTATGTATGTATGTATGTATGTATGTATGTATGTATGTATGTATGTATGTATGTATGTATGTATGTATGTATGTATGTATGTATGTATGTATGTATGTATGTATGTATGTATGTATGTATGTATGTATGTATGTATGTATGTATGTATGTATGTATGTATGTATGTATGTATGTATGTATGTATGTATGTATGTATGTATGTATGTATGTATGTATGTATGTATGTATGTATGTATGTATGTATGTATGTATGTATGTATGTATGTATGTATGTATGTATGTATGTATGTATGTATGTATGTATGTATGTATGTATGTATGTATGTATGTATGTATGTATGTATGTATGTATGTATGTATGTATGTATGTATGTATGTATGTATGTATGTATGTATGTATGTATGTATGTATGTATGTATGTATGTATGTATGTATGTATGTATGTATGTATGTATGTATGTATGTATGTATGTATGTATGTATGTATGTATGTATGTATGTATGTATGTATGTATGTATGTATGTATGTATGTATGTATGTATGTATGTATGTATGTATGTATGTATGTATGTATGTATGTATGTATGTATGTATGTATGTATGTATGTATGTATGTATGTATGTATGTATGTATGTATGTATGTATGTATGTATGTATGTATGTATGTATGTATGTATGTATGTATGTATGTATGTATGTATGTATGTATGTATGTATGTATGTATGTATGTATGTATGTATGTATGTATGTATGTATGTATGTATGTATGTATGTATGTATGTATGTATGTATGCATGCATGAATGCATGCATGCATGCATGCATGCATGAATGTATGTATGTATGTATGTATGTATGTATGTATGTATGTATGTATGTATGTATGTATGTATGTATGTATGTATGTATGTATGTATGTATGTATGTATGTATGTATGTATGTATGTATGTATGTATGTATGTATGTATGTATGTATGTATGTATGTATGTATGTATGTATGTATGTATGTATGTATGTATGTATGTATGTATGTATGTATGTATGTATGTATGTATGTATGTATGTATGTATGTATGTATGTATGTATGTATGTATGTATGTATGTATGTATGTATGTATGTATGTATGTATGTATGTATGTATGTATGTATGTATGTATGTATGTATGTATGTATGTATGTATGTATGTATGTATGTATGTATGTATGTATGTATGTATGTATGTATGTATGTATGTATGTATGTATGTATGTATGTATGTATGTATGTATGTATGTATGTATGTATGTATGTATGTATGTATGTATGTATGTATGTATGTATGTATGTATGTATGTATGTATGTATGTATGTATGTATGTATGTATGTATGTATGTATGTATGTATGTATGTATGTATGTATGTATGTATGTATGTATGTATGTATGCATGCATGCATGGATGTATGTATGTATGTATGTATATATATATATATATATATATATATATATATATATGTATATATATATATATATATATATATATATATATATAAATATATATATATATATACATATATATATATATATATATATATATATATATATATATATATATATATATATATATATATATATATATATATATATATATATATATTTGTATGCTCACGCGGCGGTTTGTTGAATAAGTCTATATAACCGCTCTGTTGTTTGTAATGAAATGTTCTGCTTTTACAGAGTGCATTTACATTGTACGATATGTATTGCTTCCTCCCATTTATCATTCTTTAGTTTGTATGAATATTTCCGAATGTAAAAGCGAATATTTACCTCATATGCGACCCGAGGAGATATTGAAATGAGCACTGACCGAGTTCACGCGAGACCGTTGGTGTTTTTATTTCAGTGGCGAATAAAAAAATGCATTCATTGAACATTTCGAACACTGATCTACATCAGATTCAATTTTGTTTCAATGCAAGACCTTCCGTCAAAATTGTTATTCAAACTTGTTTCATTGCAACTGTTATCAATTGAATAAATATTTTGATCGCCTCTGTGACAAGGTATATTCATCTTTATATATTCATTTTTCAGAGTTCTTCACGTAGAATGAATTGACACATGCATATTTTATGAAGTATATCATCTCATTGTATTTTTCAAAGTGAATAAACAATCAAGTTGATTGATCAATTGGATAAAACCAAATATAAAACATATTGGAAATCTTTCTGAATATCAACATTTGTGAAATATAAATAATCCACTTTTGTATCGGCCATTGGGAGAACTTGTCACGTTTTTGCTCACTAAATTTATGTTGTTTTTTTCTATAAAATAGATGATTCAACCTCCTTCTGTCAATTAACTGTCAAATTGACGCTTGGGTCAATGACAGACCAAACAACGATTGGACGTTCTTGTCGTCAGGCGTGTGACGTAGCCTCTTGGACGAAGTGTATGGAAAGCTTACCTCACCTTCGTCATGAGTGATTCAAGAGTATTGATAGGAGGTATCCAAATTATCCAGCCAACATGACAAATAAAAACGGACAAGAGAAACGCGAGGAAAAGAGAACTAAAATGAATATTTTAAGTCATATTAAGAGGCACATGAAAGTAGCTAACCAGCACTATGAGGAATCACAAGTGACAATTGAACATATTTACATTTCAAGAAAAATGCATTGCTCGCTTAACGATTTCACCAACAGCTATGCGACATGAGAGTACGGATGATAAGGTGATGAATGAATGATGTTTACAAAAAATCATATCGCATGGGGAACTCAAGAACGAACTCCCGAATTGTATATTCATCAGTTTATAACGCAACGAAAAACACGATATTGATTGGTTATTTTTTGCTTAACAACCCTACCAACAGCGGTTGTATGGGGATACAAATGAGTAGGTGATTATGAAACTATGAGGGGATGATAAGTGATAGGACGTTTACAAAAACCCATGCCTCATGCGGGACTCGAAACTCACATCCAACGGTGACTTCAGTTTCTGAAGCGGTGCCTCAGCAGACTGAGCTACCGAGGGTGGCAAAAACACGAGAAAAATGGGAATATAATAATAGGAACATTATTATCACAAGTGCACAATTCTGAACACATTTACAGTATAATGATTAATACTTATCTTTTCAGCCTTCACTAAAATGATGGAGATTGAAACTCTTATTAATCGAGGAATAAAATGCATCGTTCATGAATTGTATTTTGCCACGGCATATATACTGTAACGCGTAATTATTCATACGGTGTGCCATTTGATTATTCAATTACTATCTTTTCTGAAAGACGATAAATGAAATAAAACAATAATCAGCAAACAAATGACATAGAGGAGAACACCGGCATTTCTTTTTTTTTCACTTCATCTTTTAGGGTGTTTCCCATACCCACTGCCCAAACAAATAATGAAATAACATCAATTCATCTATTCTCTCCATCACCCATTTTATCATTTATCGACGCCAATAAATTTCAAGTCTGGTCATATGCATCATGTAAAATGCGTATAGTTGAACAAAACATATATGAAGGAATGAATAAATTCGAGGAGAGATGAATCCCATCTCTGTCATAACATTCCTCACCCTGTATCAGTGGTTATTTTAGTGAAAATTTAGAACTGCGCAAGTAAAAAAATCAATTATATAGAAAGGGAAGTTCCGCGCGGATACTGGGAAGGTGAGGGGGAAGCTCCCTCATCACAGCCCAGTAGGGAATTTTTTGAAAAACTTTGTTCTTTAAAGTATCTTGTTACTATTTGGGATTATTTAGGCCTAAAGCTGTTGCTTCAAAGTGCATCATTATTAATGTATTATTGGTGTTAATATTATTATTGGGGCATTATACATGGACTACACTTTACAAGTACGCAAATTGGAATCAAGAGCTGCATCTTTGAAGTTTAGAACTGCGCATATTAGGGTCAACTGCGCACTAATATAACCCCTGCCCTGTATTAACAAGAAATAATGTACGTCAAATTATTGATAGATGTATAATTTAGGTCAATTATTCATGACTTGATATAATCATGTCAAGTGTTATTCAAGTCAAACTGAAATACTTACAGGTGGAACAATACATTTTAATTCGATCTCGCTCTGCAATTCATCGCCGCATGAGACTTAGGCATTTTGATGCTCACCGGCTACTAAATACAAAAACGTGGATGTCTGTCACATGAGAAGACGCAGAGAGGTGGGCTAATTATTACACTATTCATTTCTCAGTGGAATTGCTATATCAATCATAACAATCAATGAATAGTAATTTATTTGGTCCGACTCAGAGCGTAGCCATGAGGAAACCGTGTTACGAGAAATTCGCCATGAGGCTAGCGGACCCTAGTCACGTGACTTACTCCACGCAGCGACCACGCGCCACCAAGCATATTGGCTTCACGCGGTACAAGCAATGCTCAGTCTGATATATGCATCCAGGCCTTTTAGGCATCCACTCAGTACTTTCTTTGTGTATTTTTGGTGTACAAGCTACACATGAGATGGCGCTAGATGGTATACGATTGATCAACGCGAACATTTTTTTGGACACGTAGACTTAATCCACATTAAAACCATGTAGTTTTTTCAAGACATTTTCATTGGATACTCTAGTTTGAAAGAAATTTTGGAATTTGAAACATTCCGTAAAATTGAACATGGTAGGAAAAGATTGAATTGGAAAAAAAAGCTGAGATATAGCTGAAGAAATAAGTTACATAACTTGAAATTTGAAGAGAAATCGGACCTAATTTTGTGAAACAATGGCTAAAATACAAAACACACTGAACAATTTTTTGTATGATGCATTTTACTCAAACTTGATCGATCACTTTGTGTGGACGCAACTACCGGTATATGAAGGCCTACTCTTCTAATTCAGTACGCAAGTATATTTAATAATTGATTAGGGTTGTAGAAATATATCGACTCAATTTCATGTTCTCAACTTCATTTTTCGAAACGACGTATTCCTGTCTAGTTCCTGTTAGTCTAGTTTCCTGTTACTTGAGGAAATACAATATTCAACTTGCGTGAAGCGTAACTTGATTTAAAAAAAAAACTGAATTGATTTAGAAGTGAACACAAGCTTCACAAAAATCCAATAACGTTCACACTTTGATTTAAATATATCAATTAATATTTTCAGAAAATGTGTACCATGTGATAGTACAAAATTGGCTCACGATCAATAATTCGCTATCCTATTTTATATACTGCAATTACAATTGACCTATTTAGGTGGGTATATGGTTTGTACATGAGTAGTAATATATTTCCCTATAAAGCACATCGTGACCACAATAGTCTAAAAATATGATTATTGATTCTAAAAGTGAGGTAAAATCCACCTTTCAGGTCTGCGAGGCCCCTTAATTCCAGTAGATGATTGATTGTTTATACTGCAGTTCCTAGCGTGTTCTCTAACGGCGCCGATCGATCGTTTCCCCTATCAACCACTACACAGCGCGCGGGCGTTTTGACCCGCCAAATGACGTTAACTGTCGTCTTTATATATATATTATCTGCCGTTGTGATTCGAATATGCCAGGCAACCTGCGAGTAACGCGGCACCTCCACCTCCTTCCTGGTCTATGGTCTCTAGTCTCTACCTACAGACCACCCCGTCACGTAAGTGCTCACGAACCTACAGAGCTAGTCATGTTAATGTTAACGGGGCCCATGATAGGGTGAACGCCAGAGTATATAACAAGAAAGTCGAAACAACAAGAAATATGTCTTCCACCATACCTTATATAGGGAATCGGGATCGGAATGGACCGTGCCAAAATCCACACCGCTTATGCCATGGGCGTGGGCATGGTGACCCATACGAGGATTGTATTGTAAATCTCATTCTGAAATGTTGTATTATTCATTCTGACTGTTTTGTAGCAAAATGTTGAAGAACTTTAATGGTCATAACTATTTGAATAGAATGTATATAATTCAAGTTTTCTGTCGTTGACTATATTCACTATCGTCTTGTAGAAATATGAAGCCCACTAAACTATAGGTAAGACCTCCCAAAATAGCATAACATTATACAAGTTCCAGGAGACAGAGGGCTCTTTCCTCATATTGCCAAGCCCGCTAACCAGAGCTGGGTATTTCGTGAAATATTTTCTATTCTTTGACTCACAATCAGGGATAAGTTTTCAAATTGTGTTATGGTAATGGCAATAATTGCATGAACGTAAGAGAGGAAACGGTGTGAGCCTATTTACAAGTCAGACGGATTGACTGACGCCTGACAGTTTATGTCAGTATCAGAAAGCTCGGACCTATACAGAATGGAACGACACACACACATTGAATATATATATATATATATATATATATATATATATATATATATATATATATATATATATATATATACATATATTTATATATTTCTCCCTCTATATATATATAGAAATATATATATATATATATATATATATATATATATATATATATATATATACATATATATATATATATATATATATATATATATATATATATATATATATATACATATATATATATATATATATATATATATATATATATATACATATATACATATATATATATATATATATATATATATATATATATATATTTATTTATTTCTATATATATATATATATATATATATATATATATATATATATATTATATATATATATATATATATATATATATATATATATATATATATATATATATATATATATATATATATATTTATATATATATATATATATATATATATATATATATATATATATATATAAATATATATATATAAATATATATATATATATATATATATATATATATATATATATATATATATATATATATATATTTATATATATATATTCGACGCTACCCCCTCGCCACCCTCGGTAGCTCAGTCATCTGAGGCACCGCTTCAGAAACTGAAGTCACCGTCGGGCGTGGGGTCGAGTCCCGCATAAGGCATGGGTTTTTGTAAACGTCCTTTCACTTATCATCGCTTCATAGTTTCATTATCACCCACTCATTCGTACCCCCGCATAACCTAGCTGTTGGTGGGGTCGTTAAACAAACAATAATCATCATCATCGCTACCCCCGTGGGTTCTTAGGCCGATAAGGCATTGATTCGGACATTGAAGTCAAGACGGGTATGACTTTGAATCCAGCATAAGACATGTTGTTTGGAAACATAATTCGTATTCCCAGTCCTAGATAACAGCGCTGTTGATAGGGTTGATTTATAATAGTATATGACAACATTTGGGGTTTTGGGGTTCATTATATCCATCATATGATCGAATATAAAGCATCATGATAGATTAGAATTTGTAGTTGTATTTTGTTGAATATTGTTCATTTTTGTACAATTTATGCAACAATGAATCACCAGTATCCATTTTTGTCCAGAATCTAGATCAAGTGACGCGTTTTTAGAATGATATTGAATAAAAATCACGAAATGATTAAACAAATTTCGGCTCATACTGAAAACTCACAGTTTGATAAGGCAACCGTGCATTCATCATCCTTCTGTTCTGGTTCATTATTTTTCTTTGTGCATATTAAGTTAATAACTCAAAGGATTGCGCTGGGAATGTAAACGTGTATGTTTTCATTTCTCACGTTTAGCTGTTTCATCCGTTAAAGCTTGATATAGGCCTATGATATGGGCCTGTGTCGGTCATATCATATTAGCGAAAATATGTACGGCTTGAAGCATAAGTAAAAGTCTGTCTCTGTCGGATGATACCTGTTAAATCCTATGCAATATAATATGGTCCACTGGTTTGACCAGGTAGAAAAGGGCTTTTACTTATGCTTCAAACTGTACAAGGTAGTATTAGCTGTGAAATAAGTTGGTATATTTCCAGTTTTCGTGTTAGTTAAGGCCATTACAATTCGAAATTGGAAGGTTACATTAGACTCAGGGAGAGGGTAGGCGTAACTTACTGTATTATAAAATCTGACACTAGCCACATACGTTACCGCCGGCAAGATGCTACGCTACGGGGGCAGTCACTTAGTTTCAGTGTACCTAGTTTCAATTATTTTTAGAGGGTGGGAAACCAACCTGGTCTAGGTATCGCTGATTGTTACATCATTTCTATATCGATACCAGATTCTAGTTTAGGTCCACCTAAATTCCCAACAGCTAGATTATGTAGGGGTAAGAATATACGGGTTTGATGAGAGCGGTGGGGGCTGCATGAATGGCTTCCACTAAAACTTATTCCTAATGCGGTACTCGAACCCACAGACATCTTGAGCAGTGCCTTGACAGACTGTCAGCGGGCGGTGGGAAGGGGAGGGGAGGGCTACTGATGGCGGATTTCAATTTCACAGAAATACGAGACGAAAAATGAAATAATGTTTTGGTATGCAAATACCGTTACAAGGAATTCGAAGCCACACCAAACAAAAAATGTATAACATTTCCAGGAAATAGCATGTTCTTCATATTGGAAACTGAGTTATTGAGTGAAAAAGTGAAGCACAATTTTCCCACTCTGTGAGAAAATTATTGGTAAAATGTGGGTGTATTATATATTCAAATTCAAATCTAGGAAAAAACAATTCACGTGATTGCAAGTTTACAAACCGGTAGAAAGTATGCTTTACACGCAGAGTAGGCCTACCATTCATTGTTCACAAGTGTATAGACCTATATAAGCGCATTTCACTCGAAATTGGAATGTTACCTTATACACAGGCTAGCTTCAAACGAATCCACACCGCAGATTTCCCACGAGAAAATAATATGCATTGCAAGTGTATACACGATAGTGCTTTCTGCACTCGAACAGTCTACATCGTCCATTACAAACTATGAAAAGTATTCAGGATTGCGAATGTAAAAAATCGTGAAAATTGGTACTTTAAACCTACATGCACGATTTTCAGGAAAAATTTAATTCGGAAGATTTCCATCGAAATTTCCATGAAATTTCCGTTTTGTCTATAGACTTGTTCGTAATATTCTACACAATGTTATCAAAAAGGGTTGATTCTCAAGAGAATAAGAACAGGGTGAAGAACAGAATGTCAAATACTGATAATACATTAGTTTCTGGAGCGTATAAGCACTTGGCACGCACTGGGATGGAAGGTGAATGTGAATAAAATGTATGTATACTAACGGTAAACCTAATACTTTTCTACATTTATGATTGCGGTGGCTCACGATTAGCTATTCAGCCAGTAATATTGTTTGAAATTTTAGTTGCAACTGGAAAAAAATCACTATGAATTATTGAATGAAATTGAGTGAAACTATTCAGTATAATGGAAATTTCATCAAAATTAGGTTGGAAAATGTTCACGAAAAATTGGTATTATTTGAAGGTTGGAGAATAAATCCCACCCACATCACATAGCTAGTCTGTTGAAAAAACACGGCATTCGCTCAATCAAGTATAATTTCTGAAAAAATAAGATCAGATAATTCCCTCGGCGATTACAAACTGCGACAGACACGATCGAAGCGCAGCCGACGCCATGTGACAGGAAGTAGCAACGCGGGCACTTCGCTCGAGGAAATCGCCTGTATACACTTGATTGTCGTAGTACTCGATTCCAAGCAGTGGCGTGTGTGAATACTTGTTTATCAACGTAATTTACCTTTGCATCACTACTCCCCCCCCCCCCACTTTCCCTATCAACAGCGAGCATTGACAAATTGCAAAAATGTTCATTGTTCAGTGACATTTTCAGAAATATGTGAAGGGTTGTGAGAATCCATTGAAATAGAAATGCATGCATTATCTATGTCCATTGCATTGAACAATCTAAAACCGAGTCAATGATTGGAAAACTATTTTTCCCGTGAAATATACGCCTTAGTGGATGTATAATGTAGTATAAGCTCTCTATGTATAACTTCCTGTAACTTGCGCGACCCTCAAACATTACGTTTTCATAAACACGTGAGGTTGTCCACATACATATATATATAGCAAGACTTCCATCGATTATCATATAATCAAGTCACCTGGCTGCCTGGCTAGGCGTTAAGGTGAAATTGACTCAATTGTCTCAACAAATAGGACGACTGCAATGGCTATTACAAAATATTTATTATAGCACAACATTTACGGTACACTCAGCGTACAGGGAGCTTCTCAACTGTACCATAGACCAAATCCACTTTCGTAAAATACGCCTCTGCCGCAGAGGTCCGATGCATCCCTGTCTGCACCCTCGACTCAGAGGCTACTGCTATATTTACTGCCCCAAGGAGCATGTGGTTTCCCACGGGTACAATATTTGGCTCAAGCGGTATGACTAGAAGATATAGTGTCCCATGGCACAGAGATGCGTCTACCATTTGTGAAACAAATGATCGGATGTCGAGCGCGAAAGGTCGAAAACTATAAGCAACATTTTTGTTTAAGACTAAAAATGTCGCAAGTATAATTCATAATATGATTACAATAGGTAATTATATTAAACGAATGAATAATGAGTGCAAAGTATGAACTAGATTGTCACGATTTTGAATAGTCCAAATTTGGTATAGCGATAGTAATTAATAATCATTCGTGCATCTATATAAGTGTGATTAGGAATGGTACGTATAGACAATTCTCAAGAGTTTAATTCTCGAGTTTGAAAGTAATCAAGAAAATGATTGTACACTACTTTTCCTAGCTTCACTCTGTATGAATCGAGAAATTTCATAACTGTCGGCCATTATCCACACTTGCAGTCACACCGTAGTTAATTCGAGGGTGCGGTTTATGAGAAATATACTCATGTATGGTTTTTCGCAATAACTGATGAGAAAAGCAGCGTATAAGATGGCCAGGACAATTTGTAAGAGCTCCGCTGACATGCAAGTAGTTTCTCGTAGACACATGCAAATGCTTAATGATCAAATAAGCTGAGCTCCCATGACGATCTTCACGTCCCGTCCGTCAAAACTTCGGCCGACGGCCACTTTCAACCAATCACGCGCAAGAGAATGCATCGGAGGGAGGAAACGATTTTCCCCCGTCCAAGTAGAGCCAATTTCAACTTCTGACGGACGAGACGGAACGATTTGCGGATGTCGTATAGAGTACCAACAATCAAATGTAGGATCGCATCGTCGCATTTTCGTTTTATTTCGGAATTACTGTTATAATCGCGAGCAAAACCACACGCTGTTTCATATTTTGAGGTTAAATAAACAATTATTCATTTTTAATGATTAGTTTCGACCCCGAAATTTTCATCGAGGCAATTAGAGAATATACCTGCCCAAGATACTGTCATGTTGACTCATTGATTTCGATGGTTACCTTCGAAAAGTTTTAGTTTTTGCCGATAGAACGCATTGCCTTATGTGACGGGAAAAATACGGTATGGGAACGTGATCTATTTTATACCAACGATGCCGTCCGAAGTTTTGACGGACGTCACGTGAAAAAATCGCCATGCGAACCTCGCTATGTACGTTTGGCAACGGCTTTCAGTCACATAAAGTAGTTGATCAAGCTAAAATAAAATGCATTTTGGAGAAAACATACTGACATTATACGCACTAAAACTAGAAGACAGTGTGCATACCACACCATACATAATCAATACAAAATTGGCTGTTTTAAATGTGCGTAGATTGTATTCAACTAAACAACTTAATTCCTGATTGAACCATTTTATGTGACCGCAAGTGTGTACCTACTCATTGTAGTTAGCTTTGGCAGCATTCTTTTCAAAATTGGATGTTCATTATCCCGGAATGACTGAACTAAATGAGCCGAATGTCGACGATTTTTCAAATGCGGAATTCCAAACATTATTTTCTTATTTGAATGAAAGCGGCATATTGGTGTAAGCGTCTAGTGAAATTTGGTACTACACTTCATAAGTGAATTTCGACTGGACGTCCATGTATTTCAAGTATAAAAAACACGCAAAGATTCTATATAGAGAGTTGATAGGAAAAACTAGGATTTACGCTTATGAGTAAAATATCCACATCTTCAAATCAAGAAAGTTTCAAGAGCTATAGGCCTATGTGCTCATTAACTGACTTGTAATTATGTATATTCATATATATTAACCTACATTAGGATTTTATTGATCATTATTTTTCCAGTCGAGGTATAATCACGACAGTGAATTAAGCGCTTGAATAAATTATGCCAATGTATTATTATTATTATTATACATTATTATTTTAGTTGTGTGTATGAAATACGGTATATTGATTGCCGCAATTTTGTTTTTTGAACATATTGACCATGACTACTGACTATGAGTACATCCGATGTGATCGGCACCTGATATAAATCATTCATTTATTGGCACATGTTTACGCATGGTTCCTTTACCGTTTCCGAAAATGAAAAACGAACTCAATTCATATCAATTATATCACTAGAGGAGAGATTTTGCAAGAAGATGCATTGACGGTATAAAAACATAAAAACAACATAAAACATAAAAACATTGAACTAAAAAGTAACTAGTAAGTCAATTTGCTAGCGTTTCTAATATGCTCATTTGGTTTCTTCGTAATGATGAAATAATTGAAATACTGACGTGATAATGAACACCAATTTGGAAGGCACAATTCACAGTCTAATATGAAATGCTGTGAACGACTTTTTTTGGCATATTGTGTAAAGATTTTATGGTAAGAATGACTTGCACGTTGATTATTCCGAAGTGGTATATTGGGTATATGTGGTATAGTGGTATTTTTTCTCGAGGATGGTCAACTGTCATAAAAATCGACCGAAGACTCGACTGACCTGAAGATTGACCGAACGTACTAAAAACCAAGGGTCCTACAAAATATCGACTGACCTAAATTTCTATGTCTTGACCAACCTGTACAGAGAAGAAATGGGAAGGTTTGGCTCCTCCCATTAAAAAATTGTTATCACTCATTAAATATTTTAAAGGTATTTTAGTGATCGTTAAGGTTAAGTGCTTAAGGTTAGGTGGGTAAGGTCAGTGTCAAATAAAAATTGTAAAGGGGAGGAGCCAAACCTCTTACTTTTGACTTCTGTACAGATTCCTCAAGAAGTAGAAGTTTAGGTCAGTTGGTTTTTAGTACAGTCGATTTTTAGGACAGTCGATTTTTAGGACAGACTAGTTTTAGAACAGTTGGTATTTAGGACAGACTAGTTTTAGGACAGTTGGGTTCTAGTACGGTTGGTACCTCCTTTTATTTCAGTACCAACTATTCTAGTCGAATCCGCTAGAAAACTCACATCACTTCGTTCAAACTTTTCACTTTTTTCCCCAAATTTGAGATTGTTGAAAATCTTCATGTTGATAGTGACAGATATACGAAATGACATGCAAGTAATGCTGACCAGGAAGTTCAAATGCAGTTAAAATATCCTCAATGAAATTACGGCCAGTAGTGGTAGGTCACTCTCTATATCATCCATCCTGTATCGCCTCAATTAACTTATAACAGATGCAAGCTTTAGAATAAGATTCAAATTGAATTTGTTGAAACATTTAGAAATTAATCATAAATTTTGTTGGTTGAAAACAGTCAAGAAACAGTTTTTAGTTACTTTGCATCATTTTTTTCGTATTGTTTCATTACATTGTGATGATGCTTGCCTGTCAAAACTGAACTGAATTGCCGTACCATATATACGTTATATATGTTACACTAAAAGTTTCGTATTTGGGCTTCATGTTAGCTGTGTCTACTATGCGGTTTTAATCGCAATTAAATTTGAAACATGAGTCGATTATATTAGTATTGATGTCACGCGTTCTATTCTCAATGTAATTGTGTTTTAAAAACAAAGAAGAGCTGTTTTAAAAACGGTCGACATTACGCTTCAAAAATCGATACCTATTTTAGTTGGCACCAATTATCTCGCTCAAATTGTCAAGTTATACTTCCGATTAAAATTGATGAACAATCAAATCGAATAGTTGTATTCGCCTGGAATTTAAACTCTCTTAGTGATGGCCTTATGATAAATGTATCGTGTGAAAGTAAGGTAGTTAGTTCTCTTATGAAGAACGTTAAGTGTAAATTAATTACAGAGTATGTGCACTGATGTTCGAATATGATACCTAATACGCACTGCTTTCAATGAAACAATATCTGTGTAGCGTGGCGCCGGTTGGCAGTTGGCGTCTCCGTGCGCCTTTATGCGAATTAACACGGAACGAATCAAAACAACATTCAAATGAGAGCGTCCAGTTCGCACTTATTGAAAATAGTCAACTAAAAGCAGAAACTTTAATTACAAAAAAAAAAAAAAGATTAATTCAGAAATAAAAAAACTCGAAAGACACGTCTAGTATGAATGACTTGGAATTGAAAAATGAATATTTATTGTTTTAAAATATGATTTGGGTGATCAATCGAAAAGAATGTTAGAATTTTGATACGTAACCACTATGGCCGATGATGAATTATGATCAACACAGGCGTGGTTACAATGAACTATGGGTACAATGGAACACAATGAACGTGGATCGTATGTGCGCACCTTTTGATCAAATAACGAGGATCCGCACACACCGATACGACTTTGAAACTAATTTGATATTTTCAATTTATTACTCAATAATCTTTTACATGTCTTGAGGAAAGCAGTGCGATAAGTAAACGATGCATTTCATCAATGTGTTTGGGCTATCGGGCGCCACTTTGATTTCATTCGTTCACACTACAACGAAATTGTTTCATATAAAATACGTCAGCACAAATACCCATGTAGTTAATATACACACTCATCATCTAACGACGTATTTATCAAGCTATTATCTGCTAGCGTCCAAAATACCCTTAGGCTCATACTTTCTAGCAAGAAACCACGCGACAAAACTGGGCTTCAATAATATTCCAGCTAAGATCGGTGATGAAAGTGAAACCCTAGGCCTACTCTGGACTAGAATGGTTGGGACTAAAATGTTGTTTCCCAACCACGGAAAATAGCTTGGCATGAGAGAGAAGCGCTCCTTTGACGCAGTGTATGCGATGTCGACGAGTAGTCAATCTACTAGATAAACCCTTGCCTAGATCACTTCCACCCCGACTACCGGTATACGCAATTGTCACCCGGACAATATATAAACCACGGTTTGATCCAGTGCCCTGTTTGGTTCGTATCCACGAGACTTTTGTTCGATGGCAATCGGAACTGGAAAGCTTCGACAATGCAAGGTAGATAGATATGCATGCGTACATACGTTGACTCGAGTTTCGAATTTTCTGTTTAGAGATACTGGCAACACGGGGGGGGGGCCTGGAGGATTGATAAGTCTCGAAAGCCACACAGTTGTAACTTGTGACTCACTGGACTAAACAAAAATTGAATCGAGTCCTTACAGATATGAACATAACAAGGGCACGGATTGATGTACTATTATAACCCCTTTAAAATCTTGGACGTTGGCGCAGTTTTGAACAATTCTTTCCCATGATGCGAACAGGAAATCCGTCTGCATGAGCTATTAAGTGGTTTTTGTTTTTAGAGTTTCGTGCACGGCATACGCGCATACTACCATTAGACGAACTTTTAACATGGGTTATTGAAACGAAGGGGGTAGGTCGGAAAGTACACATTATCGCGTGATTATTATTTTTAAAGTGGAAAACCCACGTCGTGGAATCGATACAATATTACGAGGTATATTATCGTTCATTTGGGACAATGATATTACTATTTTTTTTTGCTCTTTCGGTGAATCGATTCACTCGCCATAAGCCATTATATGCCACCAGGCAAATGCAGCATATGCATTTGAAGATGAGCGTGATATTTCATGAACAAAATACAAAATATGCACAGCTTAATTCTGGAATAATCAAGTTTATTCACCGAGTTTCTTATATAGGCGGCTCCACACCTTTGAACCTGTTGATTATCTGAACGGTAATCGGATCTTGAGAGGGGGATTGACATTTTTCATTTTAATGGCTAGTCGTATTGATGTAAAAATGTGTGATAAGACGTATTATTGTTTGATTCAGATTCAAATTATTTTTTGAATTTTGCAAAAGATTTTTCTCAACATTTTTAGTAGCTGCTTTATTATCAAGGGATTTTTCAAAATCATCGATAGATTTTTCTTAAAAGTGGTCCCACCGGTAAAACATTAGTCCTGAGTAGTATGAATCCTCGAGCCAAAAGAAAGTTCTATGTTCATAAAACAAACCGTCAAACCTGTGCAGTTTGTACAAAAAAAAAACGCAAAAAATACGCAGTGGAAGTGCCTGAGAATCGTATGGAGGTCTTGGCTAAAGCTCATCTAATCGTGTAATAACACAAGTACGTTTATACGCTATCTGTAAAATATCACATCATGACATTTTCCTTGCAGCCTTCAGGCTATATATGGGGGTGGTAAAGGGAAGGGATGGGAAGAGAGGAAAATATTGATCGTTCGCAGTGAGCACTGACTCAGCTAGCTGACTGCAACTCAAGGACAGAAAAGTACGGCCAACACTGAATATAGCAACCAACATGGCCGCGATATGACCTAAACTCAAATTGTGTGATGGGTAAATAAAATGTCTCACTCTCACCCTCCCTCTCACTCTCGTTACTTCCTCGAGTCATGCTCATGTGAAGAGATGCCTTAGAGAGTAAGTGGCTGGGATCACATTTCAACGAGTCGGCTGTAGTCGTCATCTAAGCTAAGAATGTTATACCTACATTTGCTGTTAGCATGCAGACGGCGGTAGTACAACTAGTATGGAAGGGGGGGGGGGATTTCTGATCAATGAAATTGACCGGACGACATGCGAAGATGATGAAGAGGGATTTATCAGGTTCTAATGTAAAAATATTGATTCCCTTGCTTTATTACTAATAGTGAATGGAAAAAATATAACTAATGGTGGGGATTGTTGACTTGATTTGGTCAATAATAAGGTGAAAAGTATTAGAGATGTATTATTATTATTATTTACGCGAGGAAATGAAAATAATGTAATGAATGCTTTCTTTCAAGTTGAATCCCGCTTGCATTGGCGGCGGGTAATTTATTGAAGGTATGGGTTCGACTCCCGCTTAAGGTTGATTGATGTATTCCTCCTAAATTATTTATTACTTGCAATTATCATTTCCTAAACTATCCTGAAAAGTGCTCGGCCGGTGATGAAATTACCATTTTTGATCAAACTAATAACAGGATTGAAGAAAATGCATGATATTAATGTTTGGACATGGGCCCCTGATAAATTAAACTGCAGACTCAAATGAAAGTCAAGCTATCGCTGTACCAGGACATTGCCTCTATTGCCCAGTGAATCGTTAATAGTAGAAGGAAGAGTTGAAGAGAGTTATCCATTCACAGAAAAGTAACTGCTACAAGGGAATTACACAGGCTGCACTCCACTGCCTTAGAAGTTGCCACCCGTCAAAGGCTATTTCAAATAGGGATGGGCAGTTTATTAAAAAAATATACTGACATCGATATCGCTAACAGTTAGGATGATATCGACATGGAGTAAAGAATATTATAAGCTGTACTCACGACCAAGTAAACTGGCGCACGGCTCAGAGTCGGTGTCTAAAAAGAAATCGAAAATTAATCGAGTTTAGACGAGAATAAGAAACAAATTAAAAATGTTTAATAAAATAGGTTTGATTCGAAGAAAACCCAACAACCGCGAAATGAAAATAAATTAACATTTAATTGGATTTCGCAAAAACTTTGCCCATCCCTACCAAAATGATATTTATTTACATTGCGTTGTGATTGTCTATTGGCACGATAGAAGTAGGGGTGTGGGACAATGCACACCTGTTTCAATAATCCAAGTATTATCAATGAAAGTGTTTTGCTGTAAACAGGTGTTTTTTCTTTATGATTATGATTGTAATATATTGTCATTAAATGTTTGATTTGTAAAATATGTCAAATAAGCAGTTTTTCAATTCTTACCTGTAACTTTGTCTCTTATGAGCTTACAGCTCTCGACTTCTCCAATTGATGAAAACAAGGATCGAATCTCCTCCTGAGTCATTGTTTGAGGAAGGTAATTGACAATTAAATTTGTCTTGCTTTCCTCCTGCTGTCCACCCGTATTCGTTTGTGATGAAGAATTGTGAGAGTTCGACGAAGATGTTGATGAGTTCGTGTGCATTGTTCCGTTCTGTTGAGGCACGGTATCCATGCCGTTTTGCATCATCTTGACGTTGTTGTTAAACGAAAGATTGCCAAATCTGTAATACAAGATGACACATGTATATTTCAGAAAATAGTTGCATACACTTGAGTTTAACGTACTAATAATTCTTGGAGATAAGTTTCAACAACACGAGTAATCAAACAATAAGCCTACTAGACTAGATTTTAGCATAATCAACGCGCTTTCCACTTCAAATATACGTCCCGACGCGCAAAGTTGGCAATGAGTGTCCCCGGAATATAATGGACGGCGGGACGTCGGGACGGCGGCAATCGCAAAGCACGGCGTCGGAGTTGGACGCCTACGCATCGCGTATACGCAAACTCGGTCTACACTCGCGTCTCACAAACTGGTGTATTACATTGAATGTGGCACGTTGTGGTCTAGGCCGGTTATTCTTGATCGGCGCCTAACTATACAGTTCGAGCTAGCTACACAGGCTCACATCATGGATCGATGTTGCTGAATCGAGTCGTCGAGTTAGAGATTTATCCTTTTATACGAATCTGACTTGTCTGGAAACGAGATACAACGGGCATTCAGCTTTTGAGAAATAATAAAACAATTCGGACAGACTGACAGTATACTGATCCCAGAAATCTTGCATTTCCAAAAAAAAAGGAACTCTTTCACAAATGATGGTCTATACACGATAGGATTTAGTTTTCTATTTTGGATATTTTGATCATAAAAGTTCAGAGTAGGCCTCTCTTTGAATAGTCATATTCCAAGAGTGACTGACATTACTAAGCTGTCATTCATAAATACACGACATGGCAATTCAAAAATCTATCGGCCGAATAGTATAAGCAAAATGAAGGTTGAAATTTCAATAAGAAAATATTTCAGTGATGAAATGTGTTCTCGTTTTTTTGATTTTCAGAAACTGTTTCGTTATGAATGTAAGTCATGTCTTTCAGAAATACACAATGGGCAATTTGAAAAAAAATCCACGAAAGGTCAAGGGCCTATGTAAATTAAAAGTTGGAACACCAATAAAAATTAATATTTCAGTGTCAAAATATGTAACACACTTTAAATAAGTGGAAAGTTAAGAGAAAAGACGATCATTTTACAGATATTCATTTGAGATGCTCAAGTGGTGAGTAAGGTGCTAGTATTTGCAGTCTGTATTGTCTACATACATCTACGTGTGAAGAAACGCTTGGTAACACTCTGAAGCACAAATTTATATTTGCCAATTGATTCCAACCATCTTATTAAACATGGAGTGAACAAATATGGGAGCTACGAGTAACAATATGAAAATAATTCAATACTTGAAACCTATTGCTTCAGAATGGAATACTAGAAATAAGAATGAGTTAGTTACAAACTTTGAAAATATCAACTGAAATATGAGCAATAAATGACACTTATCTCAACGTGTACAGCCGTTGTATGTTCTGTACAATGTGTATTGTAGATGAATGTAGCCCGGATTATTTATGGATTTGAAATTTTCATTTTAATTGTGTATACTACACATGGACCTACCATCTACAATTATTCGAAATATATAGCAAACTAGTCCATCAACTAACGATGCTGTTCGGGGGTAGGTTTGCTGTTGGATGGGTTGTTCGATGAGGATAATATTTCAAGTCGACAATACATTTGAATGCCTGCTTTGCAGATTGATTTAACAACCAATTCACTACACAACTATTTCATCTAGAGTAGCTATGATAGTTTAATGATATCAATTAATTGGCCACTTCACAATTAATCCTGTTTTTCGATTGTAAGTTTATGTTTTTCAGATGAGGTGTATTGACGTTGTGTATATGTCTGATATAGCTAGTACAGGTTTTGTTTTGTCTCCCCTTACTTAAGTTTATATAACCCCTCCTCCCTCCCTTACACCCTTCATACGTTCACTCGATCAGAATAGAGCTCGATGATTTCTGTCAACCGCTCGACGCTTTCCGCTCTACGCATCTAGCTTGGTTGTGGTTTACGTATTCTGTGAGCAAGGTAGGGTGAGAGACTAAGAGTATAACAGCTGCTTAGTGTTAGGCGTCGACGAACATCTGCACGTATTCGAGTCCCTGTTTCTGGATTTCACACGGTGCAGATCTCATTACTCACAGTCTGGGACCAACTTGGAAAATGTTCTTTAAAATTGAGATTCATTTATTGATTGCTTGACGACAGATCGAACTACAAAATATTTAGATCCGAAACAGGGTATTCATGTACCATTTATCAAATAAATTCGTTGGTCAGAACTTGTTATCCCGTTTTCACTACAAAGGTTAGTTGCACCGGAAAGCGTAAATAATTGATGAAGAAACTTTGTCTTTGACATTCATACATAATAGATGGCAAGCAAAAGCACATGTTTCCAATTACCGGCACGGTAGAAATGAATAGTAATAATGATAATAATAATGATGAGAATGAAATTAATTGAAATGATAATAACAATAATAATGATGTTAATAATGATAATGATGATGGTGATAATAATAATAGTAATAATAATGACAATAATGATTAGTAAACTTTCCGGTACACAAGGATTACGTGTCGTATAGTATAACTAATATAGTATAGTTCGAGTCATCTTATTATTCAGTATTCTCTGGGGTGGTAAGATCACTTTTGAGGTGCCCCGTCCGAACGATCCTAATTTTCATTCATAGCCTTAATTGGGGAACAATAATTTTGTATCAAGTTTCGATGTTAATAAAACAAAACAAAAAAGTAGAAAAACGTTAGAAGCTAGAATAGATATGACCGCACTTGTGTAAATAACGAGGATAGTCCCCCTTTTAATAACATGTGACATCGACGTGTGTGACAGTATGGCGCTACACAATGCACACTGTAATAGCAGATATCGGGATACTCGTTTACCAAAAATTGCAACTGCCTTGCCATCATAAATACTTTCATAGACGTCGAATTACACTTCTCCTACCAGCCGGCACAAGTAATTGCATAAAACAGAAACGCTCACATTTCACCAATAAAAATTGTCGGCATCACTTTATCTAGTCACGCTATCTCAAAACGACAGAAGCCGGTATTTTAAATTCTTGACTGAGATCCTACCTAAAAAATGGTGTGCGTATGTTTCGGTGTGAAGAACGCGGGAATCCTCACTTTAGAACTTCACTCACTCTCTCTAATACTACTGAACTGATATGATATTATCAAGTCAAGTCGGCGACCGGCGTGTACACGAAACGTCGGAACACTCTCTACAGTCACCCCGTCGAAGCTGGCGCCCGGTTTGCAACTAAGCCCGGGAGCTGTGCGCGTTGTAGCTACACCCCGACCCCGGTGTTCGCTCTGGGTTTCTGACTCGCCCCTCATTACCCCCACCAAGACTACCACCCCTACCGAAAAGAGACGCCTTCATGGCTCGTGCCCGCTTAGTGTCGCTGTCGCTTTGTGACCGGTCCAAACTAAATCTCGTCACTCGGCTACGCATTCGTCAACCAATGTGTACATTTTACACCTACTTCCTTCCCATCCCCCTACAAACCACTACTGCTTCATTCAACTCTACCGCGCTGGTTATCATGCATTGCCGGCAACTCAGTATTTCCAAACAGCATTATTACAAAAATCACCAAACTAATAGAACTTCTTTACAGGCATGCAAAAATAACGATTGTGTATCACTTTGCGTTTCAAGACATTTAAATAAAAGTCAGTATACTTGGCAAAACAACGACATTTTCTTCATGGATGACAATAAGAATACACTAACAAATAAGAGTCGTTGTACAACTCCTTGGGTGTTCGACTATTCACTACCGATCGTTATTAAAATCAAGATAATTGCAAATTCTTGGTTTCATTCCAGAGAGTTGATATGTTCCGTCTTCTATTCAATCTTTCTTATGATCCTACCTCAATGAGCTCAGCTTCACGAACTACCCTAGTAGACCCATACATTATTAATTACGTCGGTCTTCTGTATATAGCATGCTATGCATAAGAGAAGCAAAGGGAATAGTTAATCAAAGATTTGATATATTTTTCATGCTAATCATTTTTTTTTTGTTGACAACGCCTAGAGGTCTACCCACGTATTGTATCATAATCGTATTAAGCCTAATACACGAATCACAAATATATGAAATATATAAAACGTCTTTGTCAATACCTGACCAAACCTATTTTGAAATTACTTAATTTTGAATTGCGTAGGTCCAAGAGTCGAGCTCTAAAACAGAGGACAGATTCAAGATTCGATTCCCATAATCAGAAGTATAATTGTATCTTCTCAATCGTTCATCATTAGACGAGCTTTAGCGAGGATTCAATTTGACATACTGAAAGCAATTGGTGTTCGTTTTGATGTTTCTTTTAATTTTATGAATTTTAGAAATTTCAAAAATACCCATTAGAAAAACACGGCAAAAAAAAAATTCGAAAAAAATGAAATTTTGCGTGAAGTTGTATTACATTTTGATACACATTTCTGAGAATTTTCAGCTTGATCGGGTCAGCCATTTTGAAGAAAAAACATAAAATCTGCTGAATTGGTACCACTCGAAGCAGTTTTTGCCCATTTATAACTTAAATATCACCCAATTGGCGAATGTAGGCAAAAGTTTAGCAATCAACATATCAGCTCGTTTAACAACGCATATATGACGTTTTCCTAGTTGTATTCAATTTGAGAGCGAAGAAGATTAGGGGTCTATATGCAATTGCTGGCCTCGCCAGCAGATAGGTTATATTTTTGTCTTATACATACATGTGTGCATCAATTACTAGGAAAACGCCATATATGCGTTATTACACGAGCGGATAGTAATAGAATGTCGACTTTTTTTGCCAAACTTTTGCCTACATTCGCCAATTGGGTGACATTTAAGTTATGAATGGGTAAAAACTATACTTCGAGTGGTACCAATTTAGCATATTTTATGTTTTTTCTTCAAAATGGCTGACTCGATCAAGCTGAAAATTTCCAGAAATGTGTATCAAAACGTAATTCACATTCTTGCGAAATTTCATCTTTTTCGAAAATAATTTTTTTTCCGTCGTGTTATTCTAATGGGTATTTTTGAAATTTCTAGAATTCATAAAAGTTACCATCAGATAATGCCAATAATAATGTAATGGTTCATGACAGATCTAAGTTAGATGAGGAACCACAATGAAAAAAGTTTGATGTTGATAGCTGTAGCCGTTTGACCTGTGGAGAACTGACAAAAAAACATTAAAAACAAAAAACATAAAAACGAACACCAGTTTTTGTCAGTATGTCAGATTGAATCCTCGCTAAAGCTCGTCTAATTAATTATTAATCATTAATTATATAATTTTTTTATTATTATTATTTATTCATTGTATTCTGTTGACAATGAATGAATAATAATAATAGAAAAATTATATCTTCATTTCGAAGCAAGCCCTATTTACAGTTAATCTTGGGTATGTTGTAACTCATGGGGGTACTGTTGCTGTTGCGAGCAACTTGAATTAACCTAAATCAACCTATCCTAACTTAATCTAATAGGCCTACACCCAAACTAACTCCATGTTATAAAACTAACCTGAAACCAACTTTTACGCCATATAGTCGTAGGAATTCAAGTCCAGAGCACAGTCAAATACACAGTTTACGCTTACTTCACGAAAATGAAAAGAAAAACGTGAGTTTGAGCATATTGACATTGTATCACGGAAACCGAATAACAGAATACCGGAGTATGTCGTAATTTAGTACCCAGGCGACGCACGCGATGCACACGCAAAATATTTTGTACAATTGTAAGGATTTAGAAAATAGCTGTAAACACCGTGGTTTTCTATTTCTTGCGTGGAACCGGAAGTAATGTAAGTTAGGCATCTTTTACCCATTTCATTTATTTTTAAATAAAAGCTACAGCTCAACCGATTCGAGTGAAATGTCAAGATGTTATTTTTTTTTTATTCATGTTGGGTGATACCGTGGGGTTAACAACTCCTGAAATCTGGTGTACACTTGTCATGAAATCTTCATGAATTTCCTTGTAATCTTCTTGATGTCCTGTGAAATCTCCCTGAATTCCCCTGAAATCTGGAATTAGGTGTACACCAAGTTTACTAGTTGTTTACTCCCCGGGTGATACCGGTAATGACTGTAGGTGGTACTGGGTGATACTGACACTGTATACTGATGACTACGATCTATTGGCGTCAGTGAATTATATATGAGATAATGCGATGGAGACATGGAAGGTGATTTTATTAGGTGTTTCTGAATAGTGGGAAGAAGTCGGTCGTGGTCTGTTTCAAAGGAATCATCCCAGTATCGACCTGAACGACAGAGGAAAACCACGAAAACCCGTTCACAGGATGGTCGACCATAACGAAAAGGAGACCATCCCGGACTCTTGGATGACGGTTCAGTGTGCTATAGCTACTCGACCACTCGTCTCAGTTTCAAAATGTATGTGCAGTATCTATAATGTGGGGTGGATTTTGTATTTCTCGATCAGGAGTGACTTTCAAAACTGGAAGTCGTCATTTTGGGTTCATTTTTCAACTATTTCATCCATTTTGAACTATAGGGACGATTAACTCAATCGATCTCACTGAGATCATCAGGGTATGTTTGCATCTAAATGTAGGCACTTATACATTATTTTGTGCGTTGAAATGGGAAATAGATCATTTTCAATAGTCAATACGGTCAATTTCAGACTGATAGTGTAACTATTCATTCAATTCAATATGAAGGAATCACCAAATACACAACATTAATTTTAGTGTTCAATAATCAATTGTATTTTCTATGAAATAATTGATGAACCAAAGGCAACTGGGATGTTGCAGTTCTCATTGCATTCATAGCGTTTCGCCTTATATATTCAGATAATTCAGATAATATCCTCACAAATTTTGATGAGGAAACATTTACAAAAGATGTGTATGAAACAGGAATTTCGAATCATTGTACACACAGTATATCAACAATGATCTGGAACGAATAATCCACACTGTTGATAATAAAAGTGACATGGTATTATCACTTACATGCATTTAGGTATAGAAAAATAACACTAATGCAATTTAATTAACGTATGTTCAGTCAAAGTGGATCTCGAGATTAATATTATGGAAAGAGATTCACAACAATGTTAAAATTACTTCATTGATATTTTTATTGAAAACTATAATACATCGTTTTCACTGGTCAATTCCAGAAAGAATCTGTAGTTAACAGTCAAAATTAGATCACAAATGGAGTCAAATGGTTAAAAATGAAACAGTTATTTTGTGAGAACTGGAAAAACAATGCGAAGATAGTGTGAACCAGCATAGGCTACTATTATCATTGCTATAAGATACATTATTTCTTAGGCATAATTTGCATGAAGTTGTTAATAAACCTGAAACACTGAGGGTGACGAGGAGAAGTTGATGAATAAATGTCTTCTTGGATGCTCGATGATAGTTATCAAAAGATTCCCATGAAATAACAAAATCTTTCGAAGAATTTTAAAGAAATATTCATATGGAAATAACTAGACATATAAGTCACATCTACTCAAACTGATGAATGTATTAATAAACTGAACAATTCATCAATTCAATATTTCCAACACAGGTGAAAAACAAAGAAATAATTGAAATTGTGAGAAATTTGAAAGATGTTCGACGGGTTAAAGTGACGATAGTTAAGAGTGGCATTTTTTATTCTGTTGATATACTCCAGAGTGTTGATCAATGATTGATTCATTTGTAAGAAAGTATTCCCAGATTTGCTGAAATTATCAATATTGGAACGTATATATTTATATATATATATATATATATATATATATATATATATATATATATATATATATATATACATATATATATATATACATATATATATATAAATATATATATTTATATATATATATATATATATATATATATATATATATATATATATATATATGTATATATATATATATATATATATATATATATATATATATATATATATATATATATATATGTATATATATATATATATATATATATATATATATATATATATATATATATATATATATATATATATAAATATATATATATATATATATATATATGTATATATATATATATATATATATATATATATATATATATATATATATATATATATATATATATATATATTTGTATATATATATATATATATATATATATATATATATATATATAAAAAAGAGGCATAACATGGACAATAATAGTTATAGGCTACTGTCAATGTTTACCATTTTTACGAAGATTTATGAGAATATCTTGAAAAGTAAAGTCAACAATTTTATGGAGGGATTCATAAGAAATCAATTTTGGTTCAGAAATAACATGCCCGCAATTAATGCTATGAATGGAACATGCAGTGTCATTTATTTTGGATTCACTTGATTCACTATGACGCTTGGATTCTATTGCGGTCTACAGAAGGCTTTCGACTGCTTGGATGGTAGGGGCTGAGCGTTTGCTACGTCACCTTTATAAAATGGGAATTAGAGGTGTTTCAAATCAATTGATTGAATCATATACCCATCCAATAGAATACAAATGGTAGACTGGGCAAAGACCCCTTCCGCTATATCGTTGAAGTTCTTAGCCACCAACACACTGAATGGTATGGCAAGATTTTTGAGAACGTTATATCATTCCCCTACTGTCTCCATCTACCCATTCTTACTTCAAAACATCTCATCAGTGATAGTCGACCATCAACAACTATTAACAGTATTTCTATCTTAATATGAAAAAGCTCATTGTTCACTAGACTTCCCTTCCTCTTCCTCGCACCCCATCCTTTACAACACGCATGACACACAATTCACGCATTTAGTCATGCGGCATTCAAGATGATAAGTATGATGATATGATGGGTGATATTATCTGACAGATTTTCACTAGCTTTCAACAATATAATCATAATCACACGTAGAAAAAGTGTTTGACAAAAGTCGAATATTTTCTCCTCCTAGGTGTCCAGGGATGTGATATTTAACAAAGACGTTCATCGTGATTCAGTATATGTAGGCCTAACATAATCATTGTATATAGTCAGAAAACCCAAAAAAATCAAGGACTATAAGAATCAAGGAAATATAGTCAAGGACTATATAAACATATATATGGCACTACACATAATATAACTTCCAAATCAAAATTGAAATACGGTTGGTTAGAAAATTCTCAAATTATTATAATAACTTTCAGCCATGCTTTAACGTTACGTAATCAGAAAAAATTGTGATGATTTCAGGTCGGAAAGAGTATTCGTAGCTTAGAAGCATGTGCTAACTAATTTTATGAACACGGGACGAAGTGATAGGTCTATCGCCCATTCAAAAGAAGAACTTGTTACAACATTTTATTTACAAGTAGACCCGATAATCAATAATGAATATTTGCCGACATTGATATTAGATCAGAAGTGAGAAAATAATTCTGGAACCTGCAATTTCAATTCAAATATGAATAATATGTGGAAGAACACCTAATTATCTGAATTGCTTACGTAGTTGCATCCCGAACCATTAAATCGGAAGACTGAACCAATTTAAAGGGTGAGAAACCATCTCTAAACAATAATGTCTGAAAATATACAGTGATTCATTGAGTGAAACGATCGGAGTATTTGCATAATTTATATTATATGAATACATATATATATATATATATATATATATATATATATATATATATATATATATATATAAATATATGAATATATATATATAATAATATATATATATATATATATATATATAATAATATATATATATATAATAATATATATATATATATATATATATATATATATATATATATATGGATGAACATATAAATAATAAATGGATACATAGGATGTACATTATTATCACTTAAGAATACCACCTCGTCGGGGAATCAAACCCCGGATCTTTTGAATGATACGCAACTGCTCTTTCCATCTGAGCTAACGAGGAAGAGTATATCTTTCAATGATATTAATTTGTGTGCGTAGTAAAAGTACTGATGGAGGTGAAGAGGGATCCATCCTATGAACAACACGTACTGTATGCTTCAACAGAAACTCATGTAGCCCTACTCATATTAAATATATATATATATATATATATATATATATATATATATATATATATATATATATCAGTATTTTTTTTCTGCCTATAACGACCCCTCCAACAGCTAGGTTATACGGGGGTACGAATGAGCAGGTGATTAAAACCCATGCCTTATGCGGGATTCGAACCCACACCCAACGGTGACTTCAGTTTCTGAAGCAGTGCCTCAGCTGACCGAGCTACCGAGGACGATATATATATATATATATATATATATATATATATATATATATATATATATATATTTATATATATACATATATATATATATATATATATATATATATATATATATATTTATATATATATATATATATATATATATATATATATATATATATATATATATATATATATATATATATATATATATATATATATATATATATATATATATGAATTCATATACATTCTTTCAAGTACCCATTGCTATTTGATTTTCAACTTGAAACAATTGCTGTCTCGGGTGGTAGCTATGACATCACTTTCAATAACACTATACAAACTAATTTCTTCTGCTACATTATTAATTCTCTATACACATTTTTTAGGCAAGCTGTTTTCGCTTCTTCACCAGAGGCGGTGGAGCTCTGACATTATTCAGGGGGTCAGGATTGATAAGTTTGTCAAGTCATAGAAAAAAGTGCGGATTGGAGGGTAGTATATTGACGTAATGTCAAGGAGATTAGGTAATAAGTGGATGAGGGAGCGCAATTGATTCACGATTACTGCAGGTGTCAGTTTTTTTTTATTCATATAACAACATGAATTCAAAATTGCAGAGATGATAAAATACATATCATTGTTGTACTCACTTGCAACAAGGAAAAATATGTTTTGATAATAACTCATTCAATTTTTTTATATATCTAAAGCCATCCTCGGTGGCTCCATCAGCTGAGACACCGCTTCAGGAACTGAAGTCACCGTTGGGCGTGGGTTCGAGTTCCGCATAGGGCATGGGCTTTTGTAAACGTCCTTTCACTTATCACTTCATAATTTCATAAGCACCTGCTCATTCGTACCCAGGTACAACCTAGCTGTTTGTGGGGTCGTTAAGCAAACAATCATCATCTTATAATTATATATAATGTATTGTTATAATATACTCATTACATTTTGTCAATTGAATTGAGAGTACTAAATTACACTTCAATTAAATAATATCATTTTGATTTATCAATTGTATTGACGGTCGGGTCAGTGGTTTTAGTTGGACCTATCACATATTTATTGGGGGTCAGCCGACCCCCCGGCTCCGCCGCCCATGCTGTCCACAAGTTTATCGCCTAATGGGGTAATAGCGTACAAAAGGGCGGTTTGCAAATAGCTATGTCATTATTTGGACGTCACTCAATTGTGTAGTCACTTCGGAAATTCCTTTCACTAATAGTATTTCGCCTCTCCATTAA
>OZ023327.1:32366333-32381333 GCA_964007535.1 Brachyptera risi
TTCTTGTGCATCAACTTTTTATGTCTTTAGCTGTGTGGATATAATTTGTATTCTTGATGTATAATGAATTAATGATAAATTAATTTTTCAATTTCATGTCCACATATAAATATATATATATATATATATATATATATATATATATATATATATATATATATACATATATATATATATATATATATATATATATATATATATATATATATATATATATATATATATATATATATATATATATATACATATATTCGATTTTGTATTCCTTAACCATTGAAAAGTTTCCATTTATTTTTTCCTTGTATAGTTTGATAGTTGTGAAAACAGAAATAGATGATAGACACATAATGTATTCCAAGTAGGCCTAACCCTTGATTTATAAGACAGTGAAAAAAAGTAATCACTTATAGTGAACTTGTTTCATTGATTCATAATATAAACCCGATTTTTGTCCAAGCTATTAATTTCATTTCTCATCCCACAGATAAGCCTTTTTGGCTCTGTGGAAGAGCGTATTGATCAATCTTGTATGCATGTATTATTTAAATCTAATGAAAAAAAAATTATTATTATTATTATTATTATGTTAATAATATGTTCAAGGAATTAACTCATTGCAAATCTTTTTTAGGCTGATGACTCTGCCATGATGGTAGCTCACGTAGAGTTGGACAGGGCTGAGGAAATATTGCAAGAGGAATACAATAAAATAATTAGGTGGACTCATGATGGAGGTTTAGTGATTAATTCTAAGAAAAAAAGTTAATGCATCTACGAACTCCCACACAGACCACAAGAGATATTAAAATTATATTCCACAGTTGCCTTTGCCTTGCTAATCAATACTCAATGGATCACATTTGCAAATGTGACACACTCATTGAAAACGTTCAAGTTATTAAATATTTAGGTTTACATATAGATAGTAATTCCAAATGGAACATTCATATTGACGAGCTCAGAAAAAATTGAGATCATGCTCTTTCAAAATATATCAGTTAAGACCTTACCCACCATTTAAAACTTTGAAAACTGTATACACAGCCATTGCAGAGAGTTTAATTCTGTATGGTATCACTCATGGTAGAGCCCTACCAATAAGATATATAAAAAGAAAAATGTGACTCTGGTTCAAATTATTAGGTTAGAGGTGGGAAGGATTAAAATTAATGGGAGAAGTAGGGCAATTTCTACATCAAAAATCAAAAAGATTACTGCGATTAAGAAAAATCGTAATGAAAAGGGTAGTCGTGATGAACTTTTTGGGTCAAATCCACATTCAAAAGGGGAGCTTTTTTCTCGGTCTGTAATTAACTTTGTTGAAAGTAAGGAGGCTAAGAGCATTACAACAACTGCTAAAAGAATGATGATAGTAGCGATAAAAGATATAGTTATAATTATTTATTCTGAACTTAGTTCAGTTCGTTTGATTGGAAGTCTGCCAACTCCAATATTCAAACTATAGTTAACATTCAAAAATCAATTAACAAAAATATGATACCAGTCAATATTCAAGTTAATCGGGATGATTTGTTTGTTCACTGTAATATTTTATCTGCTAGAGAAATTTATGAATATGAAATTATCATTCAAAATTACTTTTCGGATCAATATAAACAAAATCTGGAACATAATTATAGAACAAGAATCGAAGGAACCGATTATTGTGTAATACCCTCATTTATTAGCAGCTACGGCAAGAGACTTTTGAAGGTAACGGTTCCGACTTTATTCAATGCCATGCCAGCAAATCTTCGCAGTACATGGCAGATATTAAATTGAATGTGAAAAATTGGATCATCACTCTAGAATGAATCAGTAAATTGTATATACCTAATTAATATTGAATTCATTCGATGGTGTATAATCTTTTCTTTCTTCTATTTTTTTTTCTCAGATGCTTGAATAGGATTTTGTTGTTTGTTGTTTGTATATGTTGTTTTCATTGTCTCATATATTGCCATTCAGAGGAAACAGCTCTAAGACAAGACGCATGAGTAATACTAAAGTGCAATGTTTATTATTTTGTTTAGCATAATCTCTGCTGACAAGTTGCGAAAGCAGCTTAGCGGAGTTTTATACAGAATTTGTAAACTGTTTCTGATTATCAATAAAAAAAAATATATATATACTATTATTATTATTATATTATTATGGGTAAACCTTGCGTGTACTTTGTTCAGGTATTAGTTTATTCATTGTTATTACATTTACATTTATGCTTCATTGCAGCGTGTTTACTTGGGTTGTATTTGTATTGTACTGTGTTTATATTTATACATTTTCATTGTATCATATCGTGGAGAGTTGGTTTATTCCACGGTTACACCCTCAATGGGTTTTGTGGACACTGAAGAGTGAGAAATGTATTGTAATAATGTAAATTTATTGGATGAGGGTTAGAAAAAAAATTATCATTATAATTATAAATTTTGCCTTTTAATTTACTGAAGTCTATTTATGAGGCCCTGGGAGCATCTCCGATGGTACATGGGCTTCTGGCATGGAAAAATGCTTCCCAATATCACTTGGATAAGATTATACTATTACAAGATGGAATGATAAAATCAATAGTACCTCATCACATGAAGCTTAACCTTGATTTTAATATCAGTCAATTATATCAACATTGCAATATACTTCCCTTAACATATTTATGTACATATAGATTAATTTTATTGCACTATCACAAACAACAATACAAAAAATTGAACATTCATTCCATTCACACTAGATCAGCTGACAGGGAAACGTATCAGGTTTCGTCATGGATGAATAAATTTGGCAAAAGACGATTAGAATATGTAATTCCAGTTACTTTTGATATGCTGCCTGAAAACTTGAGAGAAATAGAGAAATATGTCAACATAAAACGAGAGGTAAAGAATTGGTTACTAAGCACCATAAAATGATTCAATGATGAAACATAAAATTAAAAAATCAATCAATCAATAAAATTATCATGTAGAAGTTCTAGATAAACCTTGCGTTTATTTTGTTCAGGTATTAGTGTATTCATTGTTATTACATTTACATTTATTTTTTATTGCAGCGTGTTTACTTGTGTTGTATTCGAATTGTACTGTGTTTATATTTATTCATTTTCATTGTATCATATCGTAGAGAGTATTATTAGTTTATTCCACAGTTAAACCCTCAATGGGTTTTGTGGTCACTTGAGAGTGAAAAATGTCTTGTAATAATGTACATTTATTGAATTAAAAAATAAAATATAATTATAATCATGTTATTTTTTATATATGCAAATATAGTGTTTTCTTTCTTCGTTATTATTATTCTCTGCCTAATTCACAGATAAGCCTCGTGCTAGTCTTTGTAGAAAAAGTGATCCCAATGTTTCATGTGAATGAATGATAAATAAACAACCTTCACTACTAAAAATGTATTATTATTATTATTATTAATAATAGTGAGCCAAGGTGTTTTCTTGTACTGATGGAATAAATGTTGTGGACGGTCACGTATATTTGGGAATTACAATTGATAAATATTTCACTTGGAAGGATCATATTGACAGCTTGTGTGAAAAATTAAGGGCTTGTGCTCTTCAATTATTCAATCTAAAATTTGTTTCACCATCTCATGTGAATCGTTTAATACATACAGAATATACTGCTATGGCTGAGTCTCTGATTTCGTACGGCTTACTTGCGTGGGGCAATGCTTCATCCAATTATTTAAATAAAATAGCTTCACTTCAAAATAAAATGATCATTTCTATTGCACCATTCGATTCAAAATTGAGATTGAATGATAAAATTGAATCTTTGTATCAATATTCTATGCTACTGCCTGAACATAGTCTATTATTTTCTTAATTTATAACAAAGTTCTATTTTTCAGATGATTTCAAAATTGTCCATACAAACACTTCAAACACCAGATCAAATAACTAAATTAGCTATGTAATTCCCTGCTTTAACAATACGCATGGTGAAAGGCGGTTGATGTACGCCATTCCATCTATTTTTAATTCTGTTCCTCAACATCTATTGAAACTTCAAAACATAAATTCTGTCAAAAAAGTAATTAAGTGCTGGCTTTTAGACTCCTTGAGTGGTAATCTGTGATTATTCGCAAATGGAATTTTTGTCACTCAATGTGTAATTCGTATCCACCAATATCCCACTTTCTTCCCAATATTCTACCTTTCTGATTTAATTAGGCACAAGGTTATTTCTTATATCCAAATATAGTGTTTTCTTTCTTTGTCATTATTATTCTCTGTCTAATCCACAGATAAGCCTTGTGCTAGGCTTCGTGGAAAAAGTGAACCTAATGTCTTATGTGAATGAATGATAAATAAACAACCTTTACCACTACTACTACTACCAATAATAATATCAATGGGGAGGGAATATTAATAGGGAATAGGAAAATGAGGGAGGGGGGGGGGGGCAAAGAGAAAAGAAGAAAGAGGAAATAGGAAGAGGAGGGAAATAGGTAGAGGAGGGAATATTAATAATAATAACCATTAATTATCGTTATTAATATTGGCATAGGAAGGACCATGTCAAAGAGTAGGAATGAGGTTAAAAAACTCATAGAGAAAGCTGAAATAGTTTTTTATAAAAAGTCAATCGAGAGTTCAAAGGGTTGCATTGAAATTACATGGCAAACTATGAACATATTCATTGGAAAGAAAAAACAGAATTCTGTTGATGACATAATTGATAATTTTTTTGTGTGGAAATTTTTGAGCCTAGTTATTGCGAATTGTTTTGTTAATAGTTTTATAGACGAGGTCATAAATATTTGACATTCGTGTGATTTTATAACTTGTGATAACATATACACACCGAGAGTTCAGTTACAATCTATGCTCATGCCTAATATAACAACGGTTCAAATAAGAAATGATTCAGATAAACTTGACTTGAATAAGCAATCTGGAATTGACGATATCAGGGCCAAGGACTTATATTCAATAATAAACGTAATCAGCCCTTTATTAGCTAAGCTATATAATTTATCCTTCAAAAGTGGTGTTGTTCCATCGAAATTAAAGATCTCTGTTGTCCGACCAATTTATAAAAAGAGTGATCACATGATATATTCAAACTATAGGCCTATTTCTTTGCTCCCTATCATTGATAAAATCATGGAACGCTGTGTATCTAATGTTTTGATAGAATATTCAAATAACCATGATCTAATACACAAAATGCAGTTCGGTTTTCAAAATGAGAAAGGAACAAATGATCTTCTCGCATTATTCTCTAACCTTGTTAATTCTAAATTGAATTATAATTTTCACGTACTAGCACTTTTCATCGATTTCTCGAAGGCATTCGATACGCTGAATCACATTCAATTGATTGACCTATTGGAGAAAATTGGAATAAGGGGACCTATGCTAAATTGGTTCTCCAGTTATTTGGATGAAAGAAATATTTTGATAAAAATCAATGCAAAGTTTAGTGACGCTGAAGAATGTCAATCTGGAGTACCACAAGGGTCAATTCTTGGACCAACCTTATATTTAATTCATGTGAACGAAATGTTCGAATGTATCAAGAAATCTAAAATATTCATGTATGCAGATGACACCTCAATCATATCAGTTCACAAACAATTAGATGTCGCAGTTTCTAATCTCCAAAATGATTTCACTAATGTATTAAAGTTTTCTCATGACAATGACTTAATCATAAACGCTGGCAAAACAAAGGTTATGCACATTTGTACACCCTTGAACCAAGATAGATATACTAATTTCAACCTAGTTTATCATTCAAGTGACTGTCTACATACACTGAAATGTGGAACCCCTAATATTAACTGTAAATGTAGAGTTCATATTGACATTGTTGACACAGATGTATATTTAGGCTCAACCATAGATAATTTATTCAGCTGGAGACCTCATGTAGATTCAATTTGTAATAGACTTCGATCTTGTGCATTCCGCATTTATAACCTGCAATTCATTTCGCCTTTTAAATGAGTGAAGTCCGTTTATGAGGTCCTGGGAGCATCTCTAATGTTATATGGGCTCCTGGCATGGAGAAATGCTTCCCAATATCACTTGGATAAGATTATACAATTACAAGATAGAATGATGAAATCAATAGTACCTCATCACATGAAGCTTAACCTTAATTATAATATCAGTCAGTTATATCAACATTGCAATATACTTCCCTTAACATATTTACATACATATCGATTAATTTTATTGCATTATCACAAACACAATACAAAAAATTCAACATTCATTCCATTCACACTAGATTAGCTAACAGGGAAACGTATCAGGTCTCGTCATGGATGAATAAATTCGGCAAAAGACGATTAGAATATGTAATTCCAGTTACTTTTAATATGCTGCCTGAAAACTTGAGAAAAATAGAGATATATGTCAACATAAAACGAGAGGTAAAGAATTGGTTACTAAGCACCATAAAATGATTCAATGATGAAACATAAACTTGAAAAATCAATCAATCAATCAATCAATAAAATTATTAGGTAGAAGTTTTAGATAAGCCTTGCGTTTATTTTGTTCAGGTATTAGTGTATTCATTGTTATTACATTTACATTTATTTTTTATTGCAGCGTGTTTACTTGTGTTGTATTCGTATTGTACTGTGTTTATATTTATCCATTTTCATTGTATCATATCGTAGAGAGTATTATTAGTTTATTCCACAGTTAAACTAAAGAGTGAAAAATGTTTTGTTTTAATGTCAATTTATCGGATGAAAATAATAATAATAGAAAAAGAATATATATATATTATTATCATATTATCATTATTATCACTCATAACTTAATTGTTTGTCTTTTCCGTTTCACCCTAATTCATACTTCATTTACATTGTATTTTTTCGTATTCATTCCACAGATGAGCCTGAATTAGGCTTCGTGGTGATTTTGTGAACACACCTGATGTATACTTATACTGCAAAATAAAAGGAATTTCAAGTTCATTATATTCTTATTAACAGTCTATCAAAAACACAATAATAAACAGAACCCACGGGTTGTAACCAGTTCACAGTAGAAGTTTAGGCCTACAGCAGAGCAGTTAGTCAAGATTCAAGGATCAGACGTAGCAACTTGACGATTGAAACAAATCTACGGAGTGAAAACCGTGAAATAACGTGGTACCGGTAGCTAAAAAAGAAATCGTTTGGCCCACGAGTTCTACATAGGCCTACACGACTAGTCCTGATTACTTATATTTTTCTTTGACGTTGGATGAATTTCAGGGCATCCAATTTCAGGATGATGAAGAATCAACATTATAAAAACTCATATGGAATCGAATAATGTTAGTTTAGGCTAATCTTTCATAACAGTTCGCATACATCAGTTTGACAGACAGTCATAAATCACAAACTAAGCCTATACCTTGTCGAAATACACGCATTATATTACTCCGTAAGAATTGATAATGATTAAAACAATGATAATTATGATGATAATACAAATAATTATGTTCTTATTTTCTCGTAAGATTGTGAAGTATACAATTTTGAGCATCGTTAGTAAAATAATATCGATCAGTAAATACATATGTCAATGTCATACACAAGTACCTTCACATTTCACCTTCATCACAATGACCCGAGGGGTTATCCACTCCTGGTATCTGGTGTACACCTGTCATGAAATTTTCCTGATATCCCTTGAAATCTTCTTAAAATCCTTGGAAATCTTATTGAAATCCCGTGAAATCTCATTGAAATTACTTGAAACCTGAAATCTGGTGTAGCCTACACCAAATATACTAGTTGTTTACCCCGAGTAATCACCTTCACTGAATAATCATTCAAATCACTTCAAGTGAAGCTAAAAGATATTTGCATATTTTCTTGATTCTCGCACTTTAGGCCTAGACCTAGGCCCATTCAGAAATATCAATCATCATGATAGGGCACAAACCATCGTGGTACCTATTCCAGAGGTACGGCAAGTTTAGACATTTCATAACTAGACCGCACATTGAAGTAATATTATAATGATTTGGGGCTTATTATGAACAATATAAATTCCAACCAGGTACTACAATTATTACTTTATTACTAATCACCATAAGAAGTTTGGAGCAAGCTACACACAAGTCAAGACAAGCAGCAATTTGACAGATGAAACATTGTGGTAGCTATTTCGTAAATGACAACTGAATTACTTGATATGAAAAACGAAAAGTTATGCCAAGTAACGTGTGAACGTGATATGGTTATAATCACTCTCCATATATGTATGTATAATATATATTATGGTGAGTGAGTCTGGTCTTTTGGAAATTTGCCCTTCTGTGAGGAGTGTGGGTGGTTCTGAAAAGAACCTTATAACTCAACGTTAGGGCTAAAAACTATTCGCCATCTTATGAAGTCGTTCATGTTTCGTGGAGGTCCTTGAATCGATAAAAAAATCGATTCGAGGACCTGCACGAGACAAGAAAGACTTCGGAAGATGGCGAACAGTTTTTCGCCGAAACGTCGAATCACAGGTTTCTTCTCAGAACCACCCACACTCCGCACAGAAGAGCACATTTCCGAAAAATCAGACTATATATATATATATATATATATATATATATTTATATATATATATATATATATATATATATATATATATATATATAAATATATATATATATATATATATATATATATATATATATATATATATATATATATATATGTATATTATATATCCATATAAATGAATAAATATAAAATATTGATATATATATATATATATATATATATATATATATATATATATATATATATATATATATATATATATATATATATATATATATATATATATATATCAATATTTTATATTTATTCATTTATATGGATATATAATATACATATATATATATATATATATATATATATATATATATATATATATATATATATATATATACATATATATATATATATATTTATATATATATATATATATATATATATATATATATATACATATAAATATTTTTATATATATATATATATATATATATATATATATATATATATATATATATATATATAAATATTTTTATATATATATATATATATATATATATATATAATTTATCGCCAACGACGCACTCTACGATATCAAGCTCTATTGATGGGATGATATTCATTTTTTGTATGCTTCTCAACGACCCCACCAACAGCTAGGTTCTGGTTATTTGGAGATACAAATGAGTGGGTGATAATGAAACAATGACGTGATTATGTGGGCGATAGGACGTTTAAAAAAAACATGCCTCATGCGGGACTCGAACCCACGCCCGACCTGACTTCAGTTTCGACCGCAGTGTACTAGTTGACTGAACGATGGGGGCGGCTGTAATATGTGTCAGTATGTTTGTTTAACCGTGACCCTCTTTCGAGGTAATTGGTACATAGTACATGAGTTTAAAAATACAAATAAAAGTATTCCGTTGAAATGTGAAAATGTACAGTGGTACAAGTTATCATAATGATATTTACCATATACAGTCAAGATTAAGATTGAGACAAAATTGAGAGCATGATAGGTCAAAAGTAATGTAATATTTACTAATAAAACTAATAAAAAGTAATGAATTATTTCTATTAGTGTTTTACTCACTCAAAACAAATTTTTCTTGAAACAGGTGGTAATGATTATTCTCATGATATTAAAGGAAAACAATCAAACAAGGCCTACTTGATAAAATTATACATGGTTATTTTTTCTTAGCTCTCTTTTGATCTTCGTTATATTCTTCAATTCTTCTAATTCATTCCATTCCCGCGTCTTTCTTTGAATGAATCCATATTTTTCCACTTTTCTATCCACTCTTTCCACTTCCATTCTTACTCCTCCCCTTGTACGTTTTTGTAATCCCTCTCCCAATCTATCGCTTAATTCCTCCCATCATGTATATTCATTCTTGACTCTCAACAAAATTGCACATTCTTTCTATCTGTCTTCGTTTTGCCAAATTTCCTCATCCCATTTCCTCAATTATTTCATCAGGTCTTTCTATAAATTTTTCAACCACATCCTTATCGTTCCTGATAATACCCTTCTTGCAGCAACCCTGTGACGTTCTTCACAGCCTTTATTATTCCGACTCCATGAGGATCCAAGTCCCAGACTGAACTAGCATACTCAAGCATTGGCCGAATCAGACTCATGTATGCCTTCTCTTTTCTTTGCATCTCTGTCCCCTCCAACTGCGTCATAATAAAATTCAAGGATCGTATTCTCTTTTTTGAGTCATTCCTAACATGTCATCCCACCCTAAATTTCTATTTATGTTAAGTTAAAGATATTTTTACGCTTCTACTTCCCAAAGCTCAGAATCTTCCATTTTATGAACTTTATTTTATTTTTTCTCGTTACTGCTGGTAGAGAAGTGCACCACTTTACATTTTCCAACATTTAGTCCCATTAAATTTATTTTAACCCATTCATTAATTCTATCTAAATCTCTTTGTAACTTATTTTCCTCCCTCTCACTGTTAATTGTGCAATATACCACACAACCATTATAATAATAATAATAATAATAATAATTATTATTATTATTATAACAAATAACAGTCCATTACAGTAAAGATATCTAAACATATAAAGAGGCAGGCCTTACCCACGTAACTAAATTCATCCTGTGCTAGATTAAAATTAGATTAAAAGCTAATTAAAAGGAATACGAAAAGCAAAACTATAAATTCTGAATGTACTTTAACAATTTATATTCACGTGAATCCGGTCTCTAAAAACTCATGCATGATATAAAAGCTTGTGAGATGTGCTTTGAGTACGGACTTGAATTGAATGAGTGGCAAATTTTTGATATTTATAGTGATAGTGTTATAAAGTTTGCTACCTGGATGTTGAAGACTCTTGCTGCATAGAGTGCGTTTATATTACTTCAATATGCAAGTATACGATTTTTGTGTGTAGTAATTCAGTATATTGTGTTCACGACAAATGATTTGAAAATCAATATTGTTAATTTTCATGAAGACGAGAACTCTGTATATATAGGTGGATGCGATTGCCATAATTTTCAGTTTTTAAAATGATTCCTCACAGCTAGGCATCAAAATTAATTTATTTGCCATTCTATCTGAGGTTGAAACACTGTTTTTTAGGGGTTTACTATCGTTTGGCATCTCAACATGCGTTTTCCAGTTAGATTCAGTGGTTATACGTAATGCTGCTCTTTGAATAAGGAAGATATTGTTTCTGTCAGTGGCGTTTCCCCAAAACTCTATGACATAGCTCATTACTGAGTGAAAATGAGCGTGATACACAGTTACTAAAGTTTCAGAATCGGTTAACTTGGCCTTGTTCCTGAGAGCATGACACTATGACATGCTTGAAAGCAAGAAGTTTTATATGATAGCTCCATTTGAATTCATTATCTATATTCAAATCTAAGAATTTGGTACAAATAGAGAGAACAAATTTATCTTCTCCGTTATAATAATAATAATAATAATAAGTCTTCATTCATTTTTGAGTAGTCGACAAAAGAAACACAGAAATAACAATTTACATATAAAAATTAAAAAATGAGATGATTATTTAACAAAAATGAAATGGTGAGGTTCAGATACATGAGTTTCTGCTCTTCCACCTAACCGTTTGAGTATAATAACTAAAATGCGAATAATGATGTAATAAAAAGAACTATAAATTTACAAATGGAAAAGGAAAACAAACAAAAAAACAGGAAGAGCTGACAGATTAGAACTAAATTGAACATGATTTTTTAAAACTATCTCAGAATTTTGCTTCACTAAAAGTTGTTTTTTGTATGATAATTTGAATAGACCTAGGGATTTTACTGATTTTAATGATGTTGGCAACTCGTTCCATCTTCTTGGACCACTTATTGAGAATGAAGATGAAGATTTGGAATTGTGATGATGATAAACCAAATTGGAATTTTGACGAACATTATGATGATGAAGCTGTGACGTGAAAGCGATTTTGTTATATAAATATGCTGGAGACTTGTTGTTAATTATTTTATAAATCAAAACTACTGTATTAAAATTTCGGCGATTTTTCATTTTCAACCATCCAAGTTCAATGAGTTTGGGCGAAATTTTCTGTTTGAAGGGTACGTTCAGAACAAATCTCACACATGAGTACTGAACTTTTTGTATCTGTCGTTCAATACTTTTATCAATTCCGCCATGAACATAGTCACAAAAATTGAAGATGGAAAAAACTAATGATACAACAAGAGACACTTTTGTTTTTAAAGGAAGAAGCTTCTTATATTGATAAAGATACCGTAGAATTCCTTTTGCTTTATGACAGCACTTCGTGACATGTATGGACCACTTCATATCAGATTGGAACCAAATTCCTAAATTTCTAGCATTAGCTACTGATTCCAATTCAGTGTTTCCCATTTTCACTTTAAGAGGGCATTCTTTATACACTCTGATTCCTCTATCACTACCGAGTGGAAGAACAACTGACTTATTAGGATTGAGAATAAGGCCGTTTTTCTGAGACCAAAGTTGAATTGAGTTTAGGTCAGAATTTAGATTTTCAATGCAAGAGTGTAAAAGTATAGGATCAGGGCATGAAATGAAGAGTTGAATATCATCAGCGTATTGATTGATTTTACAGTGAGTTGTAGCTGAAGGGATATCATGAACATAAATGTTGAAGAGGAAGGGCCAAGTATAGAACCTTGTGGAACGCCATTTGGAATGGGAAGAAATGTAGATAATCTTTTTTCTACGTTTATTTGAAGTTGTACTTGCTGTGTCCTGGAGTCTAGGTAGCTTATGAAGTAGTCCCGGGTAGATGAAGAAAAACCGAGTATTCGAAGTTTACTTATTAGTAGTTGGTGATGAATGGAGTCGAAAGCCTTAGAATAGTCGAGTAAAGCAAGAAACGCTGTTCCTCTATTTGTCATGCTGTTGAGTATGCTATCAGACATGTCTAGTAACGATGTTCCACAACTGTACCCGGGTCTGAAACCAGATTGTTTCGGAGGAAAGAGCTGATTCTTATTTATGTAGGCCATAGTTTGTTGATGTATTATTTTCTCCATGATTTTCGACATCGTAGGGAGTATGCTGATAGGTCTTAAATCGGAGAGATTCGTTGGCTGATTTATTTTAGGCAGAGGGTGGATAGTAGCTGATTTCCAAAGTGAAGGAAATGTTGATGAAGCTATAGAGAAGTTGATGATATCAGTAATTTCTGGAAAGCAATAAGGAAGTACTAGATGCAAGATCTCTAGATTGATACCATCCGTGCCCGTAGCTCTTGAACTAAGAGATTTCACAACATTGTAAACAGTTTTTTGATCCACAGTCTCCAGATAAAAATGTTCTTCGCATTGGATCTTGTCAAGTTCTTTCATTTGTGCCTGTACACTTGACAACAGTGTGGGATTGCTTCCAATTCTCACAAAATAATCGTTTATTGCATTTGGGTTGTCAAAGTTCATTGGTGAAGAGTTATTTTTTTATTTTAGACGAGACATGACTCTGTTTGAGGAATTTCCACATGTCTGAGCTACAAAGATTTTGCAGTTTATCAAAATGAGCCTGCTTGGCCTTACGAGATACATTTGTTGATCAGTTTCTTAGTTTTTTGTATTCAGCCCAATTTTCTACTGAATTTTAAATCACAGCTTTTCTGTGTGCTGAGTTTTTCAATTTTATACTTGAAGTCACAGCCGGTGTTAGCCATGGAGCAGGTTCATGTGAAAACGCTTTTTTATCAGCGGTGCATGAGCATCCATCAAGTTCAAGATCTAATATCTATCATAATATCATAATATGTATGTTTAGGTGATCTGTGTTGTCTGTATTGGAATTAATTTTGTTTTCGTTTGATTGAGGTGTTGTTTGTTGGCAAAGAACCAATTATCACGCGATTTAATAGTTCGATTCGAAATTATTTCCAGGTCTTTGATGTTTTTCAATTGTATAGCTGAATTTGTGTCGTCTGCAAAAAGTATTGGATCTGCTGTAGGAATATTAGTTCTCTATCACGCCAGTTCGTTTTCGATTCCGAATCTACTTTTTAGCTTGATATATTGTTTGAAACCAATATTCTTTGAATGAATGAATGAATATCAGAGTTTTAAGGCGCATCGACAGCGAGGTCATTTAGCGCAATAATCAAACAAACTGTTGATTTTGATCTTTGCCTCCCACAAATAAAATACAGACTTTGTGACATTAAATTACCCTTAATTCTCTCAAAACTAGCCTGTGACGAGCCTTTGAATTACAAATCTCAGGTAAAGAATTAAGATTACACGTGTGTAAAAGTTTTTCGATGACCTGAAATAATATAGAGTGTAACCTCTTTGACCCACAGAAAATGTCTCTAGATAATTTTTGGAGCGTTTAGGGCAAAGCTCGGAGGGTTCGGTGATTAGAGCATGAAAATTTTACGATCTGATCAGAACAATGGGCTGTTTTTCCTCGAAAGAATGAGACTCAAGTGTTCCTCCGTTTGGGGGTGCAGGTGAAAGTGGAACATTTTTAGCAGGTGAAAAATCAATTATGTCAATCTGGTTCCGATTTTGAATTTGATTTTTCAGAAACTATATTGTTAGTGACCCATATTCATACTATTCTGAACAAACTAGTGTTCTTGACTTTCGATGGGGTCTTATTCGCTCTGTTATAGGCCTATCGCTTCAAATTTTCTTTGGGTCAAAGGCAACGGTCTAAAAGATTATGGGTCATCTAAAAACGATGATTCAATGATGCATATGTTATCTGAATTCTTAATTTGTTTTCCCAGCTCCCAGGATGGATTTGAGAAAAATTGAGATAATTCAATTAAACCATGGTTTCCTTCCAGAACCATCCTGGTGTTTAAACCCGTCATTGGTCAACATCAACATTTTGTTCAGAATATGAATCATGGTTTATGAATGATATATTTTGTGAACAAATGGATTCTATGAATCGGAACCAAATTGGCGAAATTAATTTTCCCCCTCCAGAAATGTCCCACCCCCATCATCCCCA
>OZ023327.1:32386333-32396333 GCA_964007535.1 Brachyptera risi
TTATTAGAAAATAAAAATAGGCATGATAACTGAGCTGGCGATTGGTGAATATTTAAATGGGCCTACCAAAATTTACAAAATTCACTAATTTATTACTATTCCATTATTTCAATGGGATTCAGGAAATTGACATCCAGACAATTACTCTCGGCGTCTAGATCATGATTATTTTAAATTGTCTTATATTGCTTTTTTTTCATTATCATGAATGTTGCTGTGCCTCGCAGCTCAAATTGTTGAAATTAGAAGGGTGTCAATACCCAATTCTTTCAATTTCTGATTGATAATATCTATCTATATTCTATCAATATTATTATGACTTATCAATTTGAAAAATATTCTGTATTATGTGTCTTTTAGTTAGCCAAAATACTTCTCTAATCAAAGTGTCTTAATACTGGTTTTCATGTAATTATTTTTTTCTTACAATCTTGTACAACTGTCTACTTTTTTCGTACTTGATGTAACTTGATTGCTTGAAATCAATAGAAATCGAAGAAACCTTGCACTTCGTAAGTAGAATGTAACAAATCACTAAATGTAAATCACTAAATGTTTTTCTTTTTTTGGTTTTACTTCAACTACCTTATCATTTTTAATGTCCGAGAAATACGTCCAAATTTAAATTGTACTTATAATTCACTATTTTAACCCACAGTTGAGCCTTTTTTGAAGGGATTTGTGGATGTTTTTTGTTGTAATTGTGTTTTTCTTTTTGTATCAGTGTATGTGACCAATAAAAGAAAGAATAAAAAATAAAAAAATGAATACATCTTAAAAATGGAGATTTCGCTGAATTACTCACCTGCACCTCGAATAGTTTCAATATTTGTTTGATTTAAGAAAGATTGTCATTTCTAATATTCAACAAACATATATAACAAGTCTCATTTCTCATGTACAGTAAGTTATTTATTTATTCGAATATTTTCTGTTTGTGATACACGTTGCAGTTTATTCTCAGAACTTTAATTACCAGCTGTTTCTTACACAAGTGAAGTGGGAATAATTTATTTAGAACCGTACATAAATGCTGTAAACTAACGCTGTATACCTTGCTATGTTTATAATTACATTGTATCTTGTTCTATCTCTATTCACTCTCTGTTATTTAAAAAAAAAAATATATATATATATATATATATATATATATATTCTATTCATTAACACAACTGGGTAGTTTCAAGTTGCAATGTATATGATATGATACCATACTGCGGTATCTCTAAACGTACAAGTTCCAACTTCCAACGTAAAAGGCCTACTCCAATTGGATGGTAATACTTTTGTGGTATGTTGCTGACACTGAACGGCGCTCTTATATCTTCATATAATGTGTTCCTATTATCCATTAGAGGAAGAAGTACATCAACTGAGAATTCTACTATATATGTTCACTCAAAATATAGTACTGAAATCAATTGACATGAAACATGTTCCTAACTTGGAGATTAAATTATCTTGAGCGACGGTTGGCAATCAATGTTCAGCCAAACCAGAATGTGAAAGACGAAAGAATCGAATGCTATAACAAGACTAGGAGTACCACAATATCAACCAGAAAAATCAGAACAAGCTCAAGAGAGAGGAAAAGAATGTAAGAATGTGGAGGTGCCGGGTCCGGGTCCGTTGTCCAGAGTCGAGAGAAACATAATGATCATACAAATTTGGCCGAATAGATTGTGTTTGTATTTATAACTGTTTATTTATTCCTAGATATATCATCTAATATGCAGATTTATATTGATTTCGATTTTGGAAATATTACCATTTCCATCATTTCCATCATTTTTTTTTAAAATCTGTTGACATAGATAACAGCTAACTAATAGACAGGGCCGTATTAAGACTTGGGCCCACGAGGCCCGGGCCTATAGGGTGACAAATTTTCAAGGGGCGTCAACATGTGCCTTGTAGGATTGCAATTTGCAATTTTGGCATCATCGATATAGGTAAGTGCAATGTTAGATATGTTACGTTGGGTATAGTGTCATTGTTGGTAACAGATTCCGGGCCTATAGGGTGACAAATTTTCAAGCCCAATTCAGTATACATTGTATTGCGTCTGATTTATATTAATCTTGATTGTTTCTGTACCTACCAACTTCTTCGAAAGAGGGTCGAACAAACACACACACCACAGTCCACACATACACCTATACACACAATTCGTATAGGACGGGGGACGGACAATTTGCCAGGCTTCCTCTTCCTGGGGGTCGGACAATTTGCCAGGCTGTGTTTGATGGGTAGGACAATTTGCCAGGGTCGCTTAGGTATAAATGAGGAGGTCGGACAATTTGCCAGGTTGTGTTTGATGGGGAGGCCATGTTGGTGTTTATGAGAGCGCGCGGGCTTTTGAATAACATCATTCGAATTACATTATTTGAACTACATTATTCAGATTGCAGGAAAGGTTAAATTCAATATATGTTATATGAGCTATATTGAAAGAAGAACACTTGGGATTTTATTTCAATGATACTATCACCAATATTAATTACAATACTAGGAAAACGCGGGATTCGCGTTGTGAGATGAGCTTAGAATTATGGAAATCTAGAAGGAAAAATATTCTGTCAGCTCAATTTACATCCACGGACCTTGGATTACTTCAAACGTTTAAAAACTCTACCTGAAACTTGTTGATATTTATAGTGTTGCAACCTGTCGCATATACACTTTGCAAACCGATTAGTCCAAATATTCAATAAAATGTACACTTTCATTGCATTTTCTTTGTTATTTGTCGTCCGATTGTTGCAAAAATCTCTGAAGAAGTGTATAATGATATCTATCATTCATATTTTGTGAGAATTTGAGAGCTTCTGAAGAACTTTTGTTTTCAAAGTATTTTTCCTCCGGGTTATTCTTATGAGTATTTTTCAAAGTTTCCGATTATTTTCCGGAAAATCATTACGACCTATTTTTCTGAATAACAATTCCAGTCTATTCTGGTATGATAGAAGTATGTTAAAAAAGCTTCGAGTCAATATGTATTTTTCCTGACCTGTATGCCACGCACAAAATTACAAACAAACGAAAACAAAAAGCATAAAAACCAAGCTCATTTTTTTTCGGTATGTGAAATGGAATCTTCGCTACGCTCATCTGATGAAAATACAATATAAACACTCGGGATTTCTTCCAATCTAGAAGAAGTTTTACTACACTTTTTATCTATGATATCCATTATTCTCGTAGGACTAATCAGGAAAAAGAAAATCTGTTTAGAACATCGTCTGACAGTGACACTGTCGGTCGATTCATTGGTGTTTCGATGTTGTAGAGAGAAGGTTAACCAATGCATCACAGAAATAATTCTGTGTCTGATCCAGGAGTTTCTTGAAATGAGTAATCTGATTCTTCGTAAATGTTTTTTTGATACACTAGGAAAACGCGGGATTTGCGTTGTGAGATGATCTTAGAAGTATGGAAATCTAGAATGAAAAATATTTCGCCAGATCAATCCACATCTACGGACCTTGGATTACTTCAAACGTTCAAAAACCATACCTGCAACTTGTTGATATTTATAGTCGCAAAACCTGTCGCAAAACCTTTGAAACCTGTCGCATAAACACTTTGCAAAACCAATTGATCCCAACCTTCAATACAATGAGTACTTTTATTGCGTTTTCTTTGTAATTTCTCATCCGAATGTTTTGAAAGTCACTGAAAATATCCGTGAATAGGGCCATGTTTTTTCATATTCAGTGAAAATTTGGAAGTTTTTGAAAATTTTCCACATTTGAAGTATTTTCCATCCGTGGTATTCTTATAAGGATCTCTCAAACTTCCCGAATTTTATCCGGAAAAACCTTCCGACCCATTTTTCTGAAAAACAATCCCAACCTATTCTGGTATATCAGAAATATGTAGAAAAAGTTTTAAGTCGATAGGTATTTTTTCCTGACCTGTATGCCGCGCACAAAATTACAAACAAACGATTAACAAACTAACAAACATACAAAACATAAAAACGAAACCCATTTTTTTCGGTATGTGAAATGGAATCTTCGCTATGCTCATCTAAGAATGATTTGAGCTGTATGATGAAATCCTGCACATTGATAACATTGCATAACGTTTTTGTGATCATATATTTTAAATTGGCTTGAAGGATTATATCTTGAGTTTGGGTGAGCTTTGACATGTATTTCACTACGTGAATAATATCTATAGCATTGTGTTTGGACCACGCTTAATTGTTATTAATTTGCCCATAAGCGGTAATGTTTCTAGTATTTATCATGGTCTACGATATACTTATTATGCCTAATTAGTGTACAGTTGGTGTTTTACTAATATGTATGATTTCATTAAAAATAATATGATTCAAATAATGTAATTCATAAGCCCGCGCGCTTTTATTAACACCAACAAGGCACTCCCCATCCAACACAACCTGGCAAATTGTCCGACCCCCTCATTTATACCTAAGCGACCCTGGTAAATTGTCCCACCCATCAAACACAGCCTGGCAAATTGTTCGACTCCCAGGAAGAGGTAGCCTGGCAAATTGTCCGCCGGCAAATTGTCCGTCACTCGTATCGGACATATATTGATAAACAAGAAAAGATGAAGTACCTAACCAGATAATTTTGGTATTATGCAAAAACTATATATTGTGGGGATACACTTATTGCTGTAAATGAAACATATACATCTCATTTGACTTGTAGGTTTGGAGTGCAAACATGCAGTTGAATGAATCACAATGTATTTCTCAAAAACAATGCTAATTATTCTTCAAATTTGCGAGGTAACGGAATAATCCACTTCATTTTGTTCAAATTTAGTTGGTTAATACAGAGACTGGAATGATGTTGGTGATTTTCAGGAAGTCGGAAAGGATAAATTAATTAGATGAGCTTTAGCGAGGATTCAATTTGACATACTGAAAAAAATTGGTGTTCGTTTTTATATTGTTTTTTTTATGTTTTTTTGTCGGTTCTCCACAAGTCAAATGGCTACAGCTATCAACTCCAAACGTTTATTCATTATGTTTCCTCATCTAACTAAGATCTTTTTAGTTTTGTGGCATTATCGGGTGGTAACTTTTATTTTTTATGTATTTTAGGAATTTCAAAAATACCCATTAGAATAACACAGCGGAAAAAAAAATATTTCCATTTTCCTTTTGCGTGAAGGCTAATTACATCTTGATACACATTTCTGGAAATTTTCAGCTTGATCGAGTCGACCATTTTTAAGAAAAAACATAAAATGTGCTAAATTGATACCACTCGAAGCAGTTTTTACCCATTTATAACTTGAATGTCACCCAATTAGCGAATGTAGGCAAAAGTTTGACAGAAAAGTCGACATAATATTATCAACCACTCGCCTAACAACGCATATATGGCGTTTTCCTAGTGATAGCAATGAACACAAAAATCAGTACATTGGGCAGCCTCACATTTCCTACGACTTAGAAGTAATAAGCTTCTGCACAATTCTGGGCCACATAGCAGAGGTCTACAAAACTATCATCGTGCAAATCACTTTTGCGTCGGACAGGGCTCGAAATTCGAAACAGATTTTACTCAGCAACATCCCTGTTCAATACCCTTCGGAATCATCTGGTCTGAACACCGTTTTACTATTTTTTAACTACACGATCTAAAAAATCCACCATCTCCTTTCTTTTCGGGTGAATGATTGATGGGCCTGCCTATGTAGCTTTCTAAGACCTAAATAATAGTCTCCAGGCTTAGAAGGCAACACAGCAAGAAATCCTACGCCTGACCAGTCATCATTCAGAGGGGATAATTAGGGGCCAGGGACCCCCAATGATGGGGTCATGTAAAAGGAAGGAGCGGGTTAAGAACGTTCGATGTGGGGTGGCTAGGGACGGTGAGGGGTGAAGCAAGCTGTGAGGTCTTATATATATATATATATATATATATATATATGTGTGTGTGTGTGTGTGTGTGTGTGTGTAGTGTGTGTATATGTGGGGTGGAGGCGGGGTATTTATATACCTCAATATTCGATCTTATCAATCGCGTGACTTGACCAAATAGAAAACTCGACATAATTTCAGAAGTTCAACTGATGTACGCTTATGAGCTCTTGGTTCAACAGTAAAGATTCCCTACACCCTCGTTTACCGTTCTCAAAATAATATATCCCGAGAAGAATATAGGCCCACTTGGATATGACTATGTCGGATTTATTCAATTTTATATGTTGCTTATTTTCGCTACGACAACAAGCGTTCTTGTTCTGATGTTTGAGGTAACTGAATAAATAATGAAATACTTATATTAATTAGTATTCTAGTTCAGAAAGCGTGGCAGAAATACGGTGGGAGGGAGGGTGTCTGGTATAAACAGTCACTTATGACAAAACAATACTGACACTCGTATTATGAGAAATTATCTTTCGAAACCATCCGAATGTATATAATACTGAACAGCTGTCTGCATGATTATTCCGTGTTCAAATATAACGGGAATAAATTAGAAATATCGGATATCCGATTAATTTGTATGGTTTTTCCTTAACGATTGCACTTCAGACCAATATCAGGATTGATGTTATTAATATTGGATCTTTTTAAAAATTCTATCCATGGACCTGGTATGAACTCATGGCTATTTTATAATAGATGTCGGTATGATGCTCAATTTATAGGCTCATTAATGGTGGAGGTGACTGCTCTACTACTCATGTCATTATCATGATGATGGACAGCTGGGTCATTTGGGGGAACAAAATCCCGTGCATTAAGCGGGAATCGAACCTTCGATCCGATTTTACCCCGGATCCGAGAGTGTTAGCTGACTGAACTAGACGCGGACTGCTATAGATCAGTGCTGACTGCCCTGCATTTACCAATCGATAGATAATCATTACAAGTAGAAGGAAACAATAATTGTCCTTCTATAAGCTGTAATGGATATAACGGTCTCCAAAGTAAGGAGTGTGTCATCAGTGTTATTGGGAAGTATTTTACTTATACAGGTGAGCGTTGATGTTAAAACTCTGAATGCTCAAAATGGCTTCACGAAATCATTACATCAACGTAATAATCAAATCTAGTAAATGTATCAATATTTTCATGAATTTGAAATATTTCTCGATAGGTTTTCTCACAGTTTTTCAAAATTTCAATTTGTCTGTTATCTCAGAAGTTATTTACCGCCTATATTCAAATGGACCTTCATACACGTATAGGCCTATATAGTTTTTAGTATACTGTAAACAAAGTTTGTTTCTACGTTTGAATTGTGGAGAGAAAGAAAAATGTACGAAAATAAGACTATGACCTCGTTTTTCCAGAATATGTGTTTTATATATGAGATCATAGCTCATGCTGATAATTAAATGGGAATTATCAGTGAGTTACTGAGTGAATCATGCATCATCATTTGTGTGGCCATTTATTATTTGTATTTGTAGTTTAATTATAATAGTTAATAGTTTATTCGTCGGTTTAAAATCACAGTACATAAGTGACATATAATACACTTGATAGGATGTTACTCTCTCTTGTGTGATAATATCAAACGGCACAGTATAATACACAGGGATATCATACCCTTGATGATATGTATCATGTACTGATAGAAACAATAATAGTTGCGTTCTAATTAATGTGTATAGTAACATTCATCCATGTTAAATTTATTATTAATCGATATCTACGATCTGCCTTCTGATAGTAGCTTTATTTAGTGCACCCCCGTCGTGAAGTCATTAATTGAGAGAATAGTTGAAATTGTTTTTTACTTCAATGTAGCTCCCATCCAATATTGTTGAATATAACGATCAATTACTATACCATACCTACATATATAACAAAGTATGATGCACAGTATCTCACTATCAGTAGAAGCTCTTCATGATACCACGATTCTTTCTCATGCTTTGATTTTAACTTCTTAACATGTCAGCTGTCAGTTAAGAAGTCTGATTCTATTCTCACTAATCTGATATTCAGGCAAAATAGCACGCGATGCCGTGATACCACCATTCGGAAGCAAACCTGAATAGGTTTTTATTATACGTGTTTAAGACAAACCTAACAATTAAACGCTGCGTGAATGTAAATAATGTGGAATTTCATAGAATGAAATGAAAGCAAGGAAAAGAGAAGAATCAATATTAATTATGAGCTGTATCACCTATATTGAATGGCGTTAGAATGAATGATGGGAGAAGAATATGTCTCAGGAAAATAAGTTACGAATTCTTTCTGTTTTGCTACGAAATGAAATTGTATGCGTTGACAATGGTTACTTGTAGGTGTTATTATCGCTATACTAAAGTGTATAGAGGACCCCAAATAGTACGTCGTAACAAATATACAATCTTTATTACGTTGTTTTGAAAATAGGATTTCAGGTTTCTCATAGAAATGAAACGAGCGGAAAACTATGCTCAGAGTATAAATTATCGAGAGCAAAAGAGTGGAACAATAAGTTTCGTGTGGATAGAATTCTTGCGTTCAATAAAACAGAGGTGAATATATTCTATTTTAATAATTCTAGATTCGAAACGGCAAAACGAAAGTATGTCGTATTTCAGATACAAATATATTTTTCCTTATTTTGTACATGTGTGATTGACTTCTACGAGTTCCAACCAAAACTGGAATACGTCACTTTATCGTGTGATTATATAATGCTAACAAGTCACTGAATAAACTGGCGTCTGAGGAAAGTTCAGGACTGCAGTCATCACTTTTATAATCCAACGAGCAATCAAACGAATCGAGGATATGTACGGGTTGATCATAATTCCTTGAAGATATAAATAAAAATTGTCGTTCTTAATTGCTTAAATCTATAAACTTTGAGATGAAATAGCATTGAGAATTGAGATAGACTAATCAAGTACGATTGTAGAATATTCACTTATAAATTTGTTCCATGAGTTTATACTGAGAGAACTTGATATGGTCTTGTATGAACTAAAATACTCAAGTAAAAGTTTGTGGGAACAAGGTAGAGCGTCACACGATATTAAAAATTAGGCTTGCTATCTACTAAAGCTCTTCTCCGTATTTACACAGATACATAGACCAAAGATATACATTCTATATGAAAGATACATACATAAAAAAATTAAGTGAAGTTTCAAAATAACTGGAATCACACCATTATTCATCTTTGGGATCCGACTCCGACGAGTTTAGATGTGTGCACCACTTCTTGATCAAGTCTTTTATTTTTCAAATTATAATTTCTTGGTAAAATCGATTGGCCAAGCAAAAAATCGTAAACATGAGAATTAGGATCACTACAATTAATAACTATAATTTTTCATCAAGTGTGACTATGCTAAAAACACATCACCAGAAAAACAATATATGAACTATAACTATATATAAAATATATATTCAAGTTTTAATGTGTTTTATTATGTGTGTTATGTTCACTCTCAATACCAATGCAAGTAGGTGAGAGGAGGGACCTTAAATTTCAATAAAATATTGGATTGGTTCATGCATGTGTTCTCCTGTCCTAAGTAACGTCAAAGGTGAGAATCGAGAGAGAGGGTAGGGTGCTGTGGAAAGGTGGGAGGGTATGGGGAGGAGTGGTAGGAAGAGTGAGAAAGAAAGAGAGAAAGAGAGAGAGAGAGAGAGACAAAGTGATTGTATACACCAAGTAACACCTCCTGTTACGGCTTTCCGTGAGCCAGCTAGACATAGTCGGGGTGCCGGGACAATGTTGCACCTATAGAGGGCCGCGGGGGCCGTTCAGAATCACTAGGTGGCTGTGTAATTAGTGAGTGCTAGTGGTTGAGTGGGTTGGCGAGCCGCGACTCGCTCATTGAGCGGCAATGGAACCGTGTGATCCTCTGCAACATGGAGAATTCTATAGGCGACTCCCCCAACAAGACGGTAGGCTATGTGCTGACCTTTAACACAATAACCTCACTTTGGTATTCGATACTAAATAAATGATTCAAATAATGAAGTTGAAATATATCGGTAGCAACAAGATTCATTTAACATACATTCAAAAATTCAAACTGTATGTTTTTA
>OZ023327.1:32398833-32433983 GCA_964007535.1 Brachyptera risi
TCAGGATCGTTTGAACTGGGCACCACAATGGAGATCTCACCACCCCAAGAATGTAATATAGAATAAAATAAAATGATAGAATAGAATAGAATTCAATTTGATTGATTATGTAGATTGTAGAATATAACATTCAATGACCGATCAATTGAATTACTTGAAACTAAATAATAATAATAATAATAACTGACCATGAAATGATAGTAAATGAGAAAAAAAGTTCTGTAAAAAATTGATTGTAGAAAATTCTTCAGTTCATAAAAAAAACTTTTACATTCCATTAGCACCCACTTCTCAGTAACGCTTACTTCCTATCAAAGTCGTTATAGGGTTCATGAATAAATACAGAATTGAATATAATAGAATATATTTCATCCTAATGATTTATAATAATTTGAATTCAATAATTAATCATAATCATACATATTTTACTTATAATGTGTTCCGGACTTTCGGAAACTGAAAGACTGTTATCTGTGGCGGAAAGTTATGGTCACCAACAGTACAGTCCTGATGTTGAAGTTAATTGGTTACAAGCATTTAAAATGGGGTGGTAAGATCGCCCTTATGGTGCCCCGTCCAAACGATTCTATCTTTCATCCACAGCCTTAATTGGGGAACAATGATTTTTTATCAAGTTTCGATGTTATTAAAAAAAAAAAAAAAAAAATATATATATATATATATATATATATATATATATATATATATATATATATATATATATATATTTCATCAGTCCGAATTGATCGTATATCTTTTTCAGACAGTTGAGTCATGATGCATATGACCAATTAACTAGTGTACTATAGATAAACAGTGGTGGAACAAAAAATAGTGAATATTGGTCACGTGTTATCGAGGAGGCAGATTTACATTCTCTTGTCTATACATAAATTAATAGATAATAAAATCAAATTATCCAACCATGTAGTAATTGTCTCACGCTACAGTAATATATATTTATTCATTAGGTCAGGTAGCTTTCCAGATTTGATTTGAATGAATTCATTTTCTTTCTTTCAAGTGTAAGAGAAGAGGTAGTATTCTATTGAAAGGAATACCATTATGAATAGGTCCGAATTCAATGCTGCACTTTATCACTTTTATATAATTATTTCCAGTGTGAATGGTTATGCTCAGCATCGAAATCGTGAATTGGATATTCATTCACCAACCTTGAAAATGATTTTCAGACAATAACTCCATGCGTTAGTCTATATAATGAAAAAAAAAATGGTTCAATTCGTTTGATTTGTAATTGCATTTGACTGATGTTTTGTTTTTTCACGTTTTTTTCTGTGGATTCAAATTCAGTCAAACTGAAGTACCCATTGCTGAAATATCAGTTATATTAGTGAAATCAGTCTCATCAAAGCTCATATAAAATCTCATATAGGAAAGGGTATTATTCAAAGTACGGTCATAGCATTATTTAGAAAACATTTTCTCTAAAATAGTAACATTGAAGCAACTTCAACCACTAATGTACTATTATGCATTACAATATTCACAAAAGTTAGCACAGCAATTCTTGTCTTGCAGCAAATATGAAACAATAGCTGTGGCTACCATGATTTTAAATATGCAGAGTTGACTGAATAATGTATCACAATGTATGCTGCGATACCACTTAATAATGCCCGAAGTGCCAACCCATAAAATGTAATATTTTATAATGTTCTGGTATAAAATACTGTCATGCCTTTTGAAGCATTATATGCTATAATTTTTCAACAACTTGAATATATCAAGCATACATGTCCTAACCTCAGAGAAATCTCTAATTCTCCTAATGACTGTGCGAATTAGGCCGTAACTGAATTTTATTTATATCATACACAAGCTTACATAGTTATGGGCCCGTATAATATTCCAAATACTGACCAAAATAACACAAATGACCGCATTACGCTTGACTCTTGAATTGGCATAGGGCCCTATATTCAAATGACTGACTGAATTATGAAGTTGAAAAACTAATCGAATTATTATTATTTCAATGATATTAATTCTGATGAAAATATATTCATAAATTATGATTAAAATATCGATATAATAATAATAATAATTGAGAAACGATTATTTGAACCGGTTGATTGTTTCTATGTGTAGGTCTATAGTATCTGTGCAGGGTGATTATAGCAGTAATTAAAATCGCCGGAATATAAACTACTTTTGTTTAAAACCAATCTTCAATTTATAAAAACTGAAAAGTGATTACTTCGTCCACTCATACTATCATTAACATTATTACTAACATTTTGACTGTGAATTAGACCATGACTAAATTTCATTTATATCATACATAATTATAGGCCCTCATAATATACTAAATACCGTCCCCAAAAATACAACGGCTGCTTTACGCTTGACTCTTGAATTGGCATAGGGCCCTATATATTCCAATGACTGACTGGAATTATCAAGTCCAAAAAATGAATCGAATCATTATTATTTCAATAGTATCAAATTTGATGAAATGTACATAAATTATGATTTATCAATATAATAATATTAATTGAGAAACGTTTATGGTTGATAGTTGATATGTGTAGTATCGTGTGCAGGGTGATATAGCAGTAATACTATTTTCCGGAATATAAACTACTTTTATTCAAAACCATGCTTCATTTCATAAAAAGCCGAGTATTATTCCACTCATACTATTATCATCATTAGTACTAACATTATACATCAGTTCTATTATTAACAACGTGTCAAGCTCTCGAGTAATTCGATTCGGTGATATTGACAAATATAATTCACAATCAGTCCAGACATAAACAGAACACTTCTTGTTGTATAGCTTATACTCCAATATAAATATACTATACCTCAGAAATTAAAATACACATTATTCATTACATATCAACATAAAAATGTTCAGTGATTGAATAGTGACTGACTCGAATCTTCGTTTGCGTTGATGAAATTGGATGACCGTATAAAAGAAGACTTCATTAGGTCCAAATAGGAATTACCTCATATTTTGTGTGATTGTTTATTTTTTTGCTTGTTTGTTCGTTTGTTCCTTATTATTTGCGTTCTCAAGAGTATCAAGGCAAAACCGATGCACGAGAAATTTGTATATGCATCTCCCAATCTGGAACTGTCGAGTGTTGAATACAAATCTGTCTGGTTGATTTTGAAAAAAAATATAGAAACTATCTTCATCTGAAAAGAATTAAACTATGAGATGCTGTGAGAAAAGCAATCACGGATATGAACGACAAGTGTTATGAAAATACGGTGAGTTTCAAAACCTGTAGGTGTGAAAGATTTGAAGTCTTCAAGATTTCAATGTCGTTCGTATTACAACGCATATTGTCTATGCTGCGTTTTCAAGGCAATATCTATATGTGTTTTTGTACAGGTCGGAGAGTTTAAATAATCGTCACGACACTTTTTGCGGGACACAGCAACTTGAAATTCATGCATAGTTTTGGGGAAGAATCGATTGCACCAATTTTGAGAAAAACTGCAGAAAATTATTGAAAAAAAAACAAGAGAAAAACATTAAGGAGAAAACTACTGAACGTATTTTTCTAAAACATTCACACTTGCGGTAACATAAAATGGTCCATCAAGTTATACATTAAAATTCATCTTGAAGAAAATTCACTATCATTTTGCGCACGAAAACTGGCAGACAAGGACAATATGTGAAAAAATGCGTAGATTTAATTTAAATTCAGATTTAAATTTTGGAAAATGAATCTCTCATGATCGCAAGTGCTCATTTTTACTGAATTCGCACAAGAGTGTTACACATCATAACAAACTCTCAAATTTCAAAGAAAACTATTAGAGATATTTTCACAATTCGATTATCCATTAGAATGATCAACATTTACAATTATTAGAGCCGAAATTCGGAGGCAGTGAGTATTATAGCTCCAGTGCTATATAGGGAGTGTATTGTATATAACATTCCATACAAATATCTCATCGGACCCACATATAACCTACAGCTGTAGTTGGGGTCGTTAATTGCTTTATAATGTTTCCTCAAAGTTCGAGCCAAACTAAAAGCATCACAATTTACTTGAGTATAATAAATATGATGTATATAAATAAGTAAGTTGGCATATTCATTAATCTGGTATGACCCGGTATATACTGTTGCTATATAGTTTGTCAGGTACAATATTCTGGAGTAAAGCATTCAACACCCTCTACGCAACCCCACCACACCCCTAGCAACCTCATACCACAGTAACGGAAATTTGAAAATGATTTTTGATTCACCATTCAGTTGAACAGTCGCAACACATGTTTCAAGTAAAATAAATTATTGCTGTTTTAGGGTAAAATTTCATCATGTTGGTCACCTCTCGCATTAAAATGTTGTGTTCGGAATTTATATATATTACATGTTTCATTATCAATATTACATCACGTTTGAAAGCGTACTCATGCAGTCTCCATAGGATAAAAAGTTCCAAGCAGTGTGATTCCATAGATATAAATGATCATACAACTTAATTAAACCGTGCAAGATACAAAATCAACGAATACATCATCTGATGCAGATAATATTTGTCGAAAATGATAATGAATTGAATTTCTCAATATCAAAGGTGGAAAGATCACTTGTTAGTGAGAGTAACATTCGATATTATTACCATCGATTTTTACCTCAGAGCGTAGCATTTCACAAAATAACAAGTGACATATTGTGAATGTGTATTGTGGATCGGGATTATTTCAGAAGATACTTCTCGGCACGGTGTAAATGAGCAGTTTCACTACATCATGTTCATCCGAAAATTCACAACGATTGTTTAAATGTTATGTTGAGACTGAAAATGCTTCGCTGTGGGTAGGTCCTCCTTAAGAGCCCGCATCTTGGCTGACAATGTTTCTCTTCAGAATGCGCTCGATCCAAGTTTGATTGAAAATTTTGGTTGTGGGATGAAAAGTGGAAAGGGGATAATATTGAAAGAGTTCCAGTATAACCACCGCTAGATGGAGTAGTTTTCCATTTTTTAATTTGGACAAAATCTGGTTACATTACAAATTTTGGCCAAGGAAAATGGGAAAACTGTAACATTACAGGCAAGTTGGGATTTTGAATATTGATAAGCAAAGTTGAACTCAAAGATGTGCGTTTGTGATTCATTCCTACCATTATTCGGTAACCGGGAATAAAGCAATGAAAACCATCAAATTAGGCACACTTTGATTATAAAATTATTATTCAATTTTCGATTAAGCATGTCCAATTGTGAGGGTATATTATTCATTCATTACATTTTACCGCAAGTCTGTAGTGTTCGTGGTTCTTGAGATACATGTGGCGAAAGTGCACCCTGTAAATCTGTCTAAGATTCGGGCTCTTACTGCACAGAATAACCCCCCAAAAATGATAAATTATTTCCTACCCTGAATTTCGACCCCTCACTAAATTTATAAAGTTTTGACAATCACAAATTCAGAGTTGTATAGTAGTGAGTCGACTAGCATTTTGAAAAGTTTGAATTTTTGTCTCATTTTTAATCACAAATTTTGAAGTTTTCCACCTCGATGCCCCCCCACCCCCATTTGACCATGGTCATTAGTATATCACATCTTATTTCAAATTTATATTTGGGGTACTTCAAAATGAATTGTCGCAAGATATAATTTTAGTCAAATTTTGTTATGGGCAGATTAAAGGTCAAAGGACCATCAATAGGACCAAATGTTGAAGTTTATGAATTGGGGTATAAGGTAGTTCAATTACATGGTCAAATAATTATATAAATTGTATTCTCGTTGGCTACACAGATTACCAGTAGATAAATAGTGAAATTTTTCCACCTCAAAATTTCAACCCTTTCCCACCCTCAAATGGTACAACTTTTGCAGGCTTTCTCGAAACACTTTTTCAAAATCACAATATGAAAATGTGATGAGGAATTCATATTTTTATCTTAAACCTCAAATAGTTACGTGCCTAGCTATAGCAGCAGCGAATAATTCTCCATGAAATAAATCAGTCCCTACATTTCACAGGGCGACTTCATATAGATGTCATCAGAATAAGACAAACAGGTGATGTATTTAGTTCAACAATAAAGAGAGTACACTGATCAGGTTCGGCAAGCGAATAAGCAGAAGAATGCCATTCATGAACAGTCGATAAGGTAGTACTTGGATTATGTATACTTGTATTATGGAGATAACAATTTCTATTGACTACACTTATAGGTGCGAGATATACTTTACCGAAATTGTGTCAAGATAATTTGATAAAGCACAGAATAGATTCAATTATGAACTCCATTAATCATAATCCACGTGGTTCAATAATCTTTCGAAGAAACCATAGCCAAAAGTAGCATCATCGCTTCTAATTAACTTCGAACTTGTTTGATTAATTAAATTTCTCATTCAAGACCCAGTCTTATCTTGATATTCATTCTATTATATTCTGTTTAATTAAGTTCCAACAAATTGCTGGTTGTGTTTTCTTTTTATTTCAACTCAGTCTTTGGGTCTATCTTGCTATCCATTGATATTTTGTAATTTCAATGTTAGAGATGACATATTTGTTTGTATATTATTCTGTATCGGGAGGGGGGGGGGGGGGGGGAGGAACACAATAATTGAACGGAAAGAGATTCGTAATGAACAATTCTACACAATAAAGAGGAAAAGAAGAAATTAGCACGTAGACTGATATTTATATGTTGAACGGAATATCCATTATTTTAGATACAGCAGAGTAGGTATACACTTGAGATCACATGAGGTGAATGATCGAGTAACATTAAAACGCATCGTGAAAAAAATGTACTGATATTGTTCGCACTGAAACTAGCTATTAGTAGACACTGTAGTACGTATGCACTACACGTATACTCAGACAAAAATTAGCGGCAGAATGTGCGTAGATTTCATTTAACTTCAAATGTACATTTCACCGTGAGTGTACGTGGTGGTATGATTCTAATTTTTTTTTTCATTCTAAAAATAGTACTTAGTCGTTTTGCATAATCTGCCTAATTATATCATGATCACTCGACCACTATACCAGTCAGATACAGGTGGACAATGGCAGGCTTTATTTCGAGTAAAAACACTTTTTCAACATATGAAGTTCTTTCTATACATTGAAAATTAATTAGATTCTCAAAACAAGGGGGGAAAAAGAAGTTGAATCTTTCCCACTCGTTTCACCATAGAATGTACAGCTTGAAGCATGAGTAAAAGTCTGATTGCTACCTGGTCAAATCCAAGGTTGACCTTGGGTCAAACCAGTCGACCATGTTATATTGCATAGGATTTAACAAGTATCAAACGACAGAAACAGACTTTTACTTAGGCTTCAAGCCTACTAAGCAAACGCAGCGAATGCGTCGTTTGATGAGAGCGTTATTCATATACTTGTATCCACGAGAGAGGAATATTGTCTACCGACGAAACAAACACATATATTACTGTTAAATTCGAAAAACTGTTGTTTCAAGGGAAAATGATCGTTCAGGATGAATTGTGATTAGAAGAGCAGCTACATCTTTCATAAACGACCAACGTTCAGAGTTGAAGTAGGTTTCTGTGTATAATTACCAGAGTGCTTACAATTATTTGGTTGATAGACGACTTTCTGCTTCCGGGAATACAATATGTAATTTACTTAATAGCTATATATAGGCCTACACAAATTGACTAGTATGAAATATACTCGAGAACTCTACACACTTTGACTGGAAAACTTTCAAGTCTAGAAAGCCGTGAATCACGGTGCTATACTTTTGGATAGCTGTCAAGTTATGGTCAACAGTATTCCCACGAACGTTCGTGTGTGTCATACCTAAGGCAACATGAACTACTAACACTACGGACCGTTCGTGTCAGCAAGACTGACAGACACTATCCCCACGAACCGTTCGCGTCTATCAAAATATGTAATCTCTATTCCCACTAACCATTGTTCGAATCGTGGTGATAAGCGACCCGCACGGTCACTTCTATTCCCACGAACGGGTTCTCGTAGTTCATTTTAATTGGATACAGAGGACTCTGAGAATGTGATGGTGCTAACTAACATGGAGTCAGAATGAGAAGAGCAACCTGTTAACAACCCTGAGGCTTCACTACCGTGATAGGTAATATTTGTTCTCGTGAAATATGAATATATATATATATATATATATATTCATATTTCACGAGAAAAGATATTACCAATCATATATATATATATGTATATATATATATATATATATATATATATATATATATATATATATATATATATATATATATATATATATATATATATATATATATATATATATATATATATATATATATGATAAAATGTCACTTTTAGGAGATTTGCCCTTGCTTGAACAACTGGTGGCTCTGAAAAGAGCCTGGGGTTTCGACGTTTCGGCTCCGACCGGACTCCGCCACCACCACCACCAGACCCAGCACACGCAGTCAAGACCAAACCACAGCGCGCCCGAGTCCGAGACGGCAACCGAAGCTGGCTACCGTTGTCGGTACCGGAAAACCGGGCGAGCGGGCGAGGATCCTTTCTAGGGCCAGAGACACGATTGCCGAGTGCCCGAGTCCGAGGTGGCTAAGAGACCATCCATCTGCGATTGTGAGGGAGAGTGCCGGGCCTGGACACTTCACCAGAAGCCAGACAACCGAGCAGCCTGCCAGACGACCCTGCCGCAGCGGCAAGACCCCACTCTCGTAGCGGGTCCCACTGCACTGACGCGCCCGACCAATCAGAGTGCGAGTTGCTGCTCATTGGTCAGCGCCCCACCGGAGGCGCCGTATAAAGGCTGGCTTGGAGAGTGCAATGCCATTCGACTGCCAGCAACCAAACCAACAACTTCTCCGAGCTACTTCACGGATCCGAACCAGGGCCACTGTCTCGCGACTGAGACGCTGAGCGTGCAGGGCCTTTGTGAGGGCCACTACCAGTACGCCGCGCGACCAAGTTCGAGCTGAGCGTGCAGGGTCTCTTGGAGGGCCACTGCCAGTCTACCACGTGTCCGAGTCCGGGACGAGCGTGCAGAGCCCCTACGTGGGCTACTGCTGGGCTACCGTACGACCGATTACGCACGGCCTTTTTGAGGGCCACTGCCAGTTCACCACGCGTTTGAGTCAAAGCCGAACGTTATAGGCTCTCGTGAGGGCCACTGTCAGTATGCCACGCTACTTTTCCCAGCCGAGCGTGCAGGGCCTTTCTGAGGGCCCCCTACCATACCTACATCGACTCTTGAAGATGGCTGAACGTTTTCAGCCGAAACGTCGATACCCCAGGCTCTTTTCAGAGCCACTAGTTGTTTCAAGGAAGGGAAAATCTCCGAAAAGTGACATTTTATCATCATCTTCCGGCCCTCAAAGTCTACGCTACAATATATATATATGTATATATATATATATATATATATATATATATATATATATATATATATATATATATATATATATATATACCCTCAAGAAATTGATACTTTTCAGGCGAAAAAGTGAAATCTTTCAAATGAATCAATTTCATTTCAATGGAAGAATCCATTCAATACATCACGGCCACATCACTAACCGTGATATGCAAGTTAAGTGGTGGAGGGCCAGAGGAGAGAGGCTTTGTCAAGATGAGGGATAGTGAACATTAAAAGTTCGACCAGATCATATACAGATAATTTCGTTACTGTGTGGGTCAATATAAAAAAAATATTTGCTATGATTCAATCCTCAAGACACCATTCAAATGGCGAGGAGTATAGTAGTGGCAGTGGTCAATTCATCTTCTATTCAGCAAATATTTGCTATTCTTCATACATAGTTATGATTGCAAATGAAATGATAAATACTTATTAATACAATAATATTCCTAAATAATGATAGCTAAACATCAGCACAAATCTGATACTTTTCTCAGCAAATTATTTTATGGTATTTCCCAGTATTCTACAATCTCACTTTTATCAGGCCTCTACGTACCACTACCCTGTGTACTTTTCACCCAGGGGTGTTGATTCTTGTTGTTGTTGTTGTTGTTGTTGCTCGCAACCTAAATAAACCTGATCCAACCAACCTAACAAACCTTACCTGAACAATGTAGCCTGGCTGACCTAAACTAATCAACCCAACCTAAAACCGACAGTTATACCAATTAACAGTCATAGGTAGCGTATAGCCAATCTGCATTTGAATACTTCTTTCATTGTGAATATTCCCGAGTGGAGATCGATTCCTCGACCCAGAGAACGTCAGGCCAGCATACTAACTGCAAGCAGTGGTGATGTACAGTACGTAGTCATTTCGACCACGATTTCATTTCACGGGAAAAACGATCTCGCATCAATTTGCTTTATGAACAAATGAGATCGATCAGGCCCGGATTCAGGCCCAGGCTAGCAAGGCTGAAGCCTGGGGATGCAAGAGCTCGGGGGTTGCTTGCACTCTTCAGGTTTTGAATTCTTCTATTTTAAATAGAATAAAATCGTATTAAGAAATGGCACATGGAGTTACATCATAGATGAAAGTACAACCAATAGTATTGAAAACGTATTCCTATTTGGTGTACTTATCACACATTGATTGGTTAACCTGTATCAGCTAGTGAGTGTGTGTCGCGTGGATGAATAGTTGCGACTTATGAAGATTAGATAGGCCTATTTTAGTTCTATTTTTGAATCTTTTCGAAATGTTTTGGAAGGAATACCAAAGTTTACGATAAGAATATGAATATAGGCTTATATATATATATATATATATATATATATATATATATATATATATATATATATATATATATATATATATATATATATATATATATATATATATAATATATATATATATATATATATATATATATATATATATATATATTCATATTCATATTTATATATATATATATATATATATATATATATATATATATATATATATATATATATACATATATATATATATATATATATATATATAAATATATATATATATATATATATATATATATATATATATATATATATATATATATATATATATATATATATATCTCTCTCTATCTCTCTCTCTCTCTCTCTCTCTCTCTCTCTCTCTCTATATATATATATATATATATATATATATATATATATATATATATTCATATATATATATATATATATATATATATATATATATATATATATATATATATATATACATATATATATATATATTCATATATATATATATATATATATATATATATATATATATATATATATATATATATATATATATATATATATATATATATATATATATAATATATATATTCTCATATTAATGTTTTTTAATGAAAAATATACAGCTACAATGGAATATAGTCACGAGTGTTTCTGTTGGGCTAACATCATAGAAGTATAAAATATGTGAACTAAACTTAAACTAAAATAGAAATGATAGAATACTCAATATAGTAGCAAAATCAATACAAACTGGACCATCACTAGCTATAGCTGTCCATTCACAAAGTAGCACCAGTACAAACACAGGCCAATGTATACAATTGACAAAATATAATTTAAAAACAGTGAATTTCAAAACATACCCTGCGGTGCTATGTGTCCCTTCCCGCCAGTAGATTTTCCCGAAATTTTGGGCACCCTGGTATTCTTTTTTGAGAAGTATACGCCGGGAGGTTCATACCCATGTCGTGTAAATATTGCATTAATTAGTAACTCATCTAGGGTGTCGAGTAACGAGCTGAAATACGTTGACGTGCCAGTGCGTGCTTTTCACTCTACCCAGATTTTTTCTTACAGTCATGACACATAAGTCTCACATACATTTCGAAATCAAGTCTACTTTCACTACAGTATAGGGTTGCTAAATTATGTTCAGCCCAGTGGCGCTGGATTCTCAAGTCTGGGCCTGAGATCGATACTGATAATTGAACACAACGAATAGGCCTGATGAATAATTGAGTATTTCATATGAACGAGCGAAATTAATGGTGGGAGGGTCGTCTATCTCAATCCAATCACTTTCTCTAGACTCTAGGCCTACATGTATCGCATTCTCGAGTCCGGAGCTCTCTGGCTGATCAAATCAATCATGTGCTACCGGGGAGTATTGTTCCGAGAGCACGTTCGTGGGAATGGAAGTGACCGCGCGGGGTGGCTATTGCCACAACCTGAACGATGGGTCGTGGGGATAGAAGATACCGCGTGGCTCGGCTATTCGTACAACTTGACCATTCGTGGATCGTGGGAATAGACACTTTGTTAAGGTTATTTGTAGCGAAGTGTCTATTCCCACTTCTTGACCCGCGACCCACAAACGTACTTTCCCACTAGATCTGTATGCACATGGATAGCGTATGGTAGCGAACTGCCCGTAAGAGAGTGAAGCCAGGAGGAAACCTATGGCACTAATCAGTGGTCTATGAATCCCCCCATTAAAGCTGACCAAAGTGAAGTTGGCCCGCCAGTCACCTTGTATACCAGCAGTCAAGCTGCAGCTATTACGCCACCCGTAAACCAACATATGAGCGAATATTTCCATTTTCAAGCTATTTCATGGAGTTGAAACGGGGAATATAACCGATATTGTTCACCTGATAGTTAGAAATAATTAATGGAATACTGAAAATATTCAGAAAAATTACATACACCCTATTTAACATTTCTCTGTGAAAATTCTACGGCAATTTGACATCTGGCAGACTTGCGCGCTGATATTTATGCCCAAAGCCATTAATAATCTCTTTGACCAAAGCTCACAACTACTGTGTCAGTAGCCAAGATGGCGGTCAAGAATATCGACAGAGATCGCACAGATCTCGGGTCACACTACCCCCATGGCCCAGTGTAGACATTTTTGGCAGATATCAGCCGTAAACTTAGTGCTGGCTTCACTCTTCTCCCACAACATATCCGCTATCGATATAAATGGAAATCAGTGAGAAAAAGCCGACCCTCGCGGCCACTTCTATTCCCATGGACCAACGTTCGGATTGGTTGGCGTCTTGGCAATAGTAACCTGCGCGGCTACGTCTTTTCCTACAAACGAGCTCACAGAATGGGAGCTAGTGTGAGTCAGCTATTCCCAGGAACGAGCTCACGAAATACACTTGGCAGTAGCATGTACTTTATTTGATGGCCCAGAGACGGCACTGGACTCAGAAATGCGATATATTCTCTAAGCCTAGTGAGAACGATTAGAACGAGATATACGAATCCCCCTTAGTTATGCTAGTTCATATGAAATACTTCATTATCAATTATTGTTTTCAATTGACGGTATCTCATTTAAATATGAAGCAATTGTTACGAGATCGTTTGAACCGTGAAATAATCTTGTAGTTGAGATGGATAACAGATCGCCACAGCTCCCGTAGTTTGGTAGTTTGGTATACTGTCCTGTCATTCTCAGGGTCGAGGATTTGTGGAGAAATTATTTAAATGCGGAGTGGCTCTCACAATCTTTTCTATAATCGCTATCTGTTGTAACTGCCAGACTTAGGTTGGGTTAATCAAGTTGGGTTGGTCAGTTAAAATTGTTTGGGTTAGATTTGTAAGGTCAGTTAGTCCAAGTAGGCCTATATTGAGGTTAATTTAGGTTGTGCACAACAAAAGCAAAAGTAGATGAGGGCTATAATGGTATCTTGAGCATTGGATTATGGAAAATATTATTGAAATCATCTAAATTATCTGAAATTATAATCAGTTGATCATTTGAAATTCACCACTCTCTGTCTTGACAACGCCTCACCGCTCTGTCCCTTTACCACTTCTTATACACTAAGGAAGAAGATGGTTGGGGTTAAAAATAGGTTGCTCATATCGTTTTGACTTCACATTAGCGACAACAAACTGCTAGTCATCTGTGTGTGATCAAATTAACTATGAGCGTCCGGGGAATGTCGTTTCGTGAATCCGTTCGTGGGCATAGAAGTGGCCGCACGGGTTGGTCATTGCCAGGCCCGAACGGTGATTCGTGGGAATAGAGTTTACACGTCTTGTCGACACAAACAGTTCTTGGAAAAAGTCTATGATAGTCCTGCCAGCACGAACCGTTTGTGGGAATAGCATTTGTTAGCCTTGCAGGCACGAACGGTTCGTGGGTTTCTCAGGTAATGGAAAAGATAATGGTAAAGAAGCGGTCGTGACCTGTATTGTAGGAACCATCTCGGCATTAGCCAAGACTATAAATAGGAAAACCACAAAACAAACATGTATAGGTGGACGGTGGCGGGGCACGAACCGATGTTCAATATGCTCCTCGACTGCCGGATCACACGACGCGAGCGCGTCAGCGACTGAGCTGCGTGCATGGGCCGGTAATATTATAATTATATAAACTTGATCGCTGTGTAGTGTTCGATGTGGAGGTGCCGTCTCTATAATGTTCCTAGATCACTGTGATGTTAGAAAGTGAAACAAATTTGATAAGACATAATTATGTGCTTCACTTGAAATGTTTCACTCCAAAGTTTTTCAACATGAACAAATACATGAAGCTTTGGTATTACAGTTCAACTTGTTCATTGTAATATAAATTTAGACCGGTTCGATTCATGTTTTGATTGACTGATTGATTTCCATTGTTTGATCGGTACAGACTGAAGCACAAGTTGAAATATTGAATGTACTACTTGACAAAATTATATATCGATTGGGGATAAAAAAAATCATTACATTGATTATTTTAATACGTTAGATCACTTTGATTTCCTACATTGGATCATCAACAATGCCGACAAAAGCCAACACGGAAGTTAATACCCATCCTTCGTGCATCTGTTGGAATGAACTCATATTTTCAACATGCATTTTTCGATAACTTCCGATGTAATTACGGGGGCACTGTTTCATGCTGGTTCGAAAAATAGTCTGGGGCTCTTACAGGATCGTTTGGATAAATGGATAATACTATAGGCAAACGCAGCATATGCGTTGTAAGATGGGCGAGATATTTATATGACGTATGCTCGAAAACTCTACACACCTTGACTCATGTAATTAATATACTCCATTCGGCAACTTGAGAACCTAGAAAGCCGCGAATCTTGGCAAGGTGGTTCTGCTGAATTCCATCTATTTGATAAATGAATGAAACATTCATTGAATTATTTCGTTCAGAAAGGTTTGTCCTATTTATATGAAGATCTGTAATAGTGTGTGTCTTCCATGCGTTCACATTCAGTGAAAATTTAAACTCTTTTGGAGTTAAATCTTTTTTTTTCAAATTATCCCTCTCAGCCTAATCCTATGGAGTTTCTATGAACTTTGTGATGGTGTTTCTCTAAAATGATACAACCGATTTGACCCAAAAACTATACAGTCCTAAGTTGGATAAGTTCGCATGTCCAGAAAAAGTTCTATGTTGTTCAGTCATACTGTGCGACCTGTGCAGTTCTTACAAACAAGCAAAAACACAAAAAAACAGATGAAGCTCCGTGAGAGTAGTATGGAAGTCTTCGCTATCGTCCATCTAAAAACATATTCAATTTCATTTGAAGTGCCAATAACACAGTGGCATTACTACAGTCTAGAGTCAATCTTTTCCTTATCCATTTGGCGAGAGGGTACATAAGTTTTGACAAAATATATTATATATTATTTCACGTATCATTTATTTTCCAACTGAATGTAGGCCTATTTATTACATTTCAACAAGTATATAGTAGGCTTTACACGTTCATACAACTATGGTGGACTAAAACTGAATATTGAAATGTGCCTTGCAAAAAAAAAAACTTACCGTACCATATTCCACACAACTCTGTGGCAAGTTTAAACTTGAAAATAAGTAGGCTCTGCATCTTTCCCATCCTGGACGAACCCATGACTGAAATATGTAATGTTTCATCTCAAAGATCTAGACAAGTATGTGGTTAAAGCTTAAAACTCATGCAAATGATAGATGGTTAGCTTTAAAAAAACATTTTTCAAGATCTTGTTTTAACTCAAGTTTTTAGCAGTTTGTTAGAGACGTTGTGGATGAGAAGTTGAGAGTGACGGAGAGCATTAGGTCCTAAGAGATTTGCATTCTGGAAAGAAGATATCGCGGGTGTCTGTCGGTGTCGCTGCATGCAGTGTCATTTTTCTGTCAAGAAAAGTAAGGAAGAAAGAGAAGGGGAGAAAAAGAGATAGAGGGAAAGAGATACGACGAGAGACGAAAGAGAGCGAGAGAAAAAGATTGGATGAGGAAGAGTAAGAGAGTGCATGAGGGGAATAGGGTGAGGAAGAGATATCCAGTGGCGTAGTCACTGGTTTCCACTTTAATTGCACAGTTTCAGATCAGTACATTACCTGATATTTATATTAGATCATTAGATATACGCAAATTGAGCCAAGTTGGTTTTTTTCACAGTTCAAAAGATAAGTAAATGATTCCATGAATATACATACATATAAATATATGTAACTGAACGTAGTAAGAATTTCTTTGCGCTTTGTAACGTTTGTAGCTCATGAACAATATAGTTTCATCCCTTTTTTCTTGCGTGTGTATTGTGTATTTATTGTTCATTTATTGTTTATTGTTTGATCGATTTTCACACCCGACATCAAGTGAAGACACGTATAAAGATATACCCTTAGTATGACCGTCTACATTAGAAGAAGATTGAAGTCATGTGATATATGAAATTCAAAATTTGTTTCATCAGATTTGAAAATAGCGAGAGATGTAGGCCTAAACATGAACGCACAATGTTTCGAGAGGATTCTGATCGGAAGTTTAATCACAGTTTCTGATGTGAAACTCATGCAAACACATCAAATGATGTATTCTATAAGTTATCTATAATAATAGCAACACCACTGGCAACCACAACGAGATAATAGTAAAGTCAATGGCGATAATTATCTCCTTCGAAGATGTGCAGATGCACATGCTGTGATTTACAATCAGCTCATTAAAAGCACAGTTAATTTTCTCGTTCGAAAAAAAGTTTCTCGTTCGAAATGAAGAGAGTTTTTTGATTCGTTTATGAACGACATAAATTCGATACAAGTTTTGAAATGAAATGCTGAGTTAATTCAACACAATACCATTCTCCTTTACCAACTCAACTTTTGGAGACAGGCGGAGGGGTTGGAGCGGTTCGTGGTGTGAGTGAGCAGGTCTGGTAGGGGGGTGAGAAGTATTTTTTTTTACTTAACTTTGCACTTTATCAACGTGATAAAAGCGGCGACCTGAAAAACGTTCGCTCGCAGGTCCAAGTCGTGTTTTATACCATCTTTTCTCATTGAGTACAAAATTTAGCTCATTGGTTAGATCACTCGACACTCATTCGTGATACTCATAACAATCGAATATATTATTTGGTCTTGATATGATATGAGCAAAAACACAAAAATTGAAGTAAATTCGAACTAGTTTGTCCAATGCGCGTTGACCTGGAATCGAAATGGAGTAATTATACAATGATTTATATAGAAGTTCACGCATCAATGGTTACATTTATTAACTCGTGTCAACATATAAAGATCAAAGTGATGTAAATAATTTTTTATTCATCTTGATGCTTTCGCTACATTGAATAAAAATATTCAGACGATTTCATACTCAAAATACAATTGTATATAACCCCCAAATAACCTAGCTGTTGAAGGGGTTGTTCATCAAACAATAATAATTATTATTCACAATTTCATAAAATAAAAAAGTGGAATCAATTTATTAAAATTATTATATTATTATTATTATTCTTTATTATTCCTATTATTCTAATTGAATATTATTCTAATTATTATTCTATAACAATGCATTAGTTCCAGAGTGTCCCACAAAACTGTACTGTTTTAAACTGTGTTGTGAACTGTGGGTTGAATAGATTATATGATTTTTCGTTCATTATTTATAAATAAATTATGTTATCTTAGTTAAGAAAGAAACAAATAGATGATAATACTTTGAAGAGCAACATAGAAACGAATCAAAAACAAAATGGATTCCCGAAATTTAATAGAACTATAATCTATGAATATTGAAATTGACCTTGTGCTCTGAATGGATGAATAAATTTAATGTTAATTATTACTGCATTTGAATCAAAACTTGAATGTTGAATATTCTCTATATTAAACAAACAACCAATATTTTGATGGATTTAATGTATGAACAATGGATGCCAAACCAAAAATCATCACCCATTCTAATTAAATGGATCGAATATCATTTTAGTGGAGGAAATGTTATTAAAATCTGTAAATACTTATTTTTTAAATACTAATTGAATCCATTTTTGTCATGTAACCTGACAATTAAGGCTTCCGTATTAGCTGATATCGTTTCTTTCTTCCTCCGTACTGTTTTCTCTATTATTATCTGTGATTCGGAACTATGTTAATTATAATCATTAAGATTACTTCAGAACATGATACAATATTGAGTGAATTTCAATTTAAAATTTACCGTTACTTTACCTAACAACTACATGTACTCATACACCACACTTCGTGTTTGACTGTTAAGCACAGCAAATCGTCAATCACAAATTTATTTCAAGTTTATTTTCTACCAACCACAGACGAGAATTGACGACAAACAATGAACTTCATTTTTGTCAGCCTTTCGATTAGAAATAATATTTTACACTATTTTGTGTGAGTGTGTGATACCTCACTTCTACTGAGATATAGGCCTACTTGAGGAATATATAATATTCTGGGAAACTTTACCCAACTCAACTTTTGTTACCTCCGAAACTTTTTTCATCTAATTCTGCTATAAAATAGTCATCACTAATTGGATGGCTATATGATCATATCTTGATTGGGAACATGCACCCAATACAACTAATCTTCACCGAACTCAAGTATTTCTGATCTGCAACAATCCTAGATCTTAGCTTCAGATCTGAGCTGATGAGACAGGTATCTTTCAATCATTTTGATGAGTGTGTAATGGTACAGATGGCGGATTAATCACTGAAAAATACGCTACCCCGATGAGTTGGTATTTATATATATATAAATATATATATATGACTTCACTTAAACTCTCACGATTCATATTTGAATAAATTGAGTGAAACTGACTGGGCTGTTTTTTCAATCGTGATATTATTTATTCAAACTAACCAACGTTTCAACGAGAATGGTCTCGTCGTCATCAGGGTACAAAGTATACTGATGAGGACGAGACCATTCTCGTTGAAACGTTGGTCAGTTTGAATAAATAATATCCTGATTAAAAAACAGCCCAGTTTCACTCAATTTATTCATATATATATATATATATATATATATATATATATATATATATATATATATATATATATACATATATATATGTATCTATATATATAAATGTATATATATATATATATATATATATATATATATATATATATATATATATATATATATATATATATATATGAGAGAATTAAAAGTTTCTCTAGAATTAAACCGCTTACCGTTGAAGAATGGCAGTGTAAGACCAACTCTACACTTTGCCTCATTCTCTCGACGTTTCAAGAAGATCGCACTACTCATCTTCTGAATACAACTGTTATGAACTCATTCATAAAGCTAAGTTATGAATAAGTTCGATTCCTGCATGAGGTATGAGGTTTTGTTAACATCATCCATCTATAATCCGCTCATTCGTTGCCTCAGGGCCAAAATAACCTATAGCTGTTGGTTGGTTGAAAAATAATCGTATTACATGTATACTACACGATAAAAAATGATAAATTATTTCATTCGATTTTTTAAATGACACATCATAAATTGGTAAGAAATCATTCAAATCAAATGACCACATATTCAGTTAATCCTTTACACATGTAACCAACATAGAAGATAACGTTAGTGTACATTTCCTTCAATGCGTTAAAGGTGTAGGTCGTCTAAAGGTAGATCGACGTGGTCGTTACATGTTGGTACCAGCCGCGTAACTGGTACGATTTTCCTGCAGCATCGATCACGGAACTAACACACGTAGCTACCTATACAATACCGTGTTTCACCAAGCTATTCGCATTGATAATTTGCTAGAGATAGTTCTATGAATCATAATAATGACAACGAAAAAATAGGTGAATGTATTTTGTTGCAGACATTTCACTGACAATTAATGAACTCAAGAGACGACTAATTAAATTGCAAATTTGAACAAAATGATGACTTTGCACGATAACTTAACGAGGTTACCTTATTTATATGCGAAAACATAGTTACTTAGGAAGATGTATATGCAATTTACTAAGTGAACGCAAAACTAATTTAACGAGAAGATTGTGTATTTGGATTATTGTCTGTTTAAAATACTTGACTCTATAGCTATGGAAAAGTGTCAAGTTCTTGATGTGGAAGTAGACGACACGATATATGCAGAGTTTAAGGATGAAAAAGTGGGAATAATAATGAAATAATTCCTTATCAATATATCATTTATTATTCTTATACAAATATGATCAAATCGGTCTGTGAAACGTATCGTCTTCCATTGCCTTTATGGAAACAATTTGATTGAATCATCAAATTTTGACGCGGTGTGTTTTTGACGGTGGATTTGCCTTTTTTGGGATTATAATATGCGGTCCAGCGAACCTTGTCTCCTCGCGACGTTTCGGGTACATTTTCAAAGTACCCACCTTCAAGCGGCGTCCCTTCATCTTGTAAGTCGGTAATCGAGTCGACTGCAATCAATTGAAATCAATTGCCGATTCACAAGAAAACAGGATGCTTCTTGGAGATGGGTACTAAAATGTACCCGAAACGTCGCGAGGAGAAGATCCGCTGGACCGCATGTTAATCCTGAAAGAGGCAAATTTATTGTCAAAGACACAATTTCACATTATGTTCATATATGTACACACACACACACACATATATATATATATATATATATATATATATATATATATATATATATATATATATATATATATATATATATATATGTGTGTGTAGACTTTCACAAGGTATTAAATTATCAACATTGTTATTTTTGAAAACCATTTTCATTCCTCTAACGTTTCAACCCATTTGCACAAGTCATCATCAAAGAGTGAATCAAATATGTATAAACAACAATTTAAAACTTGGGAGAAAAAAAAATACAATTATCTAAGCTTGCTGTATATCTCTTCTACTTGTTGTAATCTAGCTATCCGCCTATCCTTATCAAAACACTTATATACTGTTCTTCTTTGATTGGCTTGCATTTTTTTCTGAAAATTCATCCGTATTGTGATTTGTATGTAGCATGTTTTCAGTTTCTCTTCCTTCTATTGCTCCATCTTGAAAACATGCTTCATACAAATCACAATACGAATGCATTTTCAGAAAAAGATGCAAGACCGAAGACAAGAAGCCAATCAAAGAAGAACAATATATAAGTGTTTTGATAAAAATAGGCGGATAGCTAGATTACAAGAAGTAGAAGAGATTTACAGCAAGCTCAGATAATTTCATCTGGTTTATGTTTTTTTTTTCAAGTTTCATATTGTTGTTTATATATATTTAATTCACTCTTTGATAATGACTTGTGCAAACAGGTTGAAACGTTAGAGGAATAAAAATGTTTTTTAAGAATGACACAAGTGTTTCCGAAAATATTATTGTTAATAATATTTATATTTATATGTATATATATATATATATATATATATATATATGATTTTTTTTAAAAACTGTTTAAAAATTGCGACCTCCCCCGGGACGTGAACCCGGATCTCCAGATTGCCGGTCTGACGCGCTACCCATTACGCCAGAGAGGAAGATCTTCTTGAACAGTTTTATTTGTTGATATCTTTCGTACAGTCACACATTTCAAGACTTGTGGATCGCACCCCAAATTGACAGGAAATTGTACTGCCTGATCGACATCTCCCAGCTATCCCAGCTGTTGGGTCATGTGATTTCAATAGCTTCCTGGTTGACCACCAGTAGGTTATTATAATTAATGATTTTTTTTAAAACTGTTTAAAAATTGCGACCTCCCCCGGGACCCCCCGGGATTAATGAGGTCGCAATTTTTAAACAGTTTTAAAAAAATCATTAATTATAATAACCTACTGGTGGTCAACCAGGAAGCTATTGAAATCATATATATATATATATATATATATATATATATATATTTATATATATGTATATATATATATATATATATATATATATATATATATATATATATATATATATATATATATATATATATATATAAATATATATATATATATATAATATATAAATCTATATATGTAATATATATATATATATAAATATATATATATATATATATATATATATATATATATATATATATATATATATATATATATATATATATATATATATATATATATAAATAACTTATATTTATTCATGTATTTTCATAACTGTTGGTATATGCGACACAAAGCAGCTGTTTCACATCTCGAAAAATGCTGAAAAACAAAATTTCACATTTTGTACGTGATGAAGAAAGAGAATACAAAATAAAATAATATGGTAATTTATTCTGAAATAAATCAATTGCTATATACCCTATGTAAAAAAAAATATGCCTACGTTTGCGCCTCTGTTACTCTTACATAACGATTCATTTAACTTAACTCATGGTTCTATATATTCTATATTATAGAAGAAATTCTGAACAGTTTTGCAACCCACGACAATTTCGAGAAAGACACGGCTTTTTCGACGTATGTATTTAAACTTCAATGTTTATATATATATGAGATGGCTATAGTTGTGTAGTCTATAGTCTTCATAGGCTTTATAGTCTAGCATGGACTTGACCACAATGGTGTTAAATTTTATAATACGTCGCCTAGAGAATAGCATATTGTTAACATACATACTTTTGAATAAAAAGTAAAATGTTAAGCTATCGAACAAGAATTGTATCATATAACAGATTCCCATGTGAGATTGTGACTTCTTATCAAAGTGACGATTGATGAAACAAACATGTAAGTTTAATATGCAAACTGTGAATAAATATTATTATCACCATTATCATTATCATTATTATTATCATCATTATATATCATTAAATTAAATAATTATAATTAATATAATAAATTTATATATATATATATATATATATATATATATATATATATATATATATATATATATATATATATATATAGTTATATATATATATATATATATATATATATATATATATATATATATACATATATATATATATATATATATATATATATATATATATATATATATATATATATATATATATATATACATATATATATATATATATATATATATATATATATATATATATATAAATATATATATATATATATATGTATATATATATATATATATTTATATATATATATATATATATATATATATATATATATATATATATATATATATATATATATATATATATATATATATATATATATATACAGCGGCGGCGCGTGACTTCTCCCCAGGCCGGGGCAGAATGGTATGATATTGTTTTATAGTATTTAATATTCTCACAATTATACGTGTTTATTCCTATTTTCGCGATATTTCATGTTGTTGGAAGAATTCTCCTATCACCATCTACTTTATTACCCGCTACATTGAAGATGTAAGTAATAGTATACCTGTTAAGTAAATTGTAAATGTAGAATAATCAATCGTTCTACCTAATTGATTTGTTCGTGTACAATTAATAACCTATACATATGTTGATCATCAACTCACCACCATAGAACAGCCTATTTGTATAAAGAGTCCATTCTCCTGTTTTTTTTTATTAAGAGAGAAAAAAAACACCTTCCGGATTTAGCTGTGTTCATTGGTCACACTCACACTTGTACACATTTAACACGATTTTTAAAATTGATTGATTTAAATTTCAAAACATAACAGTAAACATATTCCAAAAAAGAAATATTCAATGGACAACACTCTGCATAGAGTTATGAGCTCTTCCCGTGGCAACCGTATGTGAAAAACTAAAACAAGCAGTGCACTAGTCATATATTTCTGTACTCACAAGATACAATCTGCATTCCTACCCTTATTTTCCTAGAATCACAAATGTTATACTGCACAAAGGCATTGTCTAGTTGACAGGGATGAAGACAGGTGTAGATACGACAGCTAGATCAGTCTACGATTGACAGTCGTGCATCTTCGCCCAAGTTCGTCAAGCGACGGGCAAATATAAAACTGCCCTTGCTGCAATGTTAAAAGTCGCATCTTCCCTCTCTCTCTATTCAAAAAATGACATTGTTTGGTGGCCCGTGTGACGTCACAGACGGGGCTAGCCCTGCCTGTGACGTAGAAACTACTGTATTTCCACACGTAGCAGATACCGTTTCATAGGGCTACTCTAAGATATTCCACATGACGGATGACGAGGTATTTTAAATGAATTGGGAAAATAATAGAACATGGAATGATTATTGAGGATGAGGAAATATTTGTACAGACAGATTGTCAAAAGATACAACCAGGGCACTGCCCTATTTGCCCTAGTGGAGGAACCGCCACTGTATATATATATATATATATATATATATATATATATATATATATATATATATATATATATATATATATATATATATATATTATATATATTATTTTTTTTTCTTTCAGGAATCTATTTATGAACATAAAATTATTCGAATACTTCGAATAGTTGACAATGTGAATACAGGAATGGTTTCTATAACACAGTTGATAACTAGACTTCCTTCCAACTCCATTCAGAAATTATCTACAATTATAGTGTACATTACCTACAGCAATTATCTATTATCAATAACATTATTGTATCTTACATTTACATTTCTCAATTATCTAATTTTTCAGCAATCATCTGGAAATCTAGAAATCAAATTTACATCTCACTATTGGTAATTCATCTATATATCCTGAGGGTATTATCTATCAACTCAGGGTCAGAATAAAAGAGATGAAAATATTCCTAAGCAGCAGCTAAATGTTGTCATCAACACTGTTTCTGAAGCCATTTGTTTCTACCAACTCTCAGAATAGGGATAATTGGACTTTGGAATACAGGCGTGGCAGTATTTCTTTACTGTGGTATAACATTATGTACGGTAATGATATCCCGGGAGGAGATTATGTACTGTCAACTTATCCCGGGATATTATTACTGTACAGTACAAAAATCCCGGTAGATTATTATGGGAGCTGGTATATTATTATAGCATTAAAAAACATATCAGTAATAAAATACTGTTGAAAAATCAGAGAGAAAAAAAGTACCTGTTGTGCACCTTTCAGAATGATCTTATCCCAGTGTGTTTTATTTTAGTTACCCTTTGTAGTAGTTGCGCATTATTGGTTATGTAAAAATCCCTCTTTTGGTATTGTGGGAATTTTCTCTCTGATTTTTTCCCAATATTTTATTACTGATATGTTTTTCAATGTTGTAATAATATACCAGCTCCCATAATAATCTACCGGGATTTTTGTACTGTACAGTAAAGTTTTCCCGGGATAAGTTTACTGTACAGTAAAGTTATCCCGCAGTAAAACGATTCCTTTACACCGGGCCCCACTTGTCGAAGGAATGTATATAGCTTGTAGACATCGATACAATCCGTTGTGAAATCTCAATATGGCATTTGATTGTTATATCTCCTCAGATATGGTTTAGATAACAATATCGGAAAGTTTGAATATTAGGTTATCCATTGAGTTTGGATGAGTTCAACTAATATCTGTAATATCTGTATTGAAAGAAGGAGGAAATTGAATTCCTGATCAAAATAACCTCTGAAAGGACGTGAAAAGGGCAATATCTGTGACAATATAAAAAGTTGTGGATTTTGTTCAAGTCAACAAAACTTATAGTGTCCTCTCTGGATTTCCCTTCTTTAAATCTCTACAAAAGCTCAGTACTGAATAATGAACAGAAAATAAATAACTGAGAATAAAATCAGAACTGCGATGTATATGTATTATGTATACATTATGATTATACACTGAATGGGAATCTTGGGTGCGTTCATCAATTACACGAGTCCTCTATTCAATCTCTGATTACTAAAATCAATATTTCCAAACGATAGTTTTTCTGGCTAGCCAAAGTCATCGAACTCTACGACTAAAAAATATGACATCATTTTCTATCTATTAGTCGTATGATAAAATATGTATTCGGTATACGGTACGTTTCTCTTCAGCTCAATATGTTGACTTGAATTGACAGAATATCTTACAATAGTTAGTCGGTTTTGACAAGCAATTCATCACCTAATCAATCATCCGAACTCAATTTTCTATGAACTAGAGACAAGAAGTTATTTAAGGGCTCAAAATTGAATCAATAAACTTTCTTCGTACATTTTGAATAGGTTGACATATATTGCATTCATAAAATAGATGCTTCAAAAGGAAATATTACACGAAATTGTACTCAGATACAAAAACATATCTTCATGCTATAGGAACTTTTCAAAATGTCTTCTTTATGTCATCATAAATGGAAACATCAAGTCAAGCATGAAAGTTCCAGTTGTTGATGGCATTTAATATTCGGATTCACGTGAAAATCACATTGATACAGTTTCTCGTATGGATAGAAAAGACGATCAATCTGCTAGTATTAAATTAATGATTATTGTTCACTCCAAGACAACACCAGAAGCTAGATTATTTGGTACCAAGTGGCCATGCTATAGATATAATATTTCCACACTGGAAAAGCATGATCCTATTTTTTCAAGTGGTTTCAGAGTACTTGGACGGAGAGCCAATGACAAAAGGGTTACCTCATAGGTACAGTACTTGATGTTCTGATTATTGAAATCGATGCGGATCAATGAGTAGAGAAGACACAATATGCGCGCCTTACGAACCACCTAGGGAACATTTGGACCGCAGCGAGGGTCAAAAACACTCAAAAATCGTTTCTGGTTCATGTCAAGGTACGTAGGCCTACATGGATGGAAAAAAACTCCATTCTGTGAGAAAAAAATGCCCAAATACTCAATATACATCTTGAGACACGATTTCGGGGGACATTTGGTCTTCAAGACGAGTTTGAATCAAAATGGGCCTTTTTTTACGTGAAATGGTTCGTAGGCCTATATCCGTGCATGATTATCAAAACATGCAGAAAAATACTCAGATTCAGTACCAAAAGGTGAAACATTGGACAAAAAGACCCGTTTTGGGTGAGACGCTTCTCAGAGTTGAATTCTTCCCAACATTCCATGTACCTTTTGAGGTAAACCTGGGACATTTTGGTCCCTCTTTTACCCCCACTGGGGGCCGAATACCCCCTTGGTGGTTCATATGACGCGCATATTGTGTATATATACTCATTGATCTGCATCGATTCCAGTGATGAGAACATAATTGTGCACTTATGAGATAACCCTTTCGTCACTGTCTCTTGGGCTAACTGCGAGGAAAATAACTGTTTGGCATCACACTAGATCCAAGTTCACACAATATGCACAAGTGAGAAAAATGCTTCACTTCATACGTTTTGCTCAAAGTCATCAGCAGCGTCATACTTCCGTAGTGTGAATGGAAGGAAATCAAATCATTCTTGTATCTAGATGGAGATTCAACAATTTGTATTAACTAAGACAATCAGAGTTACCAGACTGACGATATTTGTACAGTGGTAAAACAGTCAAAATAAAACATAACGAGATTTATGTTTTCATCAAACTAGATGCCCATATTCAATTCATAACACATTTGTATAATGTATCAATCTTTGTAGTCCAAGCAATCTATATATTTTCTCTAAAAAGGCCGTATGGGCATCTGCTGGACGTTTCACGCCGTTAACTCTCACAACTCTAGTTTAAAAAATATCAATTTTTTTGTTACCAAAGAATATAACTAGATTTAAAACAGAAAATTTCGATAAAATACACGTACTAGGCCGGCACTATAACCTATAGTAAGTCCATCAACACTGTTTCACATAATGAGAGTGATGTGATATATACATAAGAAATTATTCCGCAATAAATAATAAAAACAAGTGTAAATAGGTTGTGTTTAAACTACACTAAGCTTCGAGGTAAGCTTCTCAGGTGTTTGTGACTGGTGGTCAAGAGGAAGGTAATTGTATACTATAGCATTATTGATAATTGAACGTAGTGGTAAGTCTCTTGTGGGTTGAATGGAACATGGAAGCTCCAATTGAGAGTAATTTCGTAATTGAGGTTGTATGCACCGGTACTGCCTAACACTCTCAAATACATAACGTCGAAAGATAAGACAGGAATAAGAGAATAATACTTTGTTTTAGAACAAGGCATAGCCTACTAGCACCAATAACACTCATGAAGTTGGCCCTGCACAAGTACAAAATTCGATTTAAGCTAATGCCAATCATTCGATATCGTGCTTCGTTAGTGCAGCTTGGTGGCGCAAATAAAATCGTTAGTGCAATTACAGTGCTGACACTATACTTCACCGATTCCACGTGAGGGGCCAACTTCACTCTGAAGCCTCGCACATAGTGGTTGAAAATTGAAATCTTACTGCTCCATCACCTCAAATCGTGCCAGTGCTCGTTAGTGCCGTTCATCTTTTCGTTAGTGCTGTACTAGTTCAGATCAAAAACGATGTGCGGGGCAGCCTCGCACATAAAAAATTATAGCGTTTTTATAGTGTATACACTTGAGTGTTCGTTAGTGTTGGTTAGTAGCCTAACACAGAAATTTCCTTCAGAGCTATCTCAGTTCAGCCACAGATTGATGTACAAAATGGAGTACTAGTTGAGCGATGGTCGCTGCTGTCTATGTGTGGGGTCAACTTCACGCTAGCCATGCACATGTTCGAATTTTGGAGTCTTCTTGCACAATCATCTAAGTGTGTTAGTGTTCGTTAGTACCGTTTATTTTCTCTTTGGTGCTATACTAGCTCAGATTTAGAAACGTCAACTCATGGGCGCCCAGCCTCGAACATGGATAACTATAGAGAACTTCACGCACATAAAGTAGAACCGTTTAAACGTGTAAATAACATCGCAAAATCAAAATGGGCCTATGTTGGAAAATTTAAGGGAATCTTAATCGCCAACATTGATGTGACTCAATTTCCTAATACGAAAACATAGACATAAACAGGACGATTAGTGAGAAACCTGTATCAAATATTTTTGACAGCCAAGCATTCACATATAAATCAAATGAATAATATTGTGATTAATGATGAATATTTACCACGCTATTATTTGTATCTCACGATCAATTTCGTTTAAAAAACTAACCATTTGAACGGCTACATTCGCTTAAGAATTATTTGCTCGAACTAGTCCCAATATATAGCAAGAAGGAAAGAATGTATACTCACTCATTACTCACCCGATTCAAGATGATGGTGTAAGAAAATGTGAATTTCAGATAGGTCCAATGTGCGGGGTCAGCGTGAAGTGATCATTTACACAACAAACAACACTAACAAAATTAGCTACCAAACTACAAACAAAACAAAAGTGTTAACAGAACTAACAAAAATTGTCGTGGCACTGAAAGCCATCGTTTTTTTATGTGCGGGACGGGCCCCGCACATGGCTTATGTCTTCATTTATATTGGGTTAAACGACGCACTATAATGATAAGTGAGATATATTGGCATCGAATGCCAAATATATATATATATTTATATATATATATATATATATATATATATATATATATATATATATATATATATATATATATATTGAAATGATTAATGAGATGGTGGCATGATGATAAATGAAGGTTTCTTAGGTGATGGGAAGGATATTGGGAAGGAAGCGGTAGTGACCTATATTGTAGGAACCATCCTAGCATTAGCCTAGGCTATAAAGAGAAACCACGAAAAACCCTTGTAAAGATGGACGGTGGCGGGGATCAAACCAGGTCCGATATGCCCCTTCACCTCCCGGATCACACTAAGCGTACGCTTTTTGATCGCTTTTCTGTTGTTTTTGATCTGATCGCGATCTAGTACAACACAAACGAAAAGATGAACGGCTTTAACGAGTACTAACACGAATTAAGAGTAAGACCATTCCAATTTTTGATCATGTGCGGGGCTAGAGTGAAGTTGGCCCTTGTCATGAATTCGGTAGAGAAGTGATAACACCATGATGGGGCATTAATGTTTTACTTACGGCATCAACCAAAAATAAGAGAGTTAAAACTGTATTTATGTATAATTTAATTTGTGAGAATAAAAAAAAAAAACAGCACTAACGTCAACAAAGCACTAACGATTGGCATTTGCTTAAATCGAATTTTTTCACATGTGCGGGGCCAATTTCACGGGGTCACCCAATTTATTATATCAACCTTGGGCTCAGAATTGGTCAACAAAGTAACCTGTATTTATATGGATCCATAGTTATTCATTATTATCATCATATCAATATCACTATAATCACGCTAACGATTAACATTATCTCTATCATTATCGGTATAATTATCAACATCATTATCATTAACTTCATCATTATAATTACCATTACTTCTTTTTTATTTATTTCATTCATTTATATTGGATTCAACGACGCACTGTACTGACTGCTGATGACTAAGTTCTATTGAAGTCGATGAATGATATATGAGATGATAGGATGATGTGGAATGAGAGGTTATTTTACTAGGAGTTTTTGGATGGTAAGAAAGAGTCGGTCGTGGCTTGTTGTTAAGGAACCATCCCAGTATTGACCTGAACGACAGAGGAAAACCACGAAAAACTCCTGTCAGGATGGCCGACCATGGCGGGAATCGAACCCCGGTCTCCTGAATGAAGGTTCAATGTATTGTCCACTCGGCTACTCGTCTCAGTTACTTCTTATTGTCCAAATAATATTGTAACGCTATATATTTTTTTTTCGATATTGGCTACAACAACGTGAATATTCACACATATTTATTGTATAACATTAAATCTTACATTTTATCATAGTTCATCATTGCTCAAGGATTCAGGAGTGACTCAATGAATGTGTAGGAGGCTACATGTTTATAAAGGATTGTTCAATCATAAATATGGAATATGAATATAGGCCCTATGAAATGCTTACTAAATCATCATGTTATCTAGTGAATGGTGAATGATAAAATGATGACAATTATTATGTCATCTGTATGGATCCATCGGCACATATTATATCAATCGCGCGAGAAGCTTTTATATCTAAAGTTCCAAGTTCCTGATCATTGTCTAAACTCATGTCGAGAAGCTGTTAATCTTCACGATTATTGTTTGCTTAGCGATCCAAGTTCCACAAACAGCTATGTTGTTAAAACAAATGAATGAGCTGCAAATGAACAAATGAATATAGATGAATGGTATTTGCAAAAATTCATGCCCTATACAGGACTCAAACTCTTGCCAGACTTGACATCAATTTCTAAAGAATGGCCTTAGCAGAATAAGCCACGGGGGCGAAGTTAATTTTCATATCGCGGAAAATGCACACTTGTGATAAATCAATAAAACTCTAAGAATTAATATTATTTGTTCAACGACTCCAACAGCTAGGATTTTTGGGGGTTTGAATGAGCAGGTGATAATGGAATTATGGAGTGATAAGTGTAATGAACAACGCATGCCTTATGCAGGACTCGAACCCAGCTCAACGGTGATTTCAGGAGGTAGCCCTGGTATAACATGAGTTAAAATTGAAAAGTGCATATTTAAAATTAATGAAACAATATCAGGTAATCATCAGATTTACTCATTTTTTGAGAGATGTATTAGAGGCATATTATGGAGACATAAACATCAATTATGTTGAAAAAAATCAATTATTGATGTAAAAATTTGTTTGCAAACAGTATGTTTTTATGTAATTTTTTTGTATTTCTATTCTTAATAATATTTATATATAATATTTATAAATAATATTTATTGTAAATAAATAATTTTCATAGTAAATTTTCATGTATTAATTTTAGTAATAATTTTATGCACTTTTCTCGATAATCAAAAAATCCCAAAGAAGGTATTATTAAGAAATATTGTAAACTCAGTTTTGATAGATTCGGTAGGTCTTTTACAGCACCATTTATATTCTTTCAAATAATTTCAATCTTTTTAATAATATTAATAATACCTTCTTTTTCTATTACCTTGTTCCATTTTCATATTTTTTTCATACTTTTGTTATCTACCCTCAATTAAGTTAGTTTTATAATATTTCAGGATATTTCTGTATTCAATTTTTTATCACTTTTGTGAATAACCATTGTACTATATTGTATTGACTATATTACGCTGTACCATCTTGGTATCCCGCTATGCGGACAGCCGTCAATAAATTGTCATTCTCTCTGATTCTTTCACTGAACATAGCATGCTCTGTGACCAGTTAATTCCAGTCCTGCTCAGTAATTCAATACACAATTTTGGTTTCTTGTAGATTATAGTTGTTGTGATGGTGAGTAGTGAAAAGACTTGAAATTTGTTTATAATCAAAATATCAACATTTTTTTTTTCAATTTGAGCAATTGAAAAACATTACTATTCAGATGGAACTGTTGCATGCTACAAGGCTTATTACACCATTCTGACATCAAGTTTACTACCCACCATAGCTATTGACAGAATAAATGAACAGTGAAAATTTCAAAACAATCAGACTGTTATAGTTTTTTTGTTATAATAGAATAATTGACAATTATTTTACTTTTCTGTAAAACAGCAATTACATTTGTGAAGGAGACATTTTTTCAATGGTTCCAACTCTGGTGAAACCTCAATAGCTAAAACACTATCGAAGATGGCAATACAAAACTTCAAATTAGTAAACAAATCATATGAATGAACATTGAAAAACACATATTTTCTTATTCAATGCTGGGGCCACCTCCTTCAGTACCTAACTGTGCCGTAATTTACTAAAAGTAAAACTCAACATATAATGAATTATTTTAGTAACTATATGCACAGCGATCATACACATTTTGCTATCGATTAAACTATAGGCCCCACACATAATTTGTCGTGTGGAATTACATTATTTTTCAAGCAGAATCAGAATCTTCTACCTTTCTCAGTGATTTCTAGCAATAATATCAGCTTTTTTTTTTAATTGAGCCTAATCGAACGGTCCGTGTACGCATTCTATAGATAACATGGATGATAGATACAGAACAAGAGAAGTACGTATATCTATCGTCCATGGTGAATGGTAATAGACATGCCATTGAGCGTAACTATTGTGACTAACAATACAGGCCAATTGCTCGACCAGGTAATTGAAGACTTCAACGTTCAATAATTGGTTTGGCCAACGATGGTGCCCCCGTAATACATCCAGCGTACATGAGGCAATTTCACATACGTTACTCACGTTTCAATGCAATCAATTCAGAATTTTTATTTGGATTCGAGTTTACCGAAGCAAGCGAGAACGCATAGGTCAGAGGTCAGGTCAATGAGATTTTGTAATAAGATTCATTATTCATATGTCGTAACATGAACTATCAGTAATAACTTTTTAAAAAGTTCCAACTGACAAGTGTAACATAACTTGAACGCTATCAATTTCTATTATTAGATGCATTCTTCATCTTTCCGTATTGTATGAAGTAGGCCTTTATCACGAAATTGGTTTGAATAGCCCCGGACTATAATAATTCACCAATGACATGAATTAAGAAAAATCAATAATTTTAATTTATAATACCCCGATTTTACCAATATATGAATCTTATGTAAAGAGGAAGAGGAGAAAGGGGAGGGGGGAGAGTGACGTTCACTGAATATATGTCCAATTAACGCCAGTAGAATAGCAACTCCCATGTCTCTTTTAGCTCAAGCAGAGCTTTACAAAATCAAGTCAAGTCGGGTGTGGGCTCGAGCCCCTCATGAGGTATGCGTTTGGTAAGCATTATTCATCTGCCATCCGCTCATTCGTACCCCCAAATAGCCTAGCTGTTATATGATCTTCAAATGTTCTGTCCACATTCTCAAGTGTTGTTCTTACATACTATTAACATTCTTTTCATTTCCTACCATTTCTATTTTTTTGGAAGTTATTCGAAGATCATTATTATTTCACATTCAGAATTGAAAAAAAATGTCCTTACAAATTAAAACTTTCGGTATTAAGATAGGTTGGCAGTTGCTCATGTATTGAAACTTCATTTTAAATACCGGTTGTCGACTCCTGCCCAAGGTCACCACAAGGTGCACCCTCCTTGGGCACCCCTTGGGTGATGCACCCAAGGTGCATCCATCACAGTCAAGGTTTTTCATGATTTCCCCAAGTCTTTTTTGAAACGTAGATGCTAGGATGATTTGTTATTAATGAGCATGGACAGAAGAAATATTATAGGCTCACAACCTCCTCCTTATCATTTGTACAGACCAAAGAGAACTATTCACCGAACAGATTATCCCCACACTGGTATTTAAATTACAACAAAGTAATAAGTATTATAAAGCTCGCTGCTTGATGGATCATGCAGTTAACTATAAGAGAGTATGAAATGGTTATAAATTCTCAACGTGAACCCACCCAATATAGTAAATAGTTAACACGACATATTTATTCAAGCCTCACATATCGTACTTATAAGAGTGTGATTATGGAACGTATCTGAAATTATTGCACGTACGCTAAGCCTCTAATAAAGTAGAGAACTAGAGCGTTTGTCTTGGCAATATCACATCATAAGCGCTACATTAAGCCAAGTTTAAATCACAGCGTCCAGTATGGGGCTGATGTTACATCCATCGCAAGGGTATTCTGGGTAATTAACTTCACCAGTCCCCCCTTCCACCCCTCAACGTTCCAAACACACCATCTAACCCTCTAACTACTATCCTATAATCTGACATACTTGCAAGTAATTCAAATAGAATATAGCCAGTGTGGCTCTTACTTTTCTAATGAACGTGTCTCCACGAATACTATCGCAAACTTTTTATATACAAAAATACTCAACTTAATTGAGATACAATTTTGTTTTTATTCGGGAAGAATAATCAAATCCTGATAGTTCAAACTCAGTATCATTTTCTATTTAGGCCAATGTTTGGTGGTGTACTTTTTGTGTTTTGTTCTCTTTCGTCTTTTCGATCTCTTAAAAGCTTCTCAAACGGTAATGAACAAGGAAAAACACTCAACATGAATGCACAATTGATTATACATGTGCCTACTTCGCCTAATATTGGTCGGTCGTCTATAGGACCTCATAGTACCAGTGTTGAAGTTGGCCTTCTACAACATGAAGCTCCAAGCATGTTATT
>OZ023327.1:32434183-32459183 GCA_964007535.1 Brachyptera risi
AGATAATTATGATAACCTCAAGAAGACCTAATTTTTAACTATTCAAATCATGTCATATAACTGTCAAGCGTATACAGCTAAAAATGTATTTTTCTAGGTACTTACGCTTGACAGATATGCGACATGACTTGAATAGTTTCAACTTATATCATATTGAAGATATTATAATTATCTGTGTTTCCCGCGTATTAGAATTTTGATAACTCATACCGTTCAAACGTTATCAACAAAAAACTGATATTTCGCTATATCGACTCCCATAGACTCTTAACGGGTATTATTAAAATTTCAAAAACAAATCAAAATATAGAATTTGTTTCAATATGATATAATTGTTTTCATATTCATTTATCCTATGAATATATATACATATATATATATATATATATATATATATATATATATATATATATATATATATATATATATATATATATATCTTCTTCTTCATGTGCCTTCTTCTAACGTAGGTTGGCGATAATCATAGCTATGTCATCTCTAGATGCTGCAGCTCTGAACAAGGACCCCATGCACTGCCCGAACCAGTCCCTGAGACTATTGAGCCACGAAGTTCTCCTCCTGCCAGGCCTACGCTTCCTTTCAATACTTTCTTGAAAAACTAATTGCAAGAGCCTGTATTCATTGCTTCTCATTATATGCCCAAAGTACTCCAGCTTTCGTCTCTCGATTGTAAAAACACTTCCAAGTTCTTATTCATACGCTCCATCACTCGGACATCTCTGACCTTGTCCACCCATGGAATACGGAGCATTCGACGATAAACCCACATCTCGAAAGCTTCCAGTCTTTGGCATAGCAACTTGCTTAGGGTCCAACCTTCCATTCCATACAACAATATAGGAAAGACGTAACACCTGACCATGCGCATCCTCAGATCTAAGTCAAGAATACGAACATATAGTACATGTTTAATTTTAGTGAATGCCGAGCGTGCCTGCTCGATTCGGATCTTGATCTTCTGAGTATATTCCTATTGGTCATTAACACAACAATCAAGATATCTGTAATGATGTATGCGCCTAATAACAACATTATCCAGCATTAACTGAGCGTGAATGTTCTTTAACTCTGAAATAACCATGAACTGTGTCTTTTTCAAGTTCATACGTGAGCCGCTGTGGTTACTCGCATTATTCACTGTCTCCAACAGCGACTGCAGATCTTCCAATTTGTCAGCCAGCAGGACTGTGTCGTCGTCGTATCTTATACTGTTCACCAGCTCACCATTGATACTGATACCTTCCACTGCGCCATCTAACGCTTCTGCTAGTGTAGCTTCCGAGTAAATGTTGAATAATAATGGGGACAGAACACATCCCTGCCGAACACCATGTCGAATCAGGACTTCCTCGGAAAGGCTCTCTTCAACTCTCACGACTGCTTTCTGATTCCAATACAGATTTGCTATAATACGAATATCTCTGCTGTCCAGGCCAATGCTATGCAATATCTCCATCAATTTCACGTGTTTCACCTTATCGAACGCTTTCTCATAATCGATGAAACAAGCATAAACATCCTTATTCATGTCTTGACAACGCTGAACTAATACTTGAATGCAGAATAAGGCATCCCTCGTACCAAGACCATTCCTGAATCCGAATTGCGATTTTGTAATCATCTCCTCGCACTTTCTGTGAGTTCGATTATGGATTACTTTGGGAAACAGTTTAAGCATATGGCTCAGAAGACTGATAGTTCAAAACTCCTCACATCTCTTAGCATTGATTTTCTTGGGCAAAGTAACAAAGATTGATTTAAGTCAATCCGCTGGAATATATCCAGTAATATATACACGATTGAAGAGATCAACCAGTACATCCATGCCGTCATTGTCTATCAACTTGAGAAGCTCCGTGTACACTTCATCCAGACCGACAGCTTTACCACACTTAGCCTGCCGAATAAGAGACACCACCTCCTCATTCATGATGACTGGACCCATGTCTGCTTCAACTACATCGTGCTGATCTGGCCTATCATCCTCAAATAAGTGCTCAATGTAGGCTGTCCAGGCCTAACCCTACCTGTAACCCTTCTCACAGCAATCCTTTGAACCCTTTCCACATCCCTTATCTCACCTAATCTATAAGGATCCCTAACTGAACTAGCATATTCTACCATGGGACGCACTAACGAGAAATATGCTTTTTCCTTAATCTCCATACCTGCCCCCCTAAGTTGCCTCATTACAAAGTTTAGTGCATTTATACTCTTTTTTACTATTCTCTCAATCTGACTCCCCCACCCTAGACGCCTATCAAATACCACCCCCAAATACTTGTAGTTTTCCACCAACTCCAGCGTCTTCCCTCCTACCTCATACACTACATCTGTCCTTATGTTTCTCTTACCGAATGTGACTAACTTGCACTTTCCTGTATTCAACCCCATCTTGTTTGACTGAACCCAACGATTAATTGCCGCTAAATCTACCCGAAGAGCTACTACATCCTCCTCTGTAATGATTTCCCTATATAACACACAATCATCTGCAAATAACCTTATTTTCGAATCAACAACACTAGTCAGATCATCTATATATAAATCAAACAATAAGGGACCCAACACACTACCCTGTGGAACTCCTGACGTAACCTTAGTCTCACTTGAAACCTCTGAACCCACCCGAACTCTTTGCACTCTATGCTGAAGAAAGTTTCAAATCCAATTAACCAACCCAGCATTCCCAACGGACATTTTTAACTTCCCTAATAATATAGTGTGATCTACCTTATCAAAAGCCTTCTCGAAATCTAAAAACACTGCATCAACACGTCCCCCCCTATCAACTACCCCAGCCAACTCTTCTGCAAAACCTAACAACTGCGTCTCACATGAATAACCCTTCCTAAACCCATGCTGCACTTCTGAAATACTCCTTCTTTCATCTACCTTCTCCACTACTCTCTTTATAACCACCCTTTCCATTATCTTACACACATGCGATGTTAAACTAATTCCCCTGTAGTTGTCTACCCTACCCCTTTGCCCTCCCTTTGAAATTGGAACCACCTCCGCTTTTTTCCAAACTTGCGGTACTCTACCTACTGTGAGTGAAGCTTGAAACAACCTTAGCAAATAACCTACAACTCCCCTACCCGCTAATTTTAGTAGATCGCTTTGCACCCCATCTATGCCTGGCGACTTCCCACTTTTAAGTTTCCTTAATACATTCCACACTTTTCTCTCTGTAAGCAGAACCTCCTCCCCATCCCCCTCTATTGCTTCCTCCTCCCCCATAATTCCATTTGCATTGAACACTTCCCCATAGAATCTATTTAAAGCTGCTGCCTTCTCTATGTCCGTTTTCCACTCATTCCCTACCTGATCAACTGAAGTTGGCAACTCCCTGCCACTACCTTTCTGACTAGAAACAAACCTATACATTCTATTCCAGCTACCTTGCACATCACGTTCATTGAACATACCCCCCATGAATCTTTCTTTTGCCTCCCTCTTAGCCCTGTTTAATTCCCGCCTTAGTTCCTGGACCACCTCCTTTCCCTCCCCTGACGCCCTCCACTTCCTACTCATCTTTCTACCCCTCCTCTTAAGCCTCCTAACCGTACTATTATAGTAAGCCGGATCTGCATTTGCCTGTAGCACCTTATAGGGAACCAACTTATCCCTAACCTCTTCATATATTTTCTGAAAATTGAACCACAGCCCTTCAATATCATCCATGTCTATCTCGCACCACTTCTCAAACCTATCCTCAAAAGCTTTTCGAACCTCCCTTGCCTGCACCCTTTTGTAACCCCAAACTTTCTTCCCAACGTTTTTAGTTTGAACCGGAGCTAATGCTAAACTGACTATGGGTATTCGATGATCACTGATGCCTTCAACTACCACCGTCCTCGCCCACAGCTCTATTGGCCTTACTAACACTACGTCTAGAATATTAGTTCCCCCTAGCCTTTTACTCCTAGTTCCCTCCTCCACAACCTGATGAAAACCTTCATTTAATATACCCGTAACAATATTTTGCACTACTCCCCTCCCATGTTCTGTACCTCCTACCTCCCACCGTACATTAGGCATGTTTAAATCTCCCGCTATAATTAAGCTCTCTACATTATCCCTAGCACTAAGCCTATCCTCCAAACGATAATAATTATCAGGCACCCAGCACTGGAAAGCGAAAAGAAATCGATCAGAAAGTCAGTTTCATATCGGTAGTATATTGAATCAGAAAAATTGTTAGCCACGTTTCAAGATGCAATCCCGAATGGATGATGTCAGGTAAATGAAAATCAGATTTCAGCTGAATCAATTATAATAAGATTGATGAGAATAATTGTATATTGTATTGAACATTTGTTGTAATGAAGTCATGAAGCTCGTTCCGACATTCAAAATGCGAGAGCTATGTATTCACTCTGAATAAGTCAAATAATTCAAATAATTTACCCTGTACTTATACCAGTTCCTGCTGATTTAGTGTACCACTTCATTTCGATTAATTCCAAATAAAACATATTTAATGGATAGGCTACTTGTGATAGCTCGTCAACTGTGGCTGATCGATTAACCTGAGCTCTTCAGCTGGAATATGCACGTTGAAAATTGTTATACAGGTACAATTTGCAGGTATGTTCAATGATGCATACCGTGTGTCTGCACTCCACACACAATAACTCATTGAGAGTGTTAATCGGGAGCAAAATATTTCATCAGTGCCATGCATCCTCTTTACGCGATCAAAATGTTTTATTTTTTTCTCTCTCTCTCTCTCTCTCTCTCTCTCTCTCTCTCTCTCTCTCTCTCTCTCTATCTATCTCTCTGTATTTCTCTTTCTGATAGAATTGACTTCACATGATTAACCCATTCCTCTTCTGTGATAGAGCATCTATCTGTGTATTGAAAACTGATCACCACCGGAAATATCCGCGAGTTACAACTCATTTTAGATTAACTCTGAATTTAACAACAACAAATTACGTTTCTACTAATTGAACAACATTTCTTTCCAGATGCGACAAAAGCTTAGTTGGTTAGATCTTTGGGTACAATCCAAGAGGTCCTGGGTTCAAGTCCCAGAGTGGTCACATTTTCATTATTTTACAAAAACGTTAATACGTCCTACTTATTTGTAACACTCTTCTAGATGCAAATCCAGATCTATTATCTGAGCTTCGGACCATTGCAATGATGATTTAATTTTTTGAAAGTGTGAGAGGCTTCCTGAGAGAAGGATTCGCAGAGGAACGTTCTGAATTATCATTGAAATTGGTGAACAAATAGAAAATAGTCTGAACAAAAATTGTATCGAAGAGAAAAGTGACCAATACAAACGAATTCAAAATACCGTAATTGACATAGGCTATTTCACGTACAGTAAAATATGGAAAGGAAAGATACATAGACTCAGTGTGTTTCAAGTAATACAAAAACATAAAGACATCATTATTATGAAACATAACAGAGACGAAATGTGGAACCAGCAAGAAAATCTTGTACTTGAGCTCTATTAATAAATATTGGACATTGAAACGTTTAAATGCGGTCGAGTTGAGAATCGGCCGAGTTGAGAATAGGTTGAAATGGCAATCGCTCTAGTTGAGACGATCGTACTCTGGGCATGGATAGCCACTAGTCAAACGAGTTGAGATGAGATTCAGATGGATTGAGGTTCGGTCGAGTTGAGACGAAATCGAGTTGAGATTCGGTCGAATTGAGAATTGGATGAGAAGACGCTCCCGCGTGACCCCTGTTCAGGAAAATGGGCATATTCTCTTCTATTTGATATTTCCACTTGACGAGATAGCTAAATACGAGACTAAATTTGACTTGATTCAAAGTGTATTTCCCAGCAGATTGATAATCACCTTAGTGAATGAGCAAATAATTCACAATATATATGAATGCCATCCTAGAATCTCGCTACGATGCTGATACATTCTTCAATGTTATCTGTGAAACCTATATTATTGAACGAATATCACTATGTTCCAAATTATAATTGTGGGGGAAGGATTCAGTATCGATTTTCGTTTAATAAATCATTCACATTTGGAATAATGCAATTTCAATACTGATATCGTGATATTTTTTTCACTTTTCGAAATGTATCAAATGTGTATACCTCACTGAAATGAGAATCCAATAAATTGTAAACATTGTCACTGTGGCTCGATAGTGTTTTGAACAGGCCTAAAGCTATGCATAAATGCCTCTTGTTTTTATAGCGTATACATTAAAGTACACAGCGTAAATTAAACAGTATATTGGTCCATGCCAAAACATTAAAATGAAATATTGAATTATCTGACCTACTCACACCAAGTCTGTACACATCAGCTACACTGCTACAGCTTAGAAGAGCAGTATGCACTTTCGTGACGCCACGTCGTGGTAATCGGTTTTACCATATAATTTATATTCTCGGAGAGAGAGAAGAGAAAGAGAGGAGTTCTGTGTGAGAGAGAAAAAGCAGATGCAAACTTTTCTCATTCTCATTTCTAATTAAAGAGACCTGACGGTTATTAAATATTTCTTGATTCTTGGAGAGCTGAGGAGAAACTCAGCCGATAAAATTAATTTTGTTCAAAGTCTCGTGACGGTTGAGATGAAAATAACTGAAAGATGGACAAAAATCGATGCCATGCTATATACCATAATACCCATAAGTTGAAAATGCACATGTTCTGGCACTTTGATATTTTCATCGTGTTGATGATATATTGCCAAGCATTTTGAAAAAACCCAAGCACAAAGTAAAAATAATTACACAAACAAAATAATTCGGTGTTCCAGTGATTCATCTTGTGAATAATCAAGTACCACATGATTTGAATATATAGTCATCATATTCGTGTCACTGTAAATTATATACCGATATTGAGAAAATAAATTACTCACCTCAATCATGTAACGAAGCAATAACATATGGAAGGTTCCCCCAGTTTAGCATCCAATTGAATAAAACCTAAACATGAATGCGATTAAATAAATTGAGGTTCTTCTCCAGTTAGATACTCCGGTTGTCGGAATTGCAGACATTTGTGATAGAGCAAATGGTTGCGTTAAATCGCTATATGCGTCCCAATTGCCTTTGTGTGGTCTTATAATCGCGTTATATTAAACTGGCTCGAAATGGGATACAGAATCTAGTTTACAGCCTTTGAAAATACAATTCTAAAGCCCATCGCATCTCAGGCACGTGAGAATGAAATCGCAATGTTTTCTTCTGATAACAAAGTAATAGTTTGGACAATAAAGGACAACTTCTCGTGTCCCACCTCCGCTTTTTGGCTATACGAATACGAACCAAAGGCTAGCGAGCGAGCGAGCGAGCGAGCACAGGCTGCTTTCAACCTTGTAGTAAGTGAGAAAATTTACATAAAGAGATAAGAAGTGAAGAAGAGAGAAGAAAGAGCGAAGGAGAGTGGGAAGGAAGAGAAGTGTAGGGGAATTGGGGAAGTAGAATTGCTTTCAGTGAAGATAAACGTGCCAAGAGAGACGTAGCGCGATGGCAACGCAGATATATATCCACGCTGTCTATATAACCCCCGCTCTTAAAATGGAAGCTGCGTGTGTTTCGTTAAGTGAGAGGTATATGCAAGCATGTGCACAGCTGGATAATCCCAAAGTCTAAGTATATTCTTAAAAGACAAGGTCTGCCCATACGCATCTAACAGCGTTGAGCAGTGGTAGCGTGACGTAATCTGGGGCACACTTTTCTCACTGACACCGGCCGCCCGGCCGACAGAATACTATATGGGATAGTCGACGTGGTTTTGAAGCGAAGATTTGAGTTTACAGAAAATATATTTGACAATGATTTGAATCGGGAAGCTGAATGTATGTCACCACACTAACGGGTTATTACATCATAAAATGAAGACATTTTCTTGATGATTAAAATAATATGTACGTACGATTGATAATCGAAACCTCATTTGAAAGTTGGTTTTATTTGCAATCAAAGATGTATTGTTCAACTGTTGAGACATGCCGACTGGCTGAAAACGGGACGTGACTGACGTGGTTTTGAATGAGGATTCAGGTTGTCAGAAAGTTTTTGACACAATTCATGGAATGACGAATCTGACAATGAAATCTGAATATATAATACACTTCACAATATGACTTGCATGAGTCAATCAGTGACAATGGTAATTTGTGCAGTGTTTGGTTGTGGTAATATGCGAAGAATTACGAGAGAACATGATCCGAGTAGAATTAGATATCATCGTTTCCAAAAGACGGAATGTTGTGCTGTGGATGAGGTAATTTGTGTTACCGATACGACCTTTTAGATATCGAATATGCAAGAATTTGGTCACATCATATTGAAGAAAAGTGATTCAATTCGGAATTTGCAGCACCACCTAGAATATTCCACCCAATGATCTGAGAAATTAGAACAAGATTCTTTACTACCCAAAAATGTACCCGTCATATCATCTTCCCCTTAACTCCTGAAGAATGCGGAGAGATGGACAAGAAGTACGATCAAGAAAATGAACAATGGACAGTTCAATCAATATTCAATATGAATGGGCCCTAATTCAATAAAGCTGGTGAAAGTATATGTTAGTTATATATACACACATAAATATATATATATATATATATATATATATATATATATATATATATATATATAAATATATACATATATATATATATATATATATATATATATATATATATATATATATATATATATATATATATATATATATATATATATGTATATATATATATAGATAGATATATGTATATATATATATATATATATATATATATATATATATATATATATATATATATATATATATATAAATATATATACATATATATATATATATTTATATATGTATATATATATATATATATATATATATATATATATATATATACATATATATATATATATATATATATATATATATATATATATATATATATATATATATATATATATATATATATATACATATATAATTATATATATATGTGGATACATATATGTACATTCAAATATTCAAATATATATATATATAAATATATACATATATATATATATATATATATATATATATATATATATATATATATATATATATATATATATATATATATATATATACATATATATATATATATATATATATATATATATATATATATATATATATATATGTATATATATATATATATATATATATATATATATATATATATATATATATATATATATATATATATATATATATATATATATATATATGTTTGAATATGTATATATATGAACATATACATATATATTGAATATATATATATATATGTATATACATTGAATATATATATATATATATATATATATATATATATATATATATATATATATATATATATATATATATATATATTAGATATTTTGTTATCTATACCCTCAATTAGAAGAGTTTTTCAATATTTCAGGATTTTTCTGTAATCAATTTATCACTTTTATGAATAACCATTGTACTATGTATTGACTATATTAAGCTGTACCATCTTGGTCCCCCGCTATGTGGACAGCCGTCAGTTGAATTGTCATATTGTCATATGCATCTTGTGAACTGGGATATTTCCAAACGGTCCACTGGTGAATTTACAAAGAACATTCAGGTGAGTGTTTTCATTTCAAAAAATAAGATTTGAAAAGAAAACTTTTGTGAAAATTACAGTTTTCTATTAAAATGATATATCCTATAGTTCACAAGATGTAATTGACCTATAGGAACAGACTGAATGTTTTGGAATCTTGCTAGAACCCTTTTTGTATGAGTTATCATGTTTGGAACGTACATATATTTTTGCATTGTTATAAATTCTCAACAATGGAGAAAATAAAAATATCGATATTTAAAAAAAAATGTATAGTTACATGAACAAGTAGTTATATGAAAAAAAGATTTGTTCCATCTTGAAAATTACAAGATTTTTTCCACAACGTATGGTAGTACCTCAATAATAGCCCTATACTTATTGTGTATGCTGTAGATATATATTGTATATTCATATATGAATACTCACATAAAAAGTCACGATTTCTACTGGAATAAAAATTGATTTTAAAAATTCAGGAGATTAATTTGCATTTAATCGAGTTTTTCTCAGATCAATGGGATCTGCGCCCGTGCATCGTTATTCGATTATAAGTGACACAATCACTATGAAATTATCACTATATTACTTGTGAATGAATCTTGACAAAACTGGCGAGCTACATGCATTCTATTTCCATTTCATCGCAGCTCTCGTTCCAACAGTAGATACTGACGTTGTACTGATGTATATACTATATTTGTCCACCATATGAGAGGTTTGATTTTTGTTTAATCAAGTATTCATACAGAGAAAGAAGCTCGCGAACAATTTCAGTCTTGACATTATATCACGTGCCGATGTGTGTAATGTGTTTGAAGACGTTATCATGAAAGTAAATGTTCAAAAGTGTGATTAACATGAGTGTAAGCAAGACGCGTGTGAGTTTATCATGGCGCGATTCGTGTTCCGACCGGCTGGTGTGCACAAAGTGACATTATGCGCGACCCGAACGAGAACTCGTATGCGGGACGGTCAAACAATGCCTAACAGGAATATACTTGGACTAAGGGATAATCCCATGTTTTTTTGAAGAGACAAATAGGATTGTTTGGCTTCCCAATGCATTATAGTGCATCGATACATAAGCTATAGCGACGCTAGACAAATACTACAGAATCAATATTTGAGACATAAAGAACGAATTGAGTTTCAATCCATTAAGGGATTCTTTCAGCAAAACAGAAGGGATATACTATAATGCAATGTGGATTGAGTATAATGTTATCCTCTAGATCTCAGCATGTTGCTTCCATAGATCGGATTAAATCTCATTTCAATGTCAAAAGAGAACGATCTTCACGAGCGGCTCAAAGATAAATACATTAACTGGAGCTGGAAGTGAACCAATCATAATACAATACAGCTGCTAAATATATTACCTGATTGAATTAAAACTGATGAGAACAATCTTTGACTCTTTCGTAATCATACCCAATTTCACAATATCCGCTTGAATTTCATAATTCCGAGGATAATGTATTTATATCTCAAACTACATCAATTGGCTTGTATCTGCAATGCATACTTATTGTTGAACATGAACACACTTCTTATTTGTCGTAATTATATTTATATGTAGAGTATGATTCGACTCAAGTATCGCTAAATCTGAGCAGCTTGCCTGATTCTTCGACCTATACCACTATTCAATCAATTATTATAATTTACTTTACTAAGTGGGACTGGTGGATCAGTTGGTAGCACTTGAACCGTCGTTCATGAGGCCGATGTTTGTTTCCCACTGTTCTCCAATTCTTAATTGATTTATAACATCAAAACTTGATACAAAACCACTGTTCCCCAATTAAGTCTACAGATGATAGGTAGGATCGTTTGGACGGGGCATCACAAAGGCAATCTTATCACCCCATTTTAAATATTCGAAAGCAATGAACTTCAACACCAGGGCTGCGCTGTATGTGACAATAATTTTCCGCCGCAGGTAAAAGTCTCAAATTCTGGCTGAGATTTTCCGTGTTTCCCTCTGTCGTGATAGTGAATACTGAAATGGTTTCCCAGAGTATCAGGCCACGACCGATTCTTTCCTCTTCCTTGATAAGTCCACAATGAACTTGTTAATTCATTTATTTATTATATTGGGTTCAACGACGCACTATACTGATGACTACGATCTATCGGCGTCGGTGAGTGGACTATATATTCCTTCCCCAGAAACGGGGCAAATTTCTGGGAGTCGGTTTTGTGAAAACTGCGATGGTTATTTGAATAGTGACATCACCGTTGGTATTTTCATGAGAACAGTTAATTTAATAATTAATAAGTAACCTACCGTTTGATTCTTAAAAATGTCGAACTGTAATTGGAGATTATTATGATCATACAAGAATTATTGTTGATAGCCGATTCATTTTTGACACAAAAATACTACGATTATACACTACAAGAAATAGAAATATTATTCAAGTCAAATAATCTTGAGCACTTCTACATTTTTAGATTTTCGTGTCAAATTTCATTGTTATTTCGTACTTTTACAGCTTGAAATTAATTAATCGCTCCACTTATTTCAGTATGCAGTAGTATACGGTATTCAACTCTCACATAGCTCGATAATATCATTGAGCGTTCATATTCCTAGCTTATTTATCAGTGAATTTAAGTTGACTATATTTCAATCTCATGATATTATACGGTGATGCATCCAAATTTCCAACAAGATCAATAAAAAATGCAATAAAACAGTTTAAAATGTGTTGAAATCAGTGATGAGTTTATGTGCAAGATAACTGCGAAGCACATGAGTAATACTCATTGTGAGTAATATTAATCAAGTCACCAAAACAGAGATTATTTTTTCACATAGTCCAACTTCCTTTTACATCGCTCATATAGGCCTATCGACAAAAGTTTTTTTAGGAATTATTATTTTCCCACCACATAAATGAATGACTATCATTCATCTTCACTAGAATGTAATATGCATATCTTCCGTTGGCCAATATATGCTACACATTGCAATTGAATGAACTAGGGTTATGTCATATTTCATATAAGATAGGCCTATATAACTAAGTCGATATGAGAAAATTATCAGAAGGTGAATCTTGTTTTATATACAAACAATATAGGCATGAACAATAATCACGAATGCTACTTTTTGATGCATAGTATATTTTTGTGGGGCCAACCCTATTCCCACAAACAGTCAATCGGGTCGTGCCTACAGCAATCAAACTACCATTCCCACGAACCGTTCGTGGCAGCACGGCTAACAAATAATATTCCAACGAACCGTTCGTGCCGGCAAGACTAACAGAAACTATTCCCACGAATCGCACATTCCAACAAGACGCGTAATCTCTATTTCCACGAACCATCTTCATTGTTGTGGTAATAGCCGACCCACACGGTCACATCTATTCCCACGATCTGGCTCAAGAAACCACATTCCCCGGACGCACGTACTTTATTTGATCGCATATAATACAGGGGACTCGGGCACTGTGATGTCACTAACGTAAAGCCAAAACGAGATGAATAAAATGTTTCAAACCGCAAACTTTTACTTCCGTGATTTTTCAGAAGCGGTAGAGGGTCAGAGAGGTCAGGTGTTGTCAAGACGGGGTGGAAACATATATCAAAAGATTGACTGGATAATTTCAGATAATAGAGATAATTTCGTTTCTGTGGTCTTGACAATGATCTTTATTTCCATAACCCAATACTCAAGACACCATCCAACCCTCTAATTGGGTATACTTCTTACACTTGGGCGTTGTTGTTCTTTTTGCGCGCAACCTAAATTAACTTCAATATACGTAATCTAACTGACCTTGCAAACCTAAGTTTACCAATCCAACCGAATCATACCTAACCTAATCAACACAACCTGGAGTTAACAGACAAACCAGATGGCAGTTACAGATAGGAGTGTAGATGGCACTCCATATTCGAATAATTTCCCTCTTAAAAAAAAAATCCCGTGTGGAGATCGAACCTTCGACCTTGAGAACGACAGAGCAGCAGATGAACGGCCAAGCAACTGTGGCGACTTATGTAATTATTCGATTACAATATCTCTTCACCGGTATGAACGATTTCGGATCAATTGGTTTATATCTGAATGATATCGCTACCGGCAATTGAACACAATAATTACTAATGATTAATAATTGGGATTTTATATCGATCAGCATAACTAATGGGGGTTGTCCATCTCGTTTTAATCGTTTTTACTAAGCCTATGGATATCGCATTTCCAAGGCCAAGTGCTCCCTGAACGATCAAATGAACTACCCGCTACCGGGAAGTATATTTCGTGTGCTCGCTCCTGACAATGGCTGCTGCATTTCCCAAGACGAAAATCCCAAGACGCGTTTCGTGAGCTCGTTCGTGGGAATAGACATGGCTGCGCGAGTAAGCTATTGCCAAGACCCGAATCAACACAAATGATGTTTCATGGGAATATAAACAAAGTTTCATGCGAATAGTACATCCGTGGGTCGTAGGTGGGGTCGTGCGAATAGACACTTCTTATTTTATAAACTGGAGGAAAACAATGAAAAAGTCATTCATATCTTATATGCTCCGACAGATGAGAGTATCATAGTGAAATATATTGATTCTTAGCTTCGAAATAGTGAATATCCAAACTCCATATTGACCAAACTTGGCATACAAAATTAAAATAGATTACTAAATTCTTCTGTATGAATCCGAATAGTGTGTTAATAATGTAAGAATAAGATTTCAATGAAGTTTAAAGTGGTTCAACCATTGATTCTGGAATCAAAACTACCTGTGTATGAAGTACAACACACATATAAATCGCAAGTATACATTACTGTGAAATGTATTATGTAATTGATTATGCAATTGAGTGTTCAAAAGATAAAACATAAACAGCTATTACACCTGATTTGTTATTGAATGTCAAAAAAAAAATTAAAAATACATAATTTAGCTATTGTGTTCACAGTGTGGATTGAATTGGGATTTGATGAATACAACTCAATAATAAATGACACAATATGAAAAGAAATCGCCATTACAACCAAAGATAAGTCGTTAATTTCATTACAATACAGATGAACAAAGCATACTATTATTACACTTCTTGATTTGAAATAGTTGACATATAGGCCTATAGTGGCAAAACTGCATGCCACTATGTTAACTTGGGTCTGGAAGTTGAAATGATGTGAGTGATTTTGGTGAAGATCGATGGTGAGTAGTTTTGATCTCACAAACCTCATGCACAGTAGCTAAGTTATGTTTCGTCTTGAACCCTCCTCTAGTCTATATTCACTACTGAATTATTCCCATTATTTGATGTTGAAGAGGGCTGATCTCTATCCCGTTTGCATCGAGTTGGTGACCGGCGTTAAGGAAGGGCAGTATAGTTGCGGGATAGCTTGAGCTGTAGAGATAAGGGATGCGATAGAGGGAGGGGTGGGGGGCAAGTTCATCCCACACAACGAGTGAGGGCGTGCTCTTTCCAGGGTTCGAGCCTGGGATTGTCCGTGCCGATACCATCACGATGCTCATCATTTATCTGGTGGACAGAGCCGAGCCGACTATACAATGTAAAATTATATAGCCTACATACGAATATTTCTGACAAATTGCTAAACATGACGATAATTTGTCATTGATAAAATAATAATACCAAATCACAACCACACAAACACAACATTGAAACCGATCCAGACCCAGCCATTGATTTGAAACTCGTTCACACATAACGTCGTAGTATTATGGTAACTTGAGTTACGAATTCATTTTTCATTTTTTTTTCTATATATTGGGTTTTAACGACGCACTATACTGATGGCTACGATCTATTGGCGTCGGTGGATGATGAATGAGATGATGGGATGATGGGATGATGAGATGACAGATTATTTTGTTAGGTGTTTTGGATGGTGGGAAGGAGTCGGTTGTGGCATGTTATCAAGGAACCATCCCAGTATCAACCTGAACGACAGAGGGAAACCACGAATAACCCCTGTCAGGATGGTCGACCATGGCGGGAATCGAACCCCGGTCTCCCGAATGACGGTTCACGGGTGTATTGTGTTACCACTCGGCCACGCGTCTCGGTTTTCCAATTGTATTTTATTCAGTGCCAGCAACGGTAGTAACAGGTCAACAATTTCATTCACTTCGGTTCGAAGTGCTGTTACAAATACAATAATGGTAAAACTGATGATATCGCTATTTGAGTAGAATGCACCCAACTATGGAATTCTCTAAGACGTTCAGTTACATTTAAATCTATTTAATAATTCGTTTTTATAATTTAATCAAATGGGGTTGAATTTTAATTTTCGTCATGTGGCTGTTTGATAGAATGCATGTAATAGCACGCTGTAACGCAACGATGTTGCCAAATATAGATCGGTAATGGTATTCAAGCCTCATAAAATCCATTTAGAATAAATTCGCTCTAGCTATAGCACCCCCTTTCCCTTCTTCCCAACAACCAACATACTATACATAGTCAAAGTACAATAATAATTCTCTAATATTTGTAATTAATGTGCACTGGTGCCATTGAAATCTACATGGCATTGATTGTTAGTGACACAATACTGTTTGTGATGGATTTACTTGGTCTCACCCAAATAGCTAGCATAGTTTACTGACAATGCATCATAATGTGACCACTTCAATCTATTCAGAAGGGTGTGCAGTCAGTCTACATAATTATTAGCAGATTGTCAACAATTCAAATAGCAATTTACCATTAGAGACAATGTTTGCTTGGTCGTTGTGTGTGTGTGTGTGCTGTGTTTGTAGTTTGTAGCTATCCTATTGATGACATTATAGATGCGATGGCTGGCTCTTCATGCTCATCGCGCACCATGAATAATAGCAATACTCTTGGATGTGCTCCATTTCGAAACGAAGAGAGCTAGCGAGGCGGAGGATGTTTATACTTGATTGAATTGACATCAAGACTCTCTCGCGTCTGTCTGTGTCGTACCTTCAGCAGTTTAGTAGATTAGGCTGTTTTCTTTTACACTATAATGTCAACTCTCCGTTGTATATTATAGTGACAACTAAAAAAAAAACGTGTATGGTAGGCCTACTCATTCACCTCACTTCCTGAATCCTGACCATAAACGCATTCCTCGACATTGCCGTTAACGGAAAGTCACTTCACGTTCTCTACAAGTATACGCTCGACCAATCAATCAATCAGTCAGTCAATCAATCAATCAAGCAATGAGGTACATAAAACCCAATATGCTCTCCGTTCTGAAATCGTGTTCAAATACTTGGAACTTGGTTATACATGGAATTTGAGGGCCTATCGACATATATATATATATATATATATATATATATATATATATATATATATATATATATATATATATATATATATATATATATATATATAAATATATATATATATATAAAAGCCTACTTAAAATCACTTAACGTTTGTAAAGTAATTGGCTTTATGTCATTCCAGTTCCTTGCATAAGGTTTGCCAAAATATACACAATATTCCCGTTTTAAATTGAGTGATCGACGTGGTAGTGAGTTTTCAGCTAATATGTCTGTGGCTTTCTGTTTCATTCTAGATAGCGATGACAGTGAGAATGAAGGTGGTCTTGGAAACGTAACACGGGTGGTTATGCGGCCTCCGGGCCAGAGCGGAAAAGCGAAGAGAGGCCATCTGTGCTTTGACGCGTCATTTGAAACTGGTAAGTCGGAATAAAAGCTGTGGTAACGAGGTGATTTGTATTTCGGCAGACTTGGATATCTTTTGCAAGACCTAAATGTCATCGAGGTGGTTTCAAGCGCGTGTACATTAACCTCCTTCTGATGTTTAAGTCATGACTCATGAATCACCAAGAAATGCAGAGAACACTATTCACTTCCTTACCAGTGTTGAAATTTAAAATAAATCGAACGATATATCATCAGCATTGACATTAGTAATTTGCAAAACAGTTGAAAGTTTCACCTTAGCATTAGCTACAACTTGGAATTTCAGTGACATGTATGAAAATAAATTAAGCTGCATTTTCATTTTTTTTAAATCAGAAAGTGCAAAAAGTTTTAAAATGTCAAACTCATATTATATTTAAGTCGTGATATATTCCGGCAGCAAACATTAACGCCATGCATCCAGCATGACGTTAAAAACAGCACGGTTTAATTGGTTTTGTTAGGCAAGTTGGAATGATCGGATGGAGGGAGCAAGGAAAGACGAAGGAAGGGTTGGCTGGGGGTAATTCCTGAAGATATACGTTACAAGTTTCACGCCAATTGGTGCAAGAAAGTTTCCTAATTGCTTCCCTTTAGGCTGGAGCTTGGCTGGGAATTGCGGCAAAACATGGTCATTAATAGAGCTAGCTGTGCTCTCTCTCCCAGTACTAGTTCAGCCACCACCCACCACCTCCCACCTCTGCCACCTACCACCACCACCTAACTTAACAATTCACTTGCAAAAACTAGTTATTAGGAGTTGCATATACAACCTAAACCATTTACACATGCTTTTGCTGTTGTCGCTGAGAAAGTAACTGCTACATACAGATCGGATTCTAATATATCACAGTATGCGTTATCATTTGATGTGCCATTGTTTTTTTTTTGTAATACAAAACTCGTATGGAGAAATACTAGGATCTATGCTCCGGGTACATTCTCATTTTGGCACCACACTAATTACCTTGTTCTATTCTAATTCTTTGAAACATGTACAAAATAATAATGAGGATTTTCACACCCGACCATTACCACCGTGTTAATATGTGAGTCACACCATAGAATATTGCGTATTTCTTTATTCTATGGTCACCCTCAACCTCAATGTGGCACAAAGGCTTACTATATGAAGCACGGTCAAGCTGAAGCTGACTTACAGAGAATTTCTGGCCTACCTGAGTACACATGCATGATAATTACCTGCTTAGTTGACCCGTTGGAAGAAACTTGATAATCAATAAAGCTTGTTTGCAAAATACCGTGTTCTTGTTGCTGAGTCTAATTGAACGTAGTGGATAGTACAAATCAACCGTACCTCACTTTTTGGGCAGCTGTTGAAAAGAGTGGAATCAACGTTAAATGTAATTATTAAAATATTGAGTTGAAAGAAACGAAAGAATCTCGTCAAAAGATAATACACAATTGAATACTCAAACAGAATATTGTCCACATTGAGAGGTAAGTCTTAATTATCCTTCACTCTCATACATGGAAATACAAGACGGATTAAAAAGCAAAATTGAATAAAAACACATCCGCACATACAAACGATAAAGTTTTTGTCTTTTTTTTTGTCTCAGAATGAACAATTGTTTCAAGTTTTAACCTATCATGTTGGGAAGAAAAGCTCGACTGTATCTGCGACGATTGTGTTTTCTATAAACTCGATTTGTTTGACCTAAGTTCGTCATTTGAACGGCTCGTGCATGGGTTTGACAGAATGACATCTTACAATGCTTTGTCTCGTTACAAACTAGAAATCTTGGATTTATTCGACCATGCACAAACCATGCACTTGTACTGTATATGTGGATGGTCAAAGGAATTGATTATCTGTCCAAAACAACGATCGATCAACGGTCTCCTCTTTAGATACACGTATGGGCCTATCATTTGTCTTCTACATGGTTAAACATAGAACAAATATCCGGTAGCTGTAGAAAGTTTAAGAAAAGGCAATTTAAAACAAGAATTCGAACAACTCTGGGTCATTTTGATTCAGCCCATAGCTACAGAGTTGATATTCACGAAGCTCTGCTTCCTTCTTTTAACATACGTGATAACTACCTTCAAATACGTGGTTAGACAAATTTTGTGCGACCAGCATTCCAGCAACATTTGAAATTCGAATCATTTCCAAAAAATGAAATGTAGATCAAAAACGCCAACAAATATGATTAGTTTCAAATATGATCATATTCATCAAATATGATAAATCACCTTTTGACAAACCGAGACGCGTGGCCGAGTGGTAACACACTGAACCGTCATTCGAGAGACCGGGGTTCGATTCCCGCATGGTCGACCATCCTGACAGGGGTTTTTCGCGGTTTCCATCTGTCGTTCAGGTTAATACTGGGATGGTTCCTTAACAACAGGCCACGACCGACTCCTTCTCACCATCCAAAACACCTAATGAAATTACCTTTCATCTCATCATCCCATCATCTCATTCATCATCCACCGACGCCAATAGATCGTAGCCATCAGTATAGTGCGTCGTTAAAAACCCAATATAAAAAACCTTTTGACAATTTAATTTTGTTCATTTTGAACATAATGTAAAATATAGGGTCATGTGGTAGGCCAGTCAATGTGACACACCACTATGGAAGCTGGGGTCACACACTGAATACAACCCTTTTGTATATTGAATATCAAATTGTATATTGTATTATACTATATATATATGCAAATGAAGAAGATTTCATTATTTCCTTACTATTACCTTAATGTCGCCTCAAGATTTGTGTCAGTCTGTAACGTTCTATTAGAGGCCTATTTGTTATTCGTCGTACCAAAGATATTTATATATATATATATATATATATATATATATATATATATATATATATATATATATATATATATATATATATAACCGATGTACGTTACTTAATTAGCTTCAAGAAGTCGTATATATTTGTGTGTCGGCAGTAGCTTCGCACCGCTTCACAAACCGGAAAGTTTCCGCCATATTCGATATATATTAGTGATGGCTGATAGTATAGAACACATTGCTCAGATTCTATTTGTAATTGTCCAATATGGCCGTTGAGATTGGAACGATCATATGTCGCTATCGGCTGTAGGAGTAACGTATCTCAGCATGGTAATATATATCTACCAGCACGTTGCACCCGTCGTATACGACTTGCCATGATTATGAAGTAAATGGTGTGCCTTCATCCCCCTTCCCCTCTGGGCACAATTACCATCACAGAAAAACCCGAGCCGAAACCCTCGCGCGCCCGAACCGCACCCTCCGCTCGACGGTTTCCCCACCTCCTCGTTTTTCCCTATCCAACACTACCACCCGTTCACACTACCCAAAACCCTCGCCCTACCAGGCATTCCATAGAGCGAACGCACGCACGCAGGCAGGCAGACACGCACGCACGCACGCACGCACGCACGCACGCACGCACGCACGCACGCGCGCGCGCTACGAACATACAGATTCTCCCTTCCATGATTTTGTTAGTAAAAGATGGTCGTACATTCGGTTTAAAAGGTCTATGTCGCACGTCCAGCCAACTGACAGTCTGGGTTACCTTGGAAACTAAGGGCAAGCTGGGCGTGGGTTCGAGGCCCGCATAAGTTCTTGGTTCTTGTGAATATCATTGAACCTTTTCTTTCTTTATATTACCATCGGAACTTAATACAAAATATTTGTTCCTCAATCAAGGCAATGGGTGAAAAATTGGATCGTTTGAACGGGGCACCACAAGGGCGATCTTACCACCCCAAAGAATGATGAAAAATAAGATAACTCATTTGAGAGATAATAAATCTCAAGGTAATAATGCCAGGGTCAGAAAACAATTCAAACATTCAGAGTGGGGAGAAAAGCTTGAGTCTTTTTAATCATCTTGATCTTTTTCTTCTTCTTCTTGAAATTATTGAACTATCTTAACTTAACCTAAGCTTAACCTTAATTATCTTAATCTTAACTATCTTAACTTCTATTAAACTATCATAAGCCACCACACGTGGTTCATTCAGCCAAGGTATCACTTCGGAAAATGAAACCAAATGGGCGTAGGTTCGAATTTCGCATATGTTTTTGTAAACGTCTTCTCAACTTTCATCCAATTTATCGTTTCATTATCAATCGCTTATTCGTACCTACATATAACCAATCTAATGGTGGAGTCATTGAGCAACATCAAAAATCAACGTCATCCTCTAATTCGTACGCCCAAATAACCTTGCTGTTATTGGGCCGCTAAGCACACAATAATCATCATTGGGTCTCTATACTTGGTTAGTTTATTGATTTTCGGGTTGAACAAAGAATATGGTATTATTTCGAATTTATTCTATCTCTGAAAGCTAATGCGACTAGACGAATGTCTCTTTCTTAGCTGCCTAACACTATGCGGCAGCTCATTCTTATAACTTCTGGTGAGACACCTGTTATCATCGTCGAATTGGGTTGTGTCTTGAAAGCCAAGCAAGCTCGTGAGTTATGTCACTTCTTGATGCAGGATGAGAAAGAAGTATTGCTGCCCTCTCGCTACGACACCAATAGAGTAATGGCAAGCTTAGAGTTGCAAATACATCAGATGGTAGCCGAGCGTGCATGATCCTTTTTTCTAGACTTACTTTTCTTCTTTCCACTTCGCTTTATTTTCCCTTCTCCTCCCCACGAAAAGTCTCCCTCAATCCAACCCGCGAACTACATGTGACTCGCAGCGCCAACGCATTAAACCCACTTTCATAAATCAAAATGAAGCTTTCGAACGTGAAGTGTTCTTTTTGAATTTTGATCCTGGGCGCATGAGGAAAAAATGCCGTCGCCCAAGTGCGTTAGTCCAATTATAACTAAAAAGACGGTAGGTGGAAAGCAGCTAGCTAGTCTGTTATGCCTATCCCGGATATATATCTCGCGTAGACATGGGAATTCGTGTTTTCAAAGTCAATTTATCTCTTTGCGATTGTTGTTTTGTGATCTAGAAGGACTAGGAAACTTGAACGTAACCCAACGCAACTTCTTACAGAGACATCCACATGGCTTATGTAACTTGTTATAGTAACAAGTTACAAGTTGTTAGTTTTCACAAAAGGCAAAGGATCACCCCTATCACCCCTAGATGCCTGGATGAGCTGAACATTTTCGACTGAAACGCGTCAAAGAAATACAGTGAAATGAAGCACTATAAAGTCTCAAAGTATACTTTATGTTCCGTTATTTTGCTAATCAAAATGGAATATCAATTTCATAACGCTTCTCACAGTTGCATTTTGAATCTTAAATCTTATTCGCCACTAACGTATTACTGGGTAGATTTTTTCCTCAAGTGAAGTTTGGATTTAATGTATTCAAAGGCGAATCTAAATTAATTCATCGAAAAAAATGCGAGTTAGATGAAAATTTTATAACCACAAAGATGTATTCAAATTACCCATTTCGAGGTGTTCTTTGAAACTTGAACACTGAGGAGGAATACTTTTTACAGGTTTCATCGATACTTTTGTAGTGTAACTAAAATACAGTGAGAAATGTTGCAGACTGCTCATATAATTCATTATGTCAGTCCTCATCACATCAAATAATAATAAGAAATACAATACCTCATTATCTATTCATCATTGAATATTGGTTCATATGTGGGCTCACGCTTTATCTCGGTATAGATTACATGTTAATGGGATTGTTAAGCGAACAATAAACCCAACGACAATCTGATACTCGCAATCTAAATGATCAAGCAGGCTATAATAATAGGGGTGAGATTTTTTACCGCAGATGAATTCAACATAAACATAATTATATAGACCTCAATGTTCACAAGTCGTGTATTTTGATATAATATATGATTTGTAAAATCAATTGGTATAAGTCATCTGATCATTTGGTCCGTGGAATTCAGAAGAAACAAGAAAACCTGGTCAGGTCAAACTTATTTTTATTTTTCAAACATTCCTCACCCATATATATATATATATATATATATATATATATATATATATATATATATATATATATATATATATATATATATATATATATATATATATATATATATATATATATATGTATATATATATATATATATATATATATATATATATATATATATATTTATATTTATATTTCAATAATTATGACTCCGGGCTCAGATTCACAAAGCATTTTATCTTGCAACATTTCAGCGCTTAACCCGTTCTAAGTTAAAACAGAGATAACACGTTCTAACTTTATCACGGTTTCATCCTTATTCCCTATTCACAAAGAATTTCAAGATAATTTTACCGTTGTGACTTGTGTTATCTTTGGCCCCAACTGTCCGTGCAGTTGCCGTGTGACGTCATTGTCTTCGACTGTTCACCAATGTGAGCAAAGAGCGGGTTGTCAATCAGTTCGCAATAACGCAATATAAACATCAATTACTTGTTTCCTACAGCCAGATAATATAAAATCAAAATGAATGCATGAAATATTGTATATACTTTAAGTTTTTTTTCTAATTGTCGTGAATCTTTTTGTTGTTGATCATCAAGAAGGCCCTGCATTTTGTTTACCGCCAATTCTGTCAGCTGTTAGTCGAGATTCCCAAATGTGAGGTTAATATTGAATATTAAATATGATGAACGTAATTCGGATCGTTTCTTTGCTCCCAACCTCTCTATAATTTTATTTTCAATCTTCTAAATATGTAGCCTACTAATTGAATTTGAGTGAGCGAAATCTCCAGAATCATCGAAATCAATTGCGAGGTGAGTGTTGTATCTCCACTAAATCCAGTCGGGACCGGTGATAACTTTATCACCAACTATTCTCAAAACTTGTGCTCAAACTTTTTCGTGAATACGAGTTATAACCAAGTCTGGTGATAACTCCTGAAATTATTTTAACTTAGAAGGGGTTCAAAAGAGATCAAATTCCTTGTGAATCTGGGCCCAGGAGGAATAATGAATATTTTATTGAAGAATATTTTATTGAAGGCGTATATTAATATTTTCTAGTTTCAATGAAACGCATTCTGCCTTCTCTCTTTCTCCTTTCAAATCAACAGACTAACCTGAATCACTATAGCATCACGTTGAATTATATTTTATTGATGATGATTGAAAAAAAATCATTGAAATTGTAATTCATTATTTACAGGTAACCTGGGGAGAGTTGATCTGATCTCCGAGTTCGAATATGATCTGTTCATAAGGCCCGATACGTGTAATCCAAGGTTTCGACTCTGGTTCAACTTTGTTGTAGATAATGTGAGAATAGACCAAGTAAGTAATACACATTTTTTACCTACTGAAATAGTTCCATCATAGTTATCGATTACATTCACTAGTAGGCCGTATACTACGAAAATACATCGTTATGTATGTATTTATGATATTTATATATATATATATATATATATATATATATATATATATATATATATATATATATATATATATATATATATGTATATATATATATATATATATATATATATATATATTTAAATATATATATATATACATATATGTATATATATATATATATATATATATATATATATTTATATATATATATATATATATATATATATATATATATATATATATATATATATATAGATATATATATATATATATATATATATATATATATATATATATATATATATATATATATATATATAAATATATATATATATATATATATATATATATATATATATAT
>OZ023327.1:32461683-32499183 GCA_964007535.1 Brachyptera risi
GAATACAAAAATTAGGTCACAAAAATAAATATTTCGAATAATGACAATTCCATCATTACAATATATTATCTTGAAAAACATTCAGATAAACGGGAAATAGGGAATTTTCATATTATTCATTCATTCATTCGTTCATTCATTTTTATTACATTTGATTGGTACAATTTGCTAATATAGAATTCGTCACATATGAGGCTTAAGTTACGCTAAAATTGAAGTTGAATAATCATACTGAGCGACACAGTGAATAGAAAAAAATAAGGATCACAGTTGAAGTTGAAGCAAGAAAGTTGACAACTTTTGATAAAATCATCAATGCCATAGAATGGATTCAAGCGAAGATATTTTTTCAGATTTGTGTGAAATATTTTGAGTAGGCTGGATTCAATGATTTAAGAGGGTATAGGATATTGTATAAAGTCGTACAAACGTGGTGATGGCTTTTGGTATAAGAGGAGTAATGGGCTGATTGTGAGATGAGACAGATACACTGCTTCTAGTCGTGTAGATGTGAACGGTGAAATTGAGGGCAATATTTCAGGATGGGTGCGAACGAATGAGCAGGCTGATAGAATCAGGGTGGAGGTAAGTGTTGATATCTTCAGGTCAATGAAATGTTGTCGAAATGAGCTGCGTCCAGATATTTCGACCATTAGGCGTATAGGGCATGCTCTTGAAGTATGCAAATGCGGTTGGCTTGGGAAGAGGCCTCTCAAAAAAGAATACCATGAGACCAAGAGGAATGAACATGTGAATGATTGAGTGAGTTCGAGAGTGTGGACGTGAACTATTTGTTTCAAGCGTTTGAGGAGGAAGCAACATCTTATGACCTTAGCGGATGTAGTTTGAACATGAAGTGACCAGTCAAGGGTGGGGGTTATGAACATGCCGAGAAATTTAATGGAAGGGGTAGTGCGAATAGTTGTGCTGTCTAGTTTGATTGAGGGGGGGGGGGGATGAATATGGGAGTATTTCTTCGTGAGTGAAAGTGGACAATAATAGTCTTGATTGATGGCAGTAGGAGGACATGAGAGAAGTTCAGATATCGGCTATGGAGATTGGGGAAGTTAGAGAGTGTTTATAGTAGCTGTGATTAGATGACTGGTTATCTTCAGCATAGATATAAAGAGTTTCCGTGTTGAGAAGTGATGAAATGTCGTTAACATAAACTAGGAAAAGAAGAGGACCGAGGATAGATCCCTGTGGTACTTCACTAAGAACAGTGATAGGATTATAAAGAGGTGAATTAGGAGAATTGGAGTTGAAGGATTTTATCCTACTATTCGTGTGCGACCTGATGCGAGAGATGAAATTCAATCGTTGGCAGTACAACGTGTGCCTAGGTTATCAAGTTTGGAGAGAAATTTTGGTTAAATGTATCGAAGGCCTTGCTTGTCATAGAAAAGATCACCACTTGCATCATTATCAAGAGAGAAAATAGTAGAGGAGGGTGAAGGGGGGGGGGGGGGGAGGGAAGAAACTATAGATATGTGGCGATGGTGGATTTATATTTTAGAAATCCGTGTTGAAGCTGAAATACGATGTTAGGCCCATTGTAAAAGTCGGTCAAGCATATATTTCTCTGGGATTCTAAACCTAATTAGCTGCACATCGGTATTGGTTAGTTTAATTTCGAATTGTTTCATTAATTATCATTGTGCCTTCTATCTGACCCTTCCTCTCCTCCTCCTGCCCTTGGATATTTTAATCACTACAATAGCCAAATAGTATCTTCAGAAGAAGACCAAAAACTGCTTGTTTGCATCCACGTTGGCGAGTAGTGGGTGTGGTATCCAGGGTCGTTCGAATGGTCAATTTATTCATCTTTTGAGACGCGTTTGATTTTTCGGGGCCTGAACGTCACAACTGAAATGAAATCTTGTTTCAGATCCGTATATCAACCGTCAAAATACACTTTTGAATGATCTCTTATTTTCTTTGAAACATTGAAATCAAAAGTTGGTAGCCTTCACATTTTCAAGCATTTTCGGGGAAAAACAAAGTCAAAGTCAAAGTACAAATCCTATGAAGGTTTTCCGAGAGCATACATTTGTATTAGGATAACTAATCGATCCGCATCTTTTGACCACCATAAGTATATTTTACCTTTTTTCCCCAAAACGCTAAAGGAGGTCACTAACTTCTGATTGCGATAGTGAAAAAAGAAATACAAAATTATTCGAGAGCATATTTTGAAGTTTCAAATTCCTATCTGTGACAAGTTTTCATTCTTATTGCGTCTTTTGGGCGCAGAAAAGGTGCTCAAAAATGACAAAATTTACTATTAGGACCTTGGATTTTCTTTGAATTTACCTTGAACACCACACCCACCACTTGCCAACGTGCGAACAAGCAGTTTGGGCTTCTGGTTAGACATACCATCGGGTCATTCCAGTTGTCAAAAGTCCCAAGGATGGAGAGGGAGGGGGGGGGGGGTTAGATAGTACTCAAGAGGATATTACGTAGAACACCCGGCTCCTCCACCAAAATGTGATATTTCGATCTTTAAGAAGCTTTTCTACTCGTTCTGTTCACATTTTCGTATCCGACCAACGTTGAAATCCTCAATTAAATTCACTTATATGTTCGCTCTCAAATTATTCTTTCCCAGAGCTTTCAGGGCACAATCTTTTATTTCCTCAATTCAAACTAAAAAATCCTTACATTTGATATTGAACCACTCATTCCGCTAGTCAGCCAGAAAGATGAAATGAATCAATTTGAATATTCACTACAACACCATCATTAAACACCAGGTGAAAGCATCAAATGCGTTGTAAGATGAGTGAGATATTCATATGAAAAATAGTCGAAAACTCTGCACACGCATTTACTCGTATAAAATGACCGTGACTTGACCACTATCGAGTCTTAGAAAGCCGTGAATATCGGCAACATGCATGGTTCTTTTATTATTTCTATCTATCTGATGGATGGAAACGAACAATCATCAAATTATATTCATTCAATCGGATGGCCCGATTAGAATAAACATTGGTGATAATATTTATCTTCCATGTGTTCGCATTCGGTGAAAATTTTAATAATTCTGGAGAGATTTTATTTTTCTGATGTTATCGCCCAGTCCAATCTCATGGAGCTTTCAGGATGTGGTGTTTTTCAAAAATAGTCGAATCAATTTGACCGAAAAACTATACAGCGTCAAATGGAATAAATTCGCGTATCCAGACGAAGTTTCAAGTTGATCAGTCAAAAAGTGCGACCTGTGCAGTGTTTACGAAAAAACAAATAAATACGCAAACAAAAACACACAGATAAAGCTTCGTGTGAGTAGGGTGGAAGTCTCTCATATCACTCATCCAAATCAACTTGAACTGGGTGAACGCAGCATATAAGTTGAAAGAAAAGCAAGATATTCATATTAAGTTGATCGAAAACTCTACACATGACTTCTATAAAAAATACTCGACTGAGCAACTATCGAGTCTACAAACCGTGAATCTCGGCCACATGGTTCTGCTATTTTTTACATCTATTTTTGGTGAATTAAAAACATATAATACGTCATTTTCTCCGAAAGAGCTGATCTGATTTGAATATAAATTTGTAATAATGTGTAGTCTCAACATTCATGTCTTCACATTCAGTGAAAATTTGATTCTTTAATTATTTATATTGGGTTTTAACGACGCACTATACTGATGGCTACGATCTATTGGCGTCGGTGGATGATGAATGTGATGATGCGATGATGAGATGAGAGGTTATTTTATTAGGTTTTTTTGGATGATGGGAAAGAGTCGGTCGTGGCCTGTTGTTAAGAAACCATCCCAGTATTAGCCTGAACGACAGAGGGAAACCACGAAAAAACCCTGTCAGCTGGATGGTCGACCATGGCGGAAATCGAACCCCGATCTCCCGAATGACGGTTCAGTGTGTTACCACTCGGCCACGCGTCTCGGTAATTTGATTCTTTTTCCATAGATTTTTGTTTAATTTCCCGCTCAGCCTGATCTTATGAGAATCTCAGAAACTTCATGATGATAATTCTCGAATATGGTTCAACTGATTTGACCCAAAAACTACACAGTTCCAAGATGGATAATTCCGCATGTCCAGAAAAAGATCCATGTTGATCAGTCAAACCGTGCGACCTGTGCAACGCTTATAAACGAACGACCAAACAAACAAACAACAATCACACGGACAAAACTATGTAAGAGTGGGATGGGAGTCTTCGCTTCAGCTCATCCAATCAGTATCTAATGGTCAGCCTTCCTGAAAATGGGTGAAATTAATAACAGATAGGCCTACGTCCGATGATCCTACAATCGATCAAAAAATCGATGTGAATAATTCGTTCGACTCGCCTTTGCTTTAACTTATAGTTCAACTATAGAGTGCATTAGAGAAACCCATGAGTTCATGTTAACATCGTCAGAACGTAAGAGGATTTTCTCTTTTCCCAAGCGCTGGAAAAATCCTCGAGACATTTATAATTGGGTTATATATAATTACTTTCAAACATTTATACGTTGTTACATAGGGAAGCTTTTCCTTACTAATTTGATGGATTTTACTCTGCGGTGGTAAAAAGACGTTCATGTACGGGACTATTTTTCTACTGAGAATCTGAGAGAAAATAAAATTTGTTGTATCAAGATATAAAGCTGTCTGTGAAATTTGAGATGTCATCTGAAAAGTTATATTTTGAGATATTCAAGTTGAATTGTAAATTTGAGAAGGGTCATCTGAGCAAGTAGGCCTACGTAAATACTAGAAACACTATCGAGGTGAAATAGATGGTGAAGTAAGTATGAGATAGGACATAGTGTGGCATCCACATGATGAATTGTCCAATCTTAGATACGAATTATCAAACGTAATACAATAGTTAGATCTTTCAAATAATCACTATGACTTTCTATACGACCATCTCGTCATAACATTGATAAAGAATAGGCATATAGCCTATTTTTAGAAAGAGAGTTTGAGATTTGAAAACAAATGCAGCTTACAACGATCCATTTTCCTAATTCTGAAATCTCATATTCAAATGAAGATAATACAGAATACTGAGATTTAGCTTCAGCTCTCCGGTAACTCAGAAACACTGCAGCAATTTCCGTTCCATAAAAAAAACTCTCGCATTTTATGATCTCGTTTCTAACAATAATTATCCTACCCCCATGAGCATTTAGCCTGGTCTGTGTAAACTGTGTACAAGATGGAGAGGGCAAAAGAGGGTGGGTGGGTGGGTGATGGTGGGGAGTGAACGGAGGGGGAAAGGCATGTTCTGTGGGAGGGGAGGGGGGGGCCCGGCCAAGTCCTATTACTGACACCTGCACGCCTGCAGCCTTCACCCTTCGCTACCCGCTGAGAAACAGCCAAGTTTGGATTTAATCTGAAACTCAACAGAAGTGTCTGCATGCGCCCCCTCCCCCTACCGCCCTTACCACCCCCACCACCGTCTCAACATCGTCTTTTCTACCCCCCCCCCCCCCCCCCCCTACAACATTGCCGCTCGTGCAATACCATCTATATATTATCTTTGCCCTCACTACCGATAGAATACGCCGTTGCTTCTTGTAACATTTGCGAAACATTTTTCCATCTGTTGGGTTCATACACTTTTCTGCTGCTGTACGATACGATGCCTTAGTTCATATCTTATTTTCTTTTAACTTCCAATAAAGCCAGTAATGGCGTTGGGCAAAATATCTAGTCACGTTTGAAGACGTAGGACTAGAGTATAGTTGAATACCGTTGGATGGAAATGATTGAGAGGATCGAAATGAATCAACAATCAGTCAACTCTTCATAAACTTCCACTATTCTCATTTGTGCTGCAGATGTGAAAATCATTATTAAAACAATAATTAAAATTATGATTAATTCCAATAATATTTGAGAACAGAATGTAGATGCATTCTGTTCACTCATTCATTTCTACAGATATGTACCAACTTTTAATTGTGGTGCATGCAGGTAATAGCTATTTGTGTTAGCAAAATGTGGCTTCCCTATTATGAGAGTTTTTGTTGCTCTTCTGGAACACCCTACACATATTCTCATCCCAAATGAAAATCAAGGAATAGAGAATACAAATAACTTGGGCTTTAACAAACAAACCTTGAAAACAGCAGTTCAAACTTATATTCACGAGAGATTGAGGCTGTCGCGATATTGCAAACAGAAAATATAACCATTATATGTAACTATGGGAATAGCACTATGAAGTTTCAGAAAGAGATAGACGATAATAAACATAATATTGCATCATTCGATGGATGTATAACGTTGCAGCTAGTTTCAGTAAGTCCTCTTGACCGTTTTACTTTTGTTCAGTTGGAAATATATCGTCATTGAGCCATTGGGCATTGAGCATCGTCATCGTTTGAGCCGATTGCCATACACAGCACATGCATTCTTTAAATCTTGCTCGAGATGTACAACATATTTTACATGAAGCATTAAAGTGATAGTTTCAAGCATATTTGTCTTACCAATGCGTTCATCTACATTGATACCTGATAGGCTGTGGATGAAACACTGAACCACAAGAAACATCTACAACAAATACACAATTTGCATACCAAATGTCATGAAAAGTTGAAAAGTTGAAACTATATTTGTGTCGCTTAACCTTGATAATCATCTGAAATATATGGTAGGGACTATTCAACATTCGTCAGTCAATATGGTATTCCAGAAAATAAGTCATTGGATAGTAAAGTCATAGTTTTTCGGAATTCTTCAGGAACTTCACACAATCATTTATAATCATTTTCATAACCATTCGATTTTTCTTTCGATACATTCATTTTTTTTCATGAATATCATTTCACACACATCTCTGATACTTCAATTTTTTATTCTCACTAATTGTCATGATATCAGAAATTGTTTCATTTCTTCAATCTTTTCCATTCAATTACTCAATCTCAATATCAACATAATTTACTTATCTTGATTTAATATTCATTGCCCCACTTTTTTCTAACCGTCCAACCGTTGTGTGAGTGCCACGATTATCTCCGTGTATTTGTCTCACAAGTGTTGAAAGAAGAACAAGACGCAGTTCATGGCACATAATCCACATTCTTTTCCTAGGATTAATTTTTTTTTAATTTCCATCGACTTATTCATTCGCTTGATATTTATGGGGATTATGTATATATATATATATATATATATATATATATATATATATATATATATATATATATATATATATATATATATATATATATATATATATATATATATATATAACTATTTCTCAAATTGAGTTTATTGTGAAATCCATTTCATTTCATCTCGTAGAATATTCTTCACTGTTAAGGAAGAATACATCATTTTTTTCGTATCCAATTGATAATTGATTGGGTATCAATTGCACGTACGTATGGGTGGAAGGATTTTTCAAATTCAATGGCACTATGGATTGCATACATTTTACTGAGTATTTGAAATCATTTTCTCATTCATCAGTTTTATTATTTCTATGAAAATGAATAAAATGATATGATGTATTATTTTTACTCACCATCAACACAAAAAAAAAAACATTTGTATTATATAATATTTCATCAAGTGAAGTTTCATGAATCCCTTGCATATTTGGAAAGAATCGATATTATTGTCATGTTCAATCAGTTAATTCAAATGTTGAGAAATAATTTTCACCGAGTTCACATATTCTATTCGTTGATTTTCAGAAGTAATGTTCCGAATAATCATACTTGATATCCAATTCATTTCACATTCCGGGATATGTATAATATTATAACAGTCATCGTTTTCAATAGACCATGATTCAAATAAGTTGAGAATTAAATGTATGAGAAAAGATGAAGGTCAGTTAGCCAATAGTTATATTCCGAATCAGATCCATCAGATTTATTCAGATTTATCAGATTTATTTCGTTCAGATTTGAACGAGAATAATTATTTGAATTAATTGAAAGCGGTGGAAAAGTACAGTCACTGACAGCGCATACCTAGTGCTCAAGTCCACTGTTCATTGATGATTCAAATGTGGTGGTAAGATCGCCCTTGTGGCTCCCAGTCTGAATGATCAAGAACGATGATTTTGTATCAAGTTTCGATATTATTAAAAAAAAAGATTCGAATGAGTTCAGCATATACTGAAATATATTTAACCAATGCATTGCTCTAGATGGACACCTTGAACACACCAGGGATGTTGGAAGAAATGACGAGAAAAATTAGTGAACTTAGTTTGGATGTTCCATATCCAGTTTTACAAATTCATGAGTCGCAGACAAAATTTAGTAAAACAGTTTTACTTCATGCCCCTGAATTAGAAGTATTCTTACCATCGCGTTGCAGTAGCATGACTGCTGAACAACTTGAGTGCTTCAATGGTGAAAATAGTGTATTCCTTGTGCACCCTGTTTCCTTGTTTGTGTTTCCTTGTGTCCTTGGAAAGCAATCCTGTGGTGCGGATATATCTGCAGATTCAGTTTCGTTTGAATTACAATACAGTTGACGACAAGAAACAGGCGTGGCTTTACCAGTCTGCCAGTTGGATCATATCATTTGTAGTCATTTCAAGATACCCCGATTGAATATTTGAATTTGACTACAGTTCTAACAGCCCTGTTGATAGGACGGTATGATTTCTGACGTCATTGGGGCGGAGACTGCGAGTCGTTAATTATTTCATCAATAATTTGTTCAGCCATAGTTATGAGTATCGCAATGTATAATTGATAATTTATAAAAAGAATTAATGATTCAATAATAATTATCGTTTACGAGAAAAGTCCACATTGAAAAAAAACATTACAATTTTTTTAAAAAGCTCAAGGAAGTAAATGGTAATAACCATATCAATAACAATAATGGGATGAAGAAAACACAAAGATGCGAGATAATGTGAACAAAATATATATTGAGATAACACCTGGAACTACAGAATTGGTATGTCAGTTTTTGTAGATTCAATACTCGAAATTAATTTTTTCTCAATCACGGTTCCATCCATGATATGTTGAATTTAAAACCATTAGGTTTTTTGAATAAATATTATTATTCATCATTTATTCCATTCTTTCACTCATATTCTATCATTTTTTGTAATAACCTATGTTTACACTTTCGTGTTGAGGTTGTTTGTATTTTTACATCCCGGTGGTTATCATATTACTGTTGTAACCATCTTGTCAGGAACTGATGAATCTCATTCACACACACACACACACACACACACAGATATATATAAATATATATATATATATATATATATATATATATATATATATAGGGCCTATATATATATGAAATTCGATACCAAGGTTTGTTGATTTAGGTTTTTTTTCACACAATATGTTACTCATCTCACAATGCATGATATGCGTTTGATTGGTTTCATTGCTCTGTTGCATTAATTGAACTTCGTCTAACCTGAAATGAAATGACTGCCAATGTTGATTATTGAAATGAATCAGGTGGGCTCTAAATCTCTTCCTGAATGGAATAATGGCGGCTGGTTTCCTATAGTAGTCGTTATACGCCCATAATATTGCACGTTTATACCCCGTCCGTTATAGTTTATGGACGGAAAAGAAAGGGTACGACATCAATCATCGCTATTTTCTTTCTCCGTCTCACTTGCTGTTTGGTGTTTGCTACATCTCTCTTTTGGAATTAATTTAGTTTTCATGTAAACTGTCGGTGGAGCACTTACGAGCAGTAGCCCATTATTAACGCGTGAAATATAAGAGAGCGAATTGCGAGCGATAGAGAGAGATAGAGAGAGAGAGAGAGAGAGAGAGAGAGAGAGAGAGAGAGAGAGAGAGAGAGAGAGGGAAAGAGAGAGAGAGAGCTTCTTCATAACGACCAATTTTCCTTCACTTTTTGGTATATCTGATTATCGTGTATAGGCTATATGCATGGTTTTTGACTAGCCATTAAGCCCGTGACCCCGTGATAATTCTGCGTGTCAATTGCATTATAACAGTCATAACGATGCATCATAAAACATATCTATCAAAATCTCATTAATAATTGATTAGACTCGAATCATGGGGTAACTCTGGTTCTATAGAGAAAATATGAGCAGATAAGTTATAACAGATTTGCGCAGCAACGTCAAAGAATAAAATAGGTTACTCCTCTTATAACTATTAACAATATCATTATATTATTGTAACCATTCACAATCTCTCTGGGCCGTATTAAGACAATCCACTTTTCTCTGATCAATTATTTTAATGATGATTGATTTGTAGAGTACCAAATTACTTTATAATATAGTTGATAGTGAGATTGAGAAATATAGCACATGACAATTTCGATGGGTACAATAGGGTTACGCCGAACAATTGAAGAATCAAAATGATTTCACATATTCATTGTCTGTGGCGTTGCGAAAAAATCATACAGATTTGATGTCAACAAATTGGTAAGAGCATGCATGTATTGAAAAAATGTTCACAATTAGCTATATCAATGATCTGCATATAGGCTATGCCATATGCCATATTTCATTCTTTCATATCTACTGATTCAATTATATGTGTATACTTCAGTCGACTTCAATCCAGCAAACTGATTTCATCTGTTGAAATTTCAATTCGACTCCACATTAACGTTTTGTCTCAGTGTTTGAAAACGAGTGGAATTGCTTTCCTTCGGCTCTTCTACTAGCTTCGGAAAATGCCTCCACTAACCACCTCTATAATGAATTTCATAGCGCTAAACACTAGCTAATCAGCAATCACTAATCATGATTAGTACCATCGACCGGTATAGACATTAACAGGCTACATGGTGTACAGAAGCGTTATAGCAAACGGAGAGGTGTGGCATTAGCATTCTATGGTATCGTCATCGAAGCTTGAGATCAACATTATTACCACAGTAAATCATTGTGGAGTAATTCACTATGACGAAATACGACGAAATATTATACGCGGAATATATATTTGTATCATCATTCATTCATTAAATAAAATAGCTTAATGAGAGGAAATAAGATTTGAAACTCGTTGGAATGCAATACTGGAGGTTCAGTTAGTATATAAATATATATATATATATATATATATATATATATATATATATATATATATATATTCAAATATATATATATATATATATATATATATATATATATATATACTCAAATATATATATATATATATATATATATATATATATATATATATATATATATATATATATATATATATATATATATATATATATATATATATATATCATGAAGGTCTCATTTTGCTGATGACCCTTTCGTGAAACAGTTAGCAGTTCTGAAAAGAACATAGTCTCTCGACGTAATGGTATATATATATATATATATATATATATATATATATATATATATATATATATATATATATATATATATATATATATATATATATATATATATATGAATATATATATATATATATATATATATATATATATATATAAATATATATATATATATATATATATATATATATATATATATATATATAAATATATATATGTATATATATATATATATATATATATATATATATATATATATATATATATATATTCATATATATATATATATATATATATATATATATATATATATATATACATATATATATATATATATATATATATATATATATATATATATATATATATATATATATATATATATATATATATATATTATTCGTGTATGTCCTATTTTAGATGAGTTGTCATGATTCAAAGTATCGTCATATAAGTGTTGGTTCATTTTGAATACGTTTTTATTCCTACTCGACAGTTTAAAAAAAAAAAATTTGAATTTGCTCGAAAGAAGAAAGAATTGTACGCTGCCTGTGAACAACTGGTTCAACCACATTCGAGGTATAAGAGAGAATGCTGTGAATGATAAACAAAGCGTACAGTGAAAAAATTGGAAATATCAAAAGTCGTAACATCTAACTGTTTCAAAATTTGACGGATATTTCAATCTAAGTTTTGCAATTTCCGTTCAATCACTTTTGTCTTTCATATGATATATTTGTGAAAGTACTTTGTAATATTCATAATAGATTGTAGCTATAGAGAATCTAATACAACGCCTTCAAGACAATTGTTGCGATATTCATTCATTTCGTGTTCAACCATTCACTCAAACGATAATTATTGGTGACGGCTGACGGTGAACGATGAATGCGATAGTGGGACGATGAACGGACATCTTTTTTCATTATGTGTTTCGGACAGCTAGTAATAGGAAGTGATTGTGAGGCCTCTTCTCAGTTCAATCGAGGAAAACCACGAAATACCTTAGCCAGGAACAGGATGGTCGATCATTGCTGAAATATCGAACTCTGTCTCCTGCAAACGACCGTCCAGCACATCGGCGACGAATCAACCTGTCTCGGTGTTGAACTGTCGAGTTATATATTTCTAGGAGGTAGGATGTAGAATTCTCACTGAGCATGGAGTAAAGATGAAGATAATAATTACAGAAACATATTTTCGAATTAGCAACTCTACAGATATTAGATATTACATATCTCATACGAAGTGACGACTTTGGGCATGGGATCAGAGATAAAGATGTCTCTAGGTTCGAAGTCTTTCTAATTACAACCCTCGAAGGTCTAAAGGAGAACACAGACACGATAACCTAGAGGAGCTCTCCTGGGGGTTAAGCACTTATTCACTGAGCCATTGAAATCACTAGGGAATAATAACGTTTTAATTACGAACATTTATACGAATCGCTTCTTTCGCATATTTAAGCCGATTATATCTTAATGGTTTTCCCATTTAAATCCTGCTGGTTGCCGAATAAGCAAATGCGCGACGACTAGTGGAAAGGCCTAATTCAAGGCACAAGATAGCTCCTTATGGGGTCATGGCGGAGATTGCGACCGTTGCTGGCAGCGCGCGGGGTATTCAAGAGATTGGATTTCAAAGGGAAGCATTTCTAACCGAACTGGCTTCTTGAACGTATAAGAATGAGCAAGAGATGATGGCGAGGGAAGGGAATAGTGAGTGGGGGGAGAGTAGAGGGCTTTAAAGGAATAAGAAGATATACTGCTTGCAAAATGAGTTCCATTTGCTACCAAATGGTTGTTACTATGAAGGGGTTGTTATCGGGAAGCAGGTACGCGTGGTAGCTCAGTAAGGGAAATTGCATGACCGTAGAGCGTCCGATTCCGGTAGTCCGGTACCATCATATCATAGCGTATCATAACGTATCATAACGTATCCGCTTGACAACGATACACGGCCATTGAAACGTTGGCCGCGGAAAGATATAGGAGTGAATTCAAAAAAGAGCATATATAAAAGTGTTGATACATTCGAATAACAATGGAAGTACGGGAGTTGACGATGAATTGTGTTTTCATAAAGATCAATCAAAATTGATAACATTACAGATAGAAGAAATATAGAGATATTATTAATTACATTATAAATGAATCTCTTTTTCTCGATTTGTATATATTTACGTTTTGACTCAATAAAGAAGATAATGAAGTTAGTGTATTGACATGCGACTGTGGCCATCCATTGCTCAACTTATTGATACAAGTGTTGCTATACGTTGAAACATTCAACAGTTCGTGCAAGTCGATCGGGTGTGTTCATTCTCATAGCGCTAGATAGAGTAGATTGTCTAAATAATGAGCTGTAGGGGTGACAATCAGATGAAAGCAAGCACAACCCAAAACAATCAACTGTAAACGTATCCAGCTTAACAAGTCATGGCGGATTATTTTCTCGGTCGAAAAAAAATCTTCACAACTATGAAAAAGTCATAAACAAAAGCTTAGACTAATGCCAGGGACATGCGCGTTAGCTGCAATGAGCTTGCATTCAAGCAGACTGCATATGTATGCTAATATCTTTAGTTAACGCGAGAGTGCATGAGATTAAAACTCCCCAGCATATTCTTGACACCATTTGGCAATGTTTTACGTGCACTGACTATTGAAGAATTATTCTTGCCGCAAGTGAGTGAACATGTTACGTGGAACGTAGGTCGACGACAATACGGTACATAGAACGCAATGGAAAGCCGTGGTGCGACATGTGTACAACGGCAACACCAGAGTTTATACACTTGGTGTACGCTCAACTATGTTCAATGTGCCAAGAGATTGGAAAATTCAACGTGTATGTTGCAAATGGCTCGAAGTTGTAAACCTGATGTGTAAATATTCTCATATTCACTCTCCTAATTCTGATATGGCTAATTTGTGTATTGTGAATCAGGAGAATTGTTGGTATAAGTAGTTACCACAGATAGCAACAGCCGAAGAAATGTGATGATCAACCATGTTTTCAATTTGGATTAAAATGGATTTTCTCTCGATCCCTACCCACAGATTCGCAAGTGGGATTAACGTTGAACCATCAATTTAATATCCCATGTATACGATGTAGGAATTGATAAATAATAATATATTACATATATAGGTCTACGTAGTCCCAATAGTGTTGTAGTAGCCCGACTTCCCGAGTATTTCATTTTTGTTGGATACATTTTCATTTTCCGTCACAATATATAGGATTATGTAAGCTGTTTCATGAATATATAAAATAGTGGAAATTATAAAAGTAGAAATAGCAAAAATGAATAAGATGAACACAATGAGAGAGCAATGTTTTCACCAAGTTTCCTTTTCAGTTTTGAAATAACAATTATCTCAAAAATGGAAATCTGTAGGCTATATTTCAAAACATCCATGGGCTATATAGTGAGGGTAGACTAACCTCGTCAATTCATCCGAAATAATCATCCTCTTGTTTTTATATTGTAAAACATATTCTGAATCGATTTCTTCTAACAATGCAATGGATTGAATCTAGTTTTACTCGTTGAATGTTGACATCTTCCATCTCATGAATTCCAGTGAATATAAAAAGAGAATATCCTCCAAAAACAAAAACGTGTAAGAATGGGAGCCAACCTCATGCTCTTCAAATACTATGGTATATAGGCCTACACGTAGTGAAATCAGAAGTTTTGCCTAGTTGACTTTTATGGATTCAAAGTGCATTTGTACGGAAAGATAGTTATTATGCATATAAAACCAAAACGGTGGTCAGTTAAAAGTACGGCAGTTATATTTTTATCTAATGATATCAAATTTGTATCACTCCACATTTTATTTTATTATACCAAAAAATAATGGGCCCAGCTATAATAATTGCCAAACTCTTGGTTTATATGCCTGATATCTTTCCACACACATGCTTTTTCACTCTATAAAAGTAATCTTGGCAAAACTTTCAATGTCACTATACTTTGATATGTCAAAGTGTTCCAAGAGAAAGGAGTTTAGGCTCTCTTTTTTCACAAGTTTATGTTTATGGATGAGATATCACCGCTTTTTATGGTTCATTTTTGCTACTTGCTATAGTAATGGAACGGCTCATGTAGGTATCTGCTAGACGTGTACGCTTTCACGCCGTGAACTCACACGTCCAATAGTTTTTGAAATAGTGAATTGATTTTTTCTTTATAGTAGACCTACGTTACTAATAAACAACTCTAGATATAGTGAAATGGATTATTGACAGAGCGAGAAGCTCGACATACTACGTATACGTTTGATTTTGTTTCATCTGTTGACTGATTGAGCATTAGAAGCCCAGGAATATAGACTTTCACACCGTGAATTGTTACGACCACGCTTTTTAATATATCGAATTGATTTGAACTTCATTATGTTTTGGATGAAAAATATACATTTATGCAGATGGAGGAGTTTCTCCTATCATAACTCTTGTAAAGTATCTGAGATTCATAAAACATCTACAATATTCAGTAAATTGAACGGAAATTGAAAATTGAATTGAATTGAAATGGACAGATCAGATGAAAATAATGGAAGTTTTCGGGGTTTGGTGATGAAAGCATCACAAGTTTAGGTAGTAATAATAAAGAATAGCTCATTCTAAAATAAGAAGGAGGTCATCCACATAGTTCTATTGGTATGTAGGTGGTGAGGGTTGAACATTTCTGGGGTAGAAAATCAGTTACGCTGATTAGATTCCAATTCTGAGTCTCTTTTTTTGGCACCGAGCATATCGTTTTCAACCCATATTTATTAAATTCGAAAAACCTTGTGATCTTGAACTATTACTGAGCAAAAGATTGATTTTTGATCCAATTTTGTTAAATGTGTCTACATTTTTCTTAGACGGACCTTTTCAGGATTATTTAGATTAAAAATTGCAGGTAGAATTTGGATAAAACATGTATGATTGTTTTGAAATGACCGAGAATATTTCAGACCCTGACCTTTGGTCCACAGAAAATTTGAAAAAGTGTTTTTGGGGTATAAAGGCCAAATTTGCATGGTCTTGATGGTAGAAGCTCAATGATTCCTACATTTACTCAGAACCCGTTTTTAAGTAGAGGCAATTTAGATTGTCCATCCGTTTGGGATTGGTAAGGGAGGGAAGTTTTCGAGGGAGGAAAATGAATTGCTTCACTTTGGTTCCTATTTGAGATATATTATTTCACTATGGGCCCTTATATGGTTCGTTGATCATATTCATAATATTAGCAAGTTGGCGATTATGACCTAGCTATAGGGTAGGGCCAAAAATTATATTTTCCTCAGTTACATATGGTATTTCTCTATTCCCTCTTCAATTTAGTATGCATGTGACAACTCTTAACATTGAATATCTAACATTTTGAGTAAAATTCAGATAACATATTCAAAATCATTTTACGATGACCGAGAGTTTTTTTATTGCGTGACCTTGTACCCAAAGTAAATTTGCAAAGATGGTTTTTGATTAGTATTAGACAAAGTTTGTAGTTTTAGTGATGAAAGCATGAACATTCGAAGATATATTCCAAAAAAAGTCTGATATTTTCAAAATTAAGAGGCTCCCATATTTGTCATTCGTTTTTGAGGTGGTGGGTCTGGGGCGTTTGTAGGGGCGAAAAATCAATTAAGCTCATCCGGTTCTGATTTTATAACTATTTTTCATGAAATATATATTTCATGAACCATATTTGAGACTTCTCGAACCAACTGAGAATTTTAACAAATATTTTCAGCTATATAGTTCGATTGGATTTTTCAATGTTTTCTGAATTGTACCTTTCTTCGGGTCAAAAGTCACGCTATTTTATGTCCTAGGTGATCGGAAAACGATTATACTTGTATTATATGAGCTCCACCTAGAGATTCCATTATGGAGAGTCGTCACATGCTTGGCTGGTAAACATTTGGAAAAGTTCCATGAGAAAGGGCAACATCCATTCAATTTTTCACTCCACCCTTGGTCATGTCGCTAACTTCTATCAAATATCATAAATATAGTCAACAAACGATATGTTCGGTGATGAAACATCAAAAGCGAAACCAAATTTAAGAAAGAAATTAATTGTCCACCCCAAAAACGTACCCCCCCCCCCCCCACAAACAAAAAAAAAGCTCACAAGCCTCAAAAACTTACAACTCCCAAATACTTATCACCTCCAAGAAGCTACCACCCCGAAAACGGGTGAGAGATTTATAGGCCAATTCTTCTAATACATGTTGTCATTTCTTTTAGTACATCCTCAAATTCTCAAGCGTCTATCAGCAAGCCTATAGCAAACTTGGTCTTAAACGACCCAAAAACTGGTGTTACATATTTTCTGGTATAATCAAGGTCACAGTCTGGAATCTTCCGGGTTTTCGGATAACGAATATGCTATATATATTTTACCTGAAATCTCCAATCTGAAGTACCATCTCATACATGCTGGATTGAATATATTTTTCAAATCCCTGGAAACTATAGGTTATAGGCCTATTCAATTTTTGACCAAACTCTTGGTCAAATTCAGTGATCGGTTGAAAATATTATAGAAATGGTTCACACACAACATATTTGGTAACAACACGAATTTAAATCGGAACCAAATTGAATTCATTAATTTTCCACCTCCATAACGTCCCCCCTCCCCCCCCCCCCCCCTCTCTCATCAACCCTATAACGGGAGATGGATACAAACAGCTCCTTCTCTTTCTGAAATGAGCTAATTTTTCTGAATACATCCTAGAAGGTTCATGCTTCTATCACTCGGTCTTATTCGCTCTACTATATTTTGAAGTGGTAATTTTCGTTTTTATTTTGACGTTTGAATATGTGTACGCTCAAGTTTTTACAGCTTTTTCATCAACTTTTTTCGTCACTCTTTATAAGAATCCTTCTAGAAGATACGGATCGTGTAGAATGAATATAATAATTGTTGAAAAAGTGAAAATGCGGCTTCCGGTTGGAAATGATCAATTCTCCAATCTCACACATTGATCATTTTCAAATATTGACACAAATATATCGTTACAATTTCAGCAGAATACGTTAAAAATTATTTAAAATAATGAGAACAGTGAAAAAATGGCATTACTCCCGGTTTTCGAACATAATTTCCGGCTGAATTGGTGAGAAAGACACCTCTTCTGATGGATGTACATATTTCCTAGAAAATCAGGCAGATCGGACTGGTCGTTTGACCTACAGCCAATTTCGACGGGTGGAGGAGGAGGCGAGGTAGAAGAAGAAAACGGATGAAGTATGCTTTTTATAGTGCAACTACTTCCAAATATCTGGTCCAATATTACGTCAATATGATTTTCGTATCGTGTACGTTGGCTCTTTATATATTACAACTCATTCAAATGATCCAAGTTGTTTAGTTTCGTAGATACAGCTGGTCAAAACAATCTAGCTGGCTTTGGGCAAGACTTGGCTTTCGTCGAGCTACCGCTTGAGTAGATGTTTTCATTTCTTTCAGAATACGTTCAAGATTTACGTTACCATCCTGACTTGGTTTTTCGTGGTTTCCCACAGTCCTCGAAGCAAATGCTTGGATGAAGTATTAATTGGTCACGGCCTTCAATTATAGTAGAGTGATAAGCCCAATTATAGTTTTTCAGGCATATCACCATTTTTTTTTTTTTGTATTATGATTAACTCTACATATTATGTTGTGATCATTGCCCAAGAGACTTGGTTCGAATTGGAAGATATCAACATTCGTGTGTTTTGTTTACTCTGGTAATGTCCGGATATATATCACAGAAACGGTTTTACTTATAATGTGTTCCATACTCTGGGAAATTGAAAGACTTCATCTGCGGCGGAAAATTATGGTCACAGACAGCGCAGTTCTAGGTTTCAAATAATTAAAGTTGCCCCGTCCAAATGATCCTACCTTTCATCCATAGCCTTAATTGGGAAACAATGATTTTGTATCAAGTTTCGAGTTAATAAAAAAAAGAGATTCACATCATCTTCATTTCGGATCATCTTCACTAACAACACTTGATTTACACAAATGTTATGTAATTTTGCATGCGTGGTGGTGCCATGTACGCTTATCTATGATGATGTTTCAATGGTAATAAGTAATCAGAACCGCTTTTAACTCTGATGGAACTCTCTCACTTGAAGCAATTCATGGTTAACCAGAATATGAGAATATGAACAAACCACCCATGATTCGGAAGATACTTTTCTCTGCTATACAAACGAATGATAACTTGTTCAATATTCTTTTGAATTGATTTTAGTTCACTTCCCGATATGAAATATGTTGTGCAAGTAACGACTCTTCCTCAATTTATCTGATTGTCATGAAAAATCATTTGAAAGATGAGTGTTCGCACTATAATGAATGGTAGGCTCAACATTTGTGAACCACCTACCTCACCCTTCCTGGAAAAAAATAAAAGAGATATTTTTAGAAAAATCATGAAACTTGATCAATTAACATATTTGAGCTGAATATCTTCAATTCCTAATAGTTGCTTCGATTGGGTCGGTGCTTATTCGAAGTATATTGAATAAGCCTATACTCTTTCAGAGTAATTCAAGAAGTTCGAAATTGACTCATCAAAGAATAATATCATGAACAAGTGATAATTTTGGTATTCATGAAATGATAAATGTTAAAATTCTCACTTCCGCAAAAAGAGTTCATTGAAATTATACCTTGACTTTCAGGTTATTGTGTCAGTATTTGTATTAAATATGAACCAACACTAGAATGCGTGACTAAAATCCATAATGTTCCACAAGAGGTTTGCTGTCACTCAGAAAAACTCGATAAGTAATTATGCACATAGCATTAAGTTTGAAAAACATCCCCATAATTACAGCAAATAGCAGAAAACATTTCACAGATTTGTGGAGGGAGAAACAGAAAATAAGTCATCACGTTGATGGACAAGGTTATACTTGTGGCGAATATTTTACTTTTTCCGAAGTGTACATTCACAGAATACATAATTATTATATATATATATATATATATATATATATATATATATATATATATATATATATATATATATATATATATATATGAATATATATATATATATATATATATATATATATATATATATACATATATATATATATATATATATACATGTATATATATATATATATATATATATATATATATATATATATATATATATATATATAATATATATATATATATATATATATATATATATATATACAAATATATATATATATATATATATATATATATATATATATATATATATATATATATATATATATATATATATATATATATAATATGTATAATTCACAGAATACCTTATATTATCTCACCATCTCCAATTCAAGCATGCGTGTTTTCATTTGGAATAGATTTGACATCTTTTGAGTTAGCCATGTACTAGTTATAGGCCTACTCTCATGGACATGCTATTTTAATATGAAACGATAATTTTCACATATACTTGTTGAGTCTCCTGGAACGATTCATTATCATGCCATATTGACCCCGGGCTGGACATTTGGAGAAGGAATATTCAAAATGTTCATACATCCCCGCTCAGTTCGTGTTTCCTAACTGAATGTATCATTTTTCTTCTATCAACATGAATTATTTTGGTGTCACATTGAGCTTAGGTCGTATCTGAAAATCCGATGGAGGTGCGGGTTACTTGGATCCAATAAATAATGTTGCACTATTGGTTCATGTAATGTTATTTAATAAGCTATATATCAATAAGGTCAATAGTGTCGAACTAGTTTTGATTAGTGTATATGATTCTATTTTCAGAATCATTCTATCAGGGGAGTAGAGATACTATATGGCTTCGCTTACATTAATCTAGCCTATGATGAAGCTTGGGAAGATAATATAGCTAGTCACATATGCGGGTAAAATGCAAATAACCAATTCCCTGTAACCTTTCATCTTTGAAAGTCAACATGTTAAGTACACACAATATACTAAATCACTATTATAAGTGGATTTCATGCATATATTATCGATGGAATAGGCTATAAAGAATGAGGTATGAGTATATAATTACATTTATATTCACGATTTTGCAAATGACAAGGGATTACAATTATATAGCTTAGCAAACGCAGCATATGCGTTGTGAGATGAGCGATATATCTATATATAAAGTATAATCGAAAACTCGACACACCTTGACTCCTGTGAAATATAGGCCTACTATATTCGGTACCTACCGAACCTAGAAAGCTGTGACGCTCAGCAATGGCTCTGCTATCATTTTTTTTATCTATTTCTTGAATTAAAAAACATTCATTAAACTTCTTTCTTCAAACCGGCTGGTTCGATTTGCATACAGAATTGTCATGATGTGTATCATGTGTATCATTGATGTGTTCACATTAGGAGATTATTTCAATTTTTTTTTTCAGATATTTTACTTCTCAAATCTTCCCGCCCAGGCAAATCTTATGGAGTTTTCAGAAACTTTGAGATGGTATATCTCAGAAATGGTCTAAATGATATGATCCAAAAACTACACAGTTTTTCAGTTGGATAAGTCGTTTACAGGAAAAGTTTCATGTTGATCAGTCGAAACATGCGACCTGTGCAATACTTACTTATACAAACAAAAAATGAACAAAAAACACACTGACAAAACTCCATGAGTGGGGTGGAGGTTTTCACTGTTGCTCATCATGTGATACAGAATATTATTATTTTCATATGCAGGGGGAATTTTTGTATTCACACGAACACAATCAGTCAATTTTTGTGACACCGTTTCAATACCATCGATTGAATATATATTTATCTTGTTTTTTGTAGTTGGCAAGCTCATCCTTGAAAGCATGTCGTTTCCTTATTTTGAAGTTTAAACTAACCGGTACTACAAATTGAAATGGATACTCACGGAACATCTCTTATAAATCTGTCAGTCAAAAGTTAAAGAGCGTGAGTTCGAAATCAATTCGGTCCTCTTCGATTCATCAATCAAGAAGGCATTCATTCTTTTTATTGTTATTCACCATGCGACGCAATTTGTTATTGACATTACGGTCTATTAGCGTTCAGAGATGACGAATTTTTAACAAAAGATCATGAGAATAATATGAAGATAGATCAGTCTGTGTTTGTATTAATATTCATAGCTGGAGCGTAGAAACCTGTCCTGTAACTTATGCTATAGAGTAATCGCACAATTCTAAATGAAGAATAATCTGCAGTGGACCCTGGCTCACTTATTCAGTCACTAGACTATGGGCATTTCGCTCACAGTTTCTGTAATATTTACACCAGTCGTGATGGTATATTAATATGTCTTGATCCGAGTGTTACGTAGGCCTATATATGTGAAGTCAAGATGAAACTGTCTAACTGAGGGTAAAATTTCCGTCTGAGGATTTTATATATATTACTGATCGTAAAAGTGAAATGTCAGCAGTGCAAAATTTAGAATTGATTAATACGTGTATTATGATCAATAGGCCTATAGGGATATATAATGATTGATAGAAAATAGAATATATTGATTACGTAATGCAAATAATGATTGTTAATATAGTGCTGATTAATCAAATTGTATGATAATACGTGTGGGAAGAGCACATATATTTCAGTGAAATGAGAGACTTTGCTGATTACTGATGAAAAATATAATTTGGAAAGGTCCTGCTCGAGTGAAAATACGTTACACCATATTTTCGTATAGATATTTTTAGGAACGTACTTCATATTCTCATCCTGACTCCGCACTTGCCACTCTTGTGTGGACCAAATTATTCTCGGTCATGAACATAAAATTATTGGAGTTACGAATGACAACGTATAATAGAGGAGCCATGATTCACAATAATGACAATATCATAAGATTTTTCTTTCCAATATGGACCTAAGGATTGAGGTTGATGCAAACCAATGATGTAGACCGTGCATGTTGTGAATAGGCGTAAATATTGAATAACATATTTTTCTACAGATGAAACTTTTGATTGAAGAAGTCCAAAGAGGAACTTCCAGTCGTCAATGTTAAAGGATGGGCACAGCTGTGAAAGAGACGATAGTTGTATATAGTTGATATTTCGATACTGATCTTTATAACTTCAGAGGAAACTGAAAAGTCAGTTTATAGAAGGATGTATTCAATTTGAAAATTTCACACACAATATATAATAATATGCTAATATCACTTTCGGCTATAGAATGCTATGTAAGATTGAAGTGTGTTGTGATAAACTCGGCTTTTTTACGAATAATTCCCTATAATTCATTATAATACGAATAAACCCACTTTTTGCCCCTCGTATTTGTTAGTGGTCGATATCTCGAATTGTGGATAAACAGTATATTCTCGCGTTTTTCAGTAATAGCTGTGATTTGAATACAGCTTCAATGCGTTACTTCCAAACAGTGAAGGCAGAAATATTATTCATCAAATCTACAAAACAAAGGACCCATCACCCAGTAATCCCTCTACCCATCCCTCGACATCCACATGGCTAAAATACTCTAATAAACGCTGTCAAGTCTTTCATCTGTATTATCCCATTATCTAAATGATGAAATCTATCTATAAAGTTGAACAACAAAAATACCTTTTCAGAAACATCCCCTGCATGTTACAGTGGAATGATCGCCATTAGCTAGCGAAAGGACAGTAATATGTACCTGGATATAGTACACCAGTGAATCGAAAGCGTATCACACCAAATGCAATATAACAAATGGTCGTCCATGTTCCAACTAATATCCTGCTTTGAGTGCGTTTATGTTCGTATATAGTGGCATCCATTAATTCCCAAGAGCAGCCATGTTAGTTCGACTCGAGTAGGCCTATAACTAACGTGAGTGCTGTGTGTATGGCATTGGCTATATCTATAGGCATCTACACACACAGTACGCCAGTGACACGAGTCCAACAGCTACAACTAGGAGTAACACCAGTTGCCTAGAAGCACAACACACAGTATGCCGTCGATGATCGGAAATTCTGTTCAAATACAAACATAGTTTTAAAATAAACACCCGTGTAATATAACTGTATTGGTAATTCTTGTCTATTTGTATACTCATAAATGCATGCGTAATTCATTGATGTGATATTGATCAAAACGGTAGATCAAATAAATTGGATGAACATTCGTACAGTCATATCTTGAAGTTATAGATCATGTGGTGATTTAATTCACTGTATGTGAGCGAAGTATTTTGAATATATTATATTCACTTCAAATATGATTTACAATTGAATTAAAATTTAGGGCTCTGACGGTTTTAATAATTCTGATTCAACACTATGTAAGTGTATCTTGATTAGACTTGCCAAACCTTTTTTATATCATTATCAATATTCTGAGACTGGTCACAATTAATTTTTCAACAGGTTTATGTTTTGGTTGGGTAATATTCAACTATATAGCGTGGTCTATATTGGATGATACAAATCACTCAAGTTAAATCAAATTCAATGATGCAAACGTGACTATAGCTCAGTTGAAATGGAATAAATTGAAAAAATATAGGCCTACAGATATAATTCACTATATCTCTGATTCTACGATTTAGAGGATAATATGTACGCCTATATGACTCCTCATTAGAAATCAGAAATCCCCGAGAAGTTTATTCAAACATTGAGGGTGATGAAAATGATGAACATAATAATGAAGACTCAATTAAACTTGATGCCTGAACAACGTTGAATTATCAATATAATACCGTTCAAAATGGAGTAATTTCACTTTTATTTTTTTTTCTTCGTATGGCATCGTTTTTTGCCGTACTGGGCAGACCAACCCTATCCTCACGAACATTTGTGCGGGTCGGGTCACAGCACCCGCAACTACTATTCCCACGAACCGCTCATGTCGGCAAGGCTAACAAATAAAAAGCACACGAATCGTTCATGCCGACAAAAGACGCGTATCTTCATTCCCACAAATCATCATTCCGGTCGTGACAATAGCCAGCCCGCGCGGCCACTTCTATTCCCACGAACGGGCTCACGAAACCACATTTCCCAGATGCAGGTAGCTCATTTGATCGAATAGAATAGAGGACTCTGGCAGTGTGATGTCGCTAACTAACGCGATGTCAAATATGCACGTTATTTCAATCTCCGAAGAATTCGATTGTTCCAGTAAATCTATGCATTGAATTCATCTCCTCAGATTATTTCAGAGTAGGACACATACTTTTATATTCAATATTGATTGTTATAGCCCAGCACAAAACATGTTTTCTGATGGCTTCATATTTCAGTGGTACTTTGTTTCTCATGATCATGTTTTCATCTATCTGTATTCAGTGGCTTAGCCAGGATTATATTTCGAGAGGGGGGGGGGGGGGGGGGGCGAAACTCGAGTGTGAAATGGAAGACATTTTGTGAAAATTTAAAATTTGGCCATCCTCAGGGCAGGGGTGGATCCAGGTCATGTTCATGAGGGGAGGGGGGGGGCCGATTTTAGTTTGAAAGAGAAAATGCTACATGAGAACAGTTGTGCAACGGCCCGTTATCGCGAAGCCGGCGACCCGCGGGGAATAAGGGGGGAAGGCCCCCTTCTGGCCCCGCGGGCATTTTTTTGAAATGACACCCATTTTTCATACAGTTTAGCGTGTTTCAGATGAGGTTCAGATGCCGAAGTCATTTTACTTATGGAATAAAAAATTGCTCCAAAAACAATATTTGTAGCAGCAGGGTCGTTTAGTGTCACTTCAGCACCCCGGGCAAGCACTCAATTGTGCGCTCTCAAAACGGAGTGTGCATATCGATGGTGAATGCAAGCATTAATCGTCTTCTAACTTGAATCTTTATAAGTTTTTCTGAAGATCGGTCGAGTAAATTTTGAATAATTGTTTGCTAGAATTATACGAGAATACACATGAGAATTTCACGTGGAATTAAAAACTTTGAGTTTTGAGATGTTGTGAGCTTACAGCAACGACGGCGAGGTTTGACAAGAGTTCAATGAAATTAGGTTAAGCGACCTCAGAGAAAAATATACATCAGTCATTTTCTCTCATTTTTGAGCTCACCCTTCAGCACGAACATGAATTGGGCCTTTGTCTTTTGAGCCTGTGTGGCTTTTGTCAAGTGACGTCACTCATTGTTGACAGAGACAGACAACAATGACGCGTTGATGGTGATCAATTGTAATATTTGAAAGCTCACCAGTTCGTTGTCCCGCATGGTAACGGTTGTTTCACTTGCTTGTCAGTTGTTATATTCAACAGAAGCTCACGGTGTTTTCACTTTCTAAATTCGTGTTAATAAAATTCACCATAATATTTTTCTAGCTAATGTTGTTTTGCTGATAATAAGAGTTAATACATAGAATTTGTCAAGTAGTTGTTATAAAATTACTACTTGTGGTTGTAATACTTGATCATCTCTCAAAAATCTATCACTCTCTGATGGGAAAGTGTTATGACTTCTCAAGATACACGATTTTGATCAAAGTTTTAACTGTATGCGACAATGGATGTATACAAACATTGAACATAGATGAAAAATAATGAACCCAACTTCTATGGTCTTTCAATTGTCCATGATAGCCCTACATAAAATAAAAGATGTATAGGAAGGCTCCATTTATTTCATTACTATACTGTTGTTCTTTCATAAGAAGTGCATATTATAGTACACTGATATTAGTGTTCCACATAGCTCCCAATTCATAGAAACGAAACTCATTCACACTATCTGTTGTACAATCCAATATCGACTTTGAGTCGTTTGTGAATATACATTATCGAAAGGTTTTGAACGATTGTCATTATTGGTATACAAAATACTCCCTCCATCAATTATTTCAATATATACGTCTATACCTAGATACATCGCTTCTCCATGAGAAAATGTGGCATACATTCATAAAGTAAGCCTATATTTTTGTATCGTATATACAAAACTCGGGGAAACTGAGAGTATACCTCTTGAAAATAATGGTTCATATTCCAAAGTTTTATTTTGTCTCGTTAGACAGTTCAAACTGAAAATTGAATGAGCGTATGGTAAAACTAGGCCTACATATTATTGAATTAGCTTCATTGTTTTTTGCTGCATGTATATCCATATGCATGCGTCCCACAGGTTAGATGAATTGATTGACAGTCATAATTGTATTGAGAGATTCAGAACAATTCACTCGGATATGCTCATGATAGAACTGAATATAGTTCTTGATAAAATTCGTGTTTGTCATTTAGTTATCAGATGACCGTTCAACAAAGACCTCTTGCTATAGTTGTGGCACTTTCTCTGTGTGTGTGTGTGTGTGTGTGTGTGTGTGTTTCTCTTTTTTCAAATAAAACGATACGAGACTGAAAACTTGGTTCCTTTGAGGGATAAAATTCCATCACCAGAATCGAGACAAAAAATATTAGTAAAACCATACTTCGTTTCAACGATACAAAATCAAAAGCGGAACCCCCGCCCATGGAACCGATGTGGTGCTGGAACTTTTGAGAGGAACCCTCATAACTTTCAAACGGAGGCAGCACTAATTCTGGGATCTATACGGCACTAATTAGAACTAATTCAGCACTGAATATTTGCCAAGTATAAGCTCGATTGGTTCCATGGGTGGTGCTGCCTGAAGTTAGCACCACCCACAGACAAATCCTTATAACTTTGGTGCTAATGCAGCCCTAATTATGGGGCTTACGGTACTAATTAGAACTAATTCAGCACTAAATATTTGCTAAATTTGAGCTTGATCGCTCTCATGGGTGGTGCCAACTTCACGCACCTACGATTTAGCTATCATTGTTCTCTGGTTGAACTGATTATGAAGAACATATTTGTATAGACACGAGGATATGGGTTTTAGGGTGAAACAGGTTAGATCAATTTGAAGAAAAAAAACATGACGGAAACCGCGCAAGAATATACTATGGGGCAAAAATAGGGAAAAGGATTCTTTGAAATGAATTATACATTAATCCTAATGCAGAGGAAAGTGTTGATACACATCACAAATTGTGACAGAATGAACCATACAGCCGTATTGTGGAAAAAGATTTCAAATACATTCTTCTCTATACGATGATGGTTATGTATAGAAACTGTACGAATAGAATGCATTTAACAAGTTTTATACTTTTAGAAAACTCATGCGATACACAGTCATTTTGATTCATCTCCTTCTCTAGATTAGGTATATATATGTATAGCTTCAAAATGGTGTATCTGATTGCATCTTATCTTGGCTAGACAGAAACTTCAAAAGTCACTTATTTTCTTCAGAAGATATAATTTCTGAATATTGCTCGACTCCAAGCAATCACTGATAGAATTGAGATATTTCTATTCCGAGGCAAAACGAAGAAGGCGCTGAATAGTGCCTAATAAAAGTATATAGGCATCCCATTACTTCGAGAGTCAACCTATGAAACCCTCATAGTAATAGTTAGTTTTCATAGTTATCAGCTCATTCAAGAGCTAATTTGAAACAGGGTTGAACCATTTCGAATCTTCTCATATGTCCTGAAATGCACGCGGTACTTTCCTGATGTGTTCCCCCACAGGTGGAAAATCGTATGTGGTGACTTTAATAAAATATTCATTTTTCGTTACATTCTGCTTTCAGTAAGGCCCCCTCATGCGATTTTTAGGATGTTTAAACCACTTGAACTTCGATTCTAGGGGTTTCCCTTAGTTATCCAGGTGGATACCAATCAATTCAAATCCATTCGAAATATTTTCATCTCTTTCTCTCAGAAAATACATAAATACAGACAACTTGCATATTCAATGAGAAATTCATCTGAGAAAAGGAGTCTCGATATAATTCTGCGTATAATAGCATCAGACTATATAATCTGAGACAATGCATAATACTTTTTGGTTTGGTGACCACTTTTTGATACTAGAAGAGAACAAATATATTTTTTGTACAGAATAACAAAACTATATATAAGAATGGAAATAAAATGTACTTGAATAATATTTTCACGTCACAGATATAATTCCAAAACCTATTATTAGGCCCATATTCAATCCAAACTTGAAATACATATATATATATATATATATATATATATATATATATATATATATATATATATATATATATATATATATATATATATATATATATATATATATATATATATATATATCACAATGAACTAACATGACTGTCCACTGGATATGAACCAAGGATTCAACACGTTCACATATAGGCCCAATAGTACCATTTTTTAGTCATACTCGACACAGAGATGTAACACATTTCTTATCCTGGATTATTCAATCACGAAGATGAATCATGATGTTAACGATATTCATTCATATCACTGAATGATAATAGCACTTGATGATGATATCAATGACACGAAATAGTTGAATACGGAAAATAGATTGGAGAACAACTGAGAAAATGATCATGTTGAACAATATTTTCCGATCATGAGTACAATAGATTTTCACAGTATTATCCTTATTGTACTAGGATCCATCTTTTAATATTATACATTCACGATAATTCATTTTTCCAAGGAACGAAAGTGGAGAAGAAGAAGATACGGGTCATACTTTCGCTACTTCAATTCTGTACATCAGTCTATACTATATACGAACCAATACTGATCTGTATATCCATGGATTGTACTTTTTGTAATTTTTGTATGACTTCGTTATCATCATTCAATTATTTCTTTTTTCCTCATTTTCTCATCCAAACCTAGTCAAATTATATTCATTTTGTTATTCTCTGAAATGTTGTTATCGATAATTTTCTTTATATTTTGATTAATTGATTTTTATTCTGTGTTTTTGCAATCTTATAATGTAAGACAGAATCTTGAATGAAGACACACATATATATTTATATATATATATATATATATATATATATATATATATATATATATATATATATATATATATATATATATATATATATACATATAGGCCAATATTCAGTCATAAGTAGGCCTATAGTGAATTTGAATTGTAAAAGATAAAAAATGGGATGAAATATATTAAAAAAATGTAAACTAAATTTCGATACTTCCGAAATAGTTTCAAAGGATAATTAATAATGATAATTATCAGGAAGTCATTTTTGAATACAAATTGAATAGAGATATACAATTCAATCATACTTATATTGGATTAAACATAGTACACTAATTACAATATGAAATCTCTTGGCGTCGGCGAACGATGAGTAAGAAAATAGAATAGAAATAGTGATAGAAAGACGAGATGCATAGTTATTTTATTGGACGTTTTGGACGGTGGGAAGGAAGTGGTCATGGCCTGGTTCTTCAGGAACTATCCAAAGAATGGAACCATTGTATAACAAGTCTCAGTCAGGATCATCGACCATGGCAGTAATCGAGCCCAAATCTACTAAATGATGGTTCAGCGCGCAAGCTACTGATCAATATCAGTCTCAATAATATGAAGTTATTTCTCCATAATTTTTGTTAACGAACCCTACGTATCATTTGTTATGAATGTGTCATCACATTGTGGACCAGACCAGTGGCATATAATAATGTAATAATATAATAATATAACCATTTACCAGATCGTCGTTCCTTGGAATTACAGACCAATAACATAGTGGCTGAATATTATTCAACGCTATAACGTCCCATAGTAGATGAAATAAATAGTGGGTCTGTACCGTAAGACACGCCACAACCGTCTCCTTCCCCCATTCGAATAACTCTCGTTAGTTTACATCCAAAGTGAATCAGTCAATATAGATTCTACTCAAGGATCCCCACTTTGAAAATACTGAAAACTTCTATAATATGCATGAGCCACATAAGCATCCACGATTGGAGTTATACAATAAGAATGAAGTACATATTTCCTATTATGAACATATAGCTATCTAAAAGCGTATCAGTACTATCCTTTCAAAGTATCATATAATACTAAGAGTCAAAATACGGTCGAGAGGATTTCTATCGCTCTCGTGCAATATCATAACGCGGCTAACGGCTGCACATTAGATTCCCCTTTCTTTCCCTTTTTTCCCATCATTCCTTCATTATTGCTGCTTAACAGTTTGCTCGATATTCTTTATTATACACTAACAATTGAATACAACATAATAGTATCTCTGAAAAATATCTAAGGCGAGTTCTTCTTTCGTCAATGCTTCAAGTATTATCTATTATTATAAAAGTGTTTCAACTTGGAAAAAATCTTGGAAACCAAGTTTTCAATTGAATCAGTCATGTTTTTCCTCTCACATGGTTGCAATAACGAGCTACACTGGAATATTGAGCACAGCTTCTCTGTTGCATTGTTAATTACCAATCAATTTAATCGAATTTCCAGCTCGTCAGGTTGTATTTTATTTGTGCAAATGAATTATCTACATAGAGATCTACTGGAAACTTTATTTCCAGTGTTATGGCCAGTCGTATATTCTCATACACATTTAGAACAAAAAGACAACGTTCCTTGTTTTCCGATATATTCGAACAAACCATTGGTTGGAACAGTTTTCCCTCCTCTACACGTGGCTGTTCTCATACTCGTTCGTCCCGTTCCCCGTTCGGTTTGGTCGGTGAGTTATTTTGTATTCTACTCGTAGTATAGTTGCAATTTGCCGGCTCCCTTAGCAAGAGCCCGCAGCAACATCGAGTGCGCCCGCGCCTCGAAACCCGCTAGTGCTAAGCCTACGTTCAGTTCAGCTAGAGGAGATGATGATGAGAAGGAAGTTGCAGGGAGGGACGGGAGGCATGGGGGTTGGTTGGTGGCTGTGTCAGCAAAGAGTACGGTGGACGAGGGTGGAATTTCAACTAGTTTCACCAACGGTTTTAGGAATCCTCTACAGTCTCTCCTACCATCGGTCCGTCTCGTCGATCTAACTCTCTCTCTCTCTCCCTCTCTCTCTCTCTCTCACACACACACACACACACACACACACACACACACCCACACACGCACACACACCCACCCACACACACACACATATGTATATATGTATATATATATATATATATATATATATATATATATATATATATATATATATATATATATATATATATATATATATATATATATATATATATATATATATATATATATATATATATGGATAGATAGATAGAGAGATAGAAGTTAGCTTTGGGAGTTGAATCACCATGATCAATAATTCGTGGTACCAAGATCAAAGCATCAAGATAGTTTTTAAATATGAAGTTGAAATCTACCTCGGAAATCGCGATGCGAGATATTAAAGCCTACTGACCCCCGCCCCCCAACGTGTGAGTATATACGGTCTTCTAGTTTGCTTAATCGATGATCGAAGTTCACCTTACCCTTAAACTTGCTGGATCTATCACCATTACCATAATTACTCCCATGGGTCACATAAACTCAACTTGGCGTCGGAAAGCGGGAGTTGAACACCAATACGTATAGGGTATATATATAGGTAGCATTTCGTTGTGAGCTACCATCCTCTTCCATAACATCTCCCTTCTCGCTCTATCACCTCCCCCTCACTCCTCAGTCACCATACTTGGTGTTTACGAAGATTGGTTTACCAATACTCGATATTCCATAGCTTAGAATAACATTAAATCCAATGAAATTGGCGCTCCAAATTGCGATAGCTGGATTATTACATTGCAGGGCGCTAATTAGTTCTTAAAACGAGTTTCATCCGATTTAATAGCGGTGATAGGTTGATACATTATTTTGTACAGTTACGTACAGATTACTGTGTAGTCACTCAGAATAGCTTTCTATATCTCGTTCATGTGCATGTGCACATTTCTGAAAACATCTCCAGAAAACCTGATCGCCAACTATACATATTTGTTGATGTAGGCCTATCTCACTTTTAACAACTTTCTCTCATTTTTTTTGAATTGAATTAGCTGGAGAAGAAATTCCACTCTTACGTACCTGCATACTTCTTGACGTGACGCCCCGGTCTGTCTCAGTCAGTCAAGGAATACCGTTGGGAAAACTGGGAAATGAAATCAAGTCGGGAATGGGTTTGAGTCCCGCATGAGTTTGTGTATAATTTTCATTTATATCTCTCTCTCATCGTACCCCCAAATAACCAAGCTGTTGGTAGGATTGCTATAACTGATCAATCATCATCATCGCTATATTAATGGGAATCAGTTGTGTGGATCTGTATAGATGAAGACGTGGAAAACAAAAAACAAGAAAATGTAATTCTACGATACGTTTGTGTTTCTTCTTTGAACCTACACAAATTACCTAGCTTTTGAGGCTTTGCGTGATGTATATTCTATGTCTTCGCTTTTTTACACTCTCGAGTTGGCTAACGCCTTACTCATTCTGTTTTGATTTCACGGGTCGTAAGATTAGTGTTGGGTTCCCCGTGGACATTCTTTGAACGAGTGTGCTCGAGATAAGAAGAGGCCAACAAATACCAGACAGCCATCTTATAAAACACATATCAAATATAAAAAAATGCTCTCTCAATGTGAGAAAAGAATTGTGTACAAAAAAAGATGGCATGGCATGTAACAGACCATTTTATATTATATAGTGTATCGATTTTGTGAATTGGATGAACTTCGCTTCGAGCTTGGAATGCGTTTCCACACATTGTCATTGGGAGGACTACTTTCAGGTGGATTGCAGTATAATGCAGTAAAACACATTCAATTGTTAGGAAACTAAGCCTGATTCCTTATTGTAGCCTACCATAGTGTCGTGTTGTGTCATTCGCATCGCCATGAAGATTAGTACTATCATGTAAATCATTATAGTGGAGAATATCCAAGTACAGGAGTCAGATACTCAATGCGATAAGAAGCCAGCAAATGCATTTAGCAGGATTGATTGGGATAATTATTCAATTCGCGATAATATAATGGCGCTTATTTGATTAGCGGATGTCGACTATTTAATCAATGTGAATGCCATCTTTGTTATAATGTCAAGTCACTCGAGACGTCATAGAATAAGGCTATAAGGATTAAAAGAATGAATGGCGAGATACTTGAAACGTATTCTACATAGCAGATTATAAAAGTTGATACAACGTATTGCCCCATTGTGGTTATTTAGAATTGAAACTGAATACTTTTCACATAGAAAACTACCCGTTTTTCTCGTTTTGGAAATCAATTGATGGGAAAAACACATCGCATCCAATAGTAGGCCTATCCTCAGACTTTTCTCGACCAACTTCCCGCCAAGCGGGATTTTCATGTAGAATTAAGAAGGAACGTACTTTTCAAAATGTAATAATAATTGACATTCTTGTATGTCTCAAACAGTATATTTTTGGTATATTTTGAATAGATTGAAAATAACATTTTCACAATTTGACAACATGAATCATTTTTCATGAGCATTATTATACGGTAGAAGCCTAATTGAATTCGTATCTTTTTTCTAAACATGTATATCATATCATATTCTCATATTTCATTAGTGTGATAGATCAATTGGAACATTATTGATAATTAACTTCTTTACCATGCATAATATTTTTTTCTCTCTCATCCTCAATGTTGTGTCCATACAGAAGTTTTCCTCTTTACCGATAAATATTTGCCCTTTGACTTGAAAACGTCTTTGTTCCACATGTACACTATAGGCTACTATACTTTTTAAGTGGCCACTAATTGGTTAGCTAATTTTTAGCTTGAAGCTTTGTCCCCCAGCTGTGCCCAACTCACATTCCTCTCGCGATGAATATGAAAATATGACATGAAATATTAATTTCTACTCAGTGCTTGTTTTAATTTGATAGTCAGGCCACAGTATTCGCAATTTTCAAAACGATAAAAATGATATTAAAACAAGGCCAACGATAAATTCTTCGTTTGCAACCAGCCACATTGAATTTTGTCTGAAACAATGTCGTTCAGCCATTATGAGTTATAACCAAACTGTTCTACTTGATATAGAACTCATATTTGTATGCATCAAAGAAGTAGGTACTAAATCAGCTGAAAGTGGATATAGACCTCTTTGAATTAATTGATTATTTGAACTCATGAAAGAATGAGGATCTAAATCAGAAAGATACCGACAATTTCGAGGTTTTGATATAATATATTGATTTCCACCAAAGAAGAAGAAACAAGATAGAAGAAAGCTACGAGAAATATAGTGGTCATCGTATTCCATATACTACGTTGAGCAAAACTGAAACAAGTCCATTATCAATATGGCCAATTTGGCGATTACTTGTCATGTTTTTATTCGAACAATTTAATAATTATCATTATCATGAATGATATATTATTCTATAGGTACACATTCTGTCTGTTACAGTGACTTGCAAAGTTTCATTACGCAATAATATGAGTGGTTACAGACCCGTGATCTCACAATCACCCTGAGAATAATTTCTGAGTGACAAGCACCCCAGGCTGCACAGACGCATGGAACAGACATGATTCAGATCACTTTTGTCATGACCTATGTTGGATATCGTGGCAATAGCCAGCGTTTGGGTTGACAAGTAGGCATATGGTCAAACCGATGAGTACCGTGCCTGGGCCATGCATTGCTTTCTTTACTGACGGCGAAAACATGGTCTCAAAAAATTGACGAAATTGTCACGCTTATAAATATGACATTTATTTTTCCAAAATTGATATCAGTTGAAACATTCTACCTATTATATCCAATACGAAATATAGATTTCAAATTCCAAATTGCTCGTTGCATGGGCTCTTTTCATATCAGTTGAGAAGAGATATGGTCAGTTTTTTTATTTTTTTTTCAAAAAACCGTTCCCAAATAACCAGGTTTATTGTGATGTCGTTGAAGCAAACAAAAAACGCCAGAATTGTCTCCTTGAATCAGCAATCGTGCAGATATCAAAATGCTACAGCAGGACTAACAACAACTCAACTGGTAGATCTGAAACTTGATAAAAATATACAACAGCATGCTGGTCTCAAAAACAGAAATTCAATTCTCAATTTAATCTATATATACTTCCGATCAACGCTTACAATAAATGCAACATAACTTTTCATGAAATGATCAATCTTATGAAGAAAATTCAGTTATTGGAAATATAAAATCTGGTATTTGATTGATAGATAATATATTAAGACGATAAAATGGATTGAAATAATAACCAAACATTTCAAGTTCACACAATTACTATCTTGAAAACGTTAGATAATCGATGTGTTCAAATATCCCATGAAAATTTGCATTCAACACATAATATTCATTTGGCTAATAATTTAATTATAGATGAAATTCGGATACTGAGATTGTATGTACTAAGATGTTTATAAAGAATATATTCTCAAGTTCTCTATACTCAACTATTTCGAAAAAATAAAATTACCAGCGTTTAACTACACCAAAAAGTGTTCTCATAGCCATCTTCGATGTGGCTTACAGTCAGATGAGGCACCACTTGAGAAACTGAAGTCACTGTTGAGCGTGGGTTCGAATCTCGCGTGAGACATGGGTTTTCGTAAACATCCTTTCACTTGCATCAATTCATATAGTTTCCTAATCACTTACTCATTCGTACCTCCGTATAATCTAGCTGTTAGAGCGAGCAATAATTCTTATCCAGTATTCTTATTACTAATATATAATAACTAATACTAAGGTATAATTATAAGAATTAGTTATAACTAATATGTTCATAATAAATACAACTCGGATTGTATATTTTTAGAAGAAACAAAATTTTCAAGTCCTCCAAACATAGTTTACCATTTCGATAATTCAGGTATTAGGTGATTCATTTTGCGAATTAACATATTTTTGATCCTGATAATTGATTGAGTTCATTAAACATCTCACTACTTGTAAAGTATATACACATTTATCTTGGAGAAATGTGTTTCAAATTATTTGATCATTATGTAATAGAACAGAGCATTTTTTATGGAAAGAATAGTATGAATATTACATAGAGAAATAAGACTCGTAAGACAATATTGATTCAAACTATATTTCAACTTGACAATATGTACATGAACTCAATATTCTTATTCCAGTAAATACCCTTTATATTCTAATGAAAAACTATCCAAGATTCTGGACCGGCCTTACCGCGAAGGTTAATTAAAATAACGTCCTAGACCCAGCACACTCCAAAGGACTTTGATTGGTTTATATTCACTAGTAGAGCTAAGTACCATAACAGAATGTTCAGTATTTTTGTGTTTCAATATTGTTGTTAGCACAAAATCCCAGCACTGCTCTTGAGGTGGGCTAAAATGGGTCCCATTCTTGCGTTCTGAGATACCGCGGCTCTGTTACTTTCTCGTATTGTCATGGCATTTAGCTCTTC
>OZ023327.1:32501683-32539183 GCA_964007535.1 Brachyptera risi
TTTTCAACATGTTGAATCATTGAAACGGGAAGTGAGCACTAGGTCGTTTTTTCATAAAAACATCATCTTGTCTCAACCTATATAGTCTCATTCTGGTGCAATATAACTGAGTCGTTAACGCGCCGTGAAACAACAGTATCCATTAATTCGATAATAAACTGATGGAAAGAGAGAAATAAAAAAATTCCATTTTTCCATGTACCGGCAAAATAATCGAAATGGTCGTGGAAACCCACATTCAGAATTATACGAAAATAATTGTACATTTCTGGATCTTGCCAAAGTTGATGTTCACAATAATTGGGCATGACATCAGAAATTCAGAATTCTCCTAAGTATCAGCGTTTTTTTTATACAGATTCATTCAAAATCCTATTCAATTTTGTAACAATTTCTTGGCAAGTGGAACGTTATTGATAATCAAGCGGCAAGACATAGGCCTATGAGAATCATTAACATCTGATGACATGCTTATTAGTTTGAATTTCAACTCTGGCAAGCTCCAAGTGCTTACAATTATTTCTGTGGAAGTCTCGCATGCCACGAGCGTTTTTAATCATTTGCTGGTACACGGAAAAAACGGGACAATATTTTGATTCTCTTTCTCATCAGTTAATTAATTATCAATTCACCTCAGTGGTTGGTTCTGTATTAGTTAATTCAAATCACACTTATTTTCGAGAAGTTGTTTTTCTAATTTTTAGGTGGATGAATAGCCTTAAGAACGATTGTGAAGTGTAAAAAATGAAAAATGCCACGCTATTCTGCTTCAAGAAAGAGCGTATTTTCCTACAACAATTGAATATAAAATGTGAAAACTCTGTAACTGAATTCGAATCGTCAAGCTAATAAAAGCATCAAGACGCCAAACACAGGTACGGTTCCAGAAGAATGGTATTTCATGCTTTTATGAGCTTTCCTTTTCTCTCCACACACGCCTACACTTTACAGCCCTTTCGCTCTCAGATGAATTCGTTTTTCACTCATTTTAAAGGTATGCCTTGAACCTGTTACGAAGATGTTATAACGTTGGTTTAGTGATACGGTATTGTAGAAAGCATAACAAATCGATGACACATAATAATTTGAGTAAATTCGATCGGTATAGAGAATCGCGGTAATTAGTTAGCGCCATTCTGAATTCATAGAATAAATGAGCAAATAAAATATCTAAAACGAGTGAAATAAACAATCCATTATTAGACCCTTGATGGTAATTCCGTGTTATTTTGCTCTATGTATAGGACGTACGCCGTAGGCCATCGAGTATCTCATATCTTTTGATTGCATTTTCCCAGTTTTATGACTGCATGGCCTCTAACCGAGGATGGGGACCATTTCGCATATAACCTACTCCACCCCATACTTATCTTTACTCAAAAAACAGAAACAATCCATACCTCACCGAAAACAAGGCTTTTCCGTGTCTAGCAAATTATATGGTATACAGATTTTCACGACCACGCACGCGGTCAGACGAGTTAAAAAAAAACGACATGATAGTTTGCTTTGACAGTGGTTTATCTGATACGTGGGCCGGGGGAAGGGGCGGGGGAGGCGGGTCGCGGGGCCGTAGCTTTAACGAGTAATAACGTTAACCATGACGAGAGCAGAATAGCTCAAGAGTGTTGGGTAGGAGGCGGGGATGGGCCGGGGGTGTAGGAGTTGGTGAGGGGCGGAGGTTTTGGGGAAGGGGCGTTGGAAGAGCTAGCTCTACGTGCACTGAGAAGCGTGATCCGCATAGAAAAAACACCCCACCCCCAGCCGTCTCCCGCCCCTGGTAGACTTCATTACCACCAACGCACACACATCTCAACACCTTTGTCATTTTTACATGTGAACTCTCTTGGCAGATATTGCTATAGCAATTCTTATTGTACGTCCCCACCCCACCACGTACCCTCCTCTATCCTTTCACACCCCCAGACAAAGCTCTTCGCACCCAGCTACTATACGCACAGCCACTACAAGTGAAATGATGCAAACATTATAAACTAAACCATACCTTATTTTATACATATACCATCCGTGATAGAGGAAAACAATACGACTTCCTAAACAAGAAGAAATGCATGAACAACTTGTGACATGAAGAAGTCTCATATTTTGTTCAGATCCATTGTTTTTATTCTTGACTTGTACGAAGTGAAACGTGGGGTCTATATTCATGTGGATTGCCAGTTATTATCAGTATAATTTACTACAATGATTACTTCTAACTGACAATTGTTGCACATTGTGCGCTTTTACTATCGCAGCACATAATCAACCTGACAGTTGATTTAGAACTGAAATTTGAATGGATAAATGATACTGAACGATGTGCACAATGGCAATGTGAATGCACACATATGGAACCTGTTATATGAAAATCTCCTACTTTCATACCCCAAAAAATATCATAACAGTATATTCAAATAATAGTCTGCACTTGTACAATTTTTTTGCTATCAATTCACTGTCAGATTGTTATGCAAAACAAAAGTAGGGGCCCACATTTATTACATCCACTCACCTATCTTCACCACAACTCATTTTACGACTGATGGTTGTGAGTGTGTCTTATAATCACTTTACATACTGCTGTGTTGAACAAACAAATGTAAACTCTAACTTCCAGTTAATAACATTCTTGAGTTTGACTAAACCATTATGTCTGGAACCATATATATAATTATATCTTTTCCAATACACATTAACCAACATATTGGGAGAAGAATGTAGACCTAAGCACAATATAATATAATGCATACACTACAATAGAATTCGATTTGAAATGTTTTCTTCAGAATCGAACCAATCTTCTTGATCCAGCATAGTGAATATAGACAGATTAAAATCATGTCTTCTTCGTGATTTGGATTTCAAATACCACATATTGATGCCAATTCTCACGAACCCATTTCTACTATAACTGGAACTCCCAAGTTATTACTGAATACTATATGGATGCCAAGAAGTTATTTTTCACTTACATTGGATTTCCAGTGACTCAGTGAGAAATGATTTTGATTGCAATATGTTATTATTATTATTTTTTTATAACATCGAAACTTGATACAAAATCATTGTTCCCCAATTAAGGCTATGGATGAAAAGTAGGATCGTCTGGACGGGGCACCACAAGGGCGATCTTACCACTCCATTTTAATTATTTAAAACCAATGAACTTCAACACCCGGACTGCGCTATTGGTGACCATAACTTTCCGCTGCAGATAAAAGTATTTTAGTTTCCGAAAGTCCGGAACACATTATAAGTAAGAACCGTTTCTGTGATATATATCCGGACATTACCAGCATTGGTATTAAAAGTAAACAAAACACACGAATGTTGATATCTTCCACTTTGAACAAAGTCTCTTGGGCAATGATCACTTCCTTCCATTAAGAGCAGATGTAAAGTTTATCATTATACAAAATGGAAAAAAATGAGTGATAGGCCTATAATGTTATAATTAGGCCTATCACTCTACTAATTAAAGGTCGTGGCCAATTAGTACTTCATCCAAGCATTTGCTTCGAGGACTGTGGGAAACCAGGAAAAACCAAGTCAGGATGGATAAAAAAAGGTGTTTGTTGGTCTTCTCTTTCTTTCCACTTCTTCTCTTCTTCTCTTCTTCTTTTCTTGTGATATTTGATTTTCTTGAAATTATTATTGGTCGTAAATTAGACAAGTCCAATGTTCAAAAAATATTTCTTTCTTTTCTTGAAACCTTGATAGTTGTTATGACATGCATGCAAGAAACACCAGTGGCAGTGAAAAGTCTTGTTGCTCCATAGCCCTCTTGACGTTGATAACATCCTGATGGTCGTGCACACAATTTTTCTCCAAGGTTCTTGCCTTCTATTGAGTGATTTTCAGACTTCTAGGACTCAAGTATCTTGAAAATCCTAAAAATTAGAAATGTGCTTACATAAGTCTGCATAAATCTATGCCAAAATACAATTTAATCGAACAAAAATATCAGAATTACACCTCAAAGTCATATGAACTCTGTATGGTCACTAAATGTCATATTAGCTGGATGTCAGCCTTCCTTCTGGCTAGTCCAGAAGGAAGAATCTTGAATCGTAAGTATTTCACAAAATAACTGAAACAATTACTTCCTTTTATGTTCACTTGTAGTATGTTGCTCGAAGATCATGTTGACAATCACCGAAAATATGATGTGATCACTTCAATCACTTCAAAACACTATTTATATACGGATAGATAAATCTCAGCAACTGTTGTTATCCGTGGTTGCCATCTAATGCCCTAATCTAATGCCATCTAATGCCATCTAATGTTATTATAATAAGCAATTAAGAATGCAGTCATAAGTTTCATTTAGTATGACTTGATTGAGATAGAGTGATATAGAACTTCTAAGAAAATATATATTTATCTCATCAGATTATGCCATCACCATACATTATTCACACAATATAACTACTTTTCCTATATCTACCTGAGATGAAAATATAGATGGTAAATGTACGTACATGAATGTTTTCACAGACGAAATGAAATCAATTATAAAAGTTCATGTTACACGAGATACCCTTTTCATGTCATGGCGATTATTCTCGATTGTTAAACGTTTCGTTCAGGCAATCCATTCCTAGTGACGTGAATCAAATAGCAATACATTCTGAAACTTTCTTTCTCTATATGTCCTATTTTTCGCGATGTCCCCAGCAATAGTAACGCCCGTTTATCCGAGAGTCTTGGTCGATCCCTGGCTGCTGATTTAGCACGGAAAAAAGGCAAAAGAAGCTTCTTCTTCATGCTACAGTACTCGTACATGTTTTTTCACTTTTATACTGTAACGATGGCTAGTAAATTCTCAGCGAGCCAGAACCGAATAAAAGGGAGTGAGAGGAGCTATAGGGATGTAGTCAGTATATATATATATATATATATATATATATATATATATATATATATATATAGTATCTGGCTTGCAAAGTCATTGACTAACCAAGTACCGTGCATACCATCCATACATTGCGCCTTGCTGGTATCCCTGGCATGAACATTATACGACGCGTCCCCCTAGTCAACAGTCTTTTTATGACACCTACATCCGAAGCTTGGCCTACCGCAATGTAGATATCATTTCGATCCGGGTGTGAAATTCGAAATATACTTCACATATGGTGGAGTTTTGCATAAAATTGTGTGCTTATAGATTCAGTTCATATCTATGAAACAGCAAAAAGCTATTTTGCTCGTTGTGTTTCTTGGATGTTACTCCATGAAATACTGCTATTGTTCCTTGAAAGTTCAATCTAGCATCAGAAATAATTCTTATGATAAGTTGTATTATTTTAATTAAAGAATAATGTATTCCATTGTTCGCTTATATTTTTGTAGAGTTTATCTTTTAAGTAGATTCTCAGAACGTGCTTTTAATGTCTTTGGGCTAAATGATAATAATTATATTCGATGATACACGAAGCGTTGTATAAGTTGTTGGTCGAAGGCAAGGAACAATTTTCCGAATAATGTGAAATAAAAAGAGGTATTCAGTTTTGTTGGCATTGTTCCGATGAAAGGCTATTAGAATGTAGGCTAATTGTAGTGTGCTGTGTACATATAACATATATATTATACACAGTCTCTACGTCCTGGAGCTATATTGTATGAACGTTTTTATTTTAACAACACAAAGTCACAAAATGTACTATACGAACACAATAATGAGTATTCTATTCAAATTCAACTCGTGTTGTACTTCAATACTAACAGTCTTGAGAATATCAATATTGGAAATCATAAAGAGATCTTTCACCAACACGGATATGATTATTATTATGGAAGACATTTCGGAATGAGGCCACCTATGGTTGATAAATCAGGAACAGATAGATTATATATGTGTGAAAGACTTATTTTGTAACAAAAATCTTTTCGTTCTGTGAGGAAAACTTGTCACTGCGGTCTGCGTTGAAACTCTGATAAACAAATCAACGAAGCGATATGCCCGGAGATTATCATTCATATCTGATGAAATACCCAATTGTACGTACACCATGGTTTAATCGTCCCCTTCTTCAAGATTTACAAAATTAGGTGAATTCACTCATTCAAGCACCATGCACCTTTTGATAACTCATGCGTATATTTTTCATATATATATATATATATATATATATATATATATATATATATATATATATATATATATATATATATATATATATATATATATATATATATATATATATATATATACAGGGGCGTCGGGGCATTTTGAAAGTTGATGGGGGGCGGGAGATCAACAATTGCGACATATTCAATAATATGTTCCTTGTTCTTGTTAATTCTTGTTGGTATGTTCTTGTTCTTGCCTGTTTCTTGTTAATCGTGACATTGACAGAGTATTTGCCAACATTGTCCCCCCTAATTCATCCAGGTTCCAGTCCATTTTGGCCTCTATTCAAAGACGTTACGATAATGTTTTCTCGAAAGTGAGGTCTGTCCACAGAGATAAGTTCTCACGATTATTGGGGGAACGAGTTTGTCGCCGGAACGCACAATGTGATTGGAGTCAAAACAGAGGTCTTGATGGATCGAAAACGGTGGTCAATCTTTCGAGTCGCATTCTCAACAACGCTGAGCAAGATGTTCTGGCTAAAGGCTTGGGGTTTGCTGTTACTCCTAAAGTTATTGATGTTCTTGACGTAATCGCCTCAGTGGAGACCGGTATCTTCCGCCTACCTCCCTCATTGAAGGAAGATTTAAGGCATAAGATTAAAAATGCGGTGATAGTACCTCCTCGCATCAAGCAGAACCTCTCCAAGAATGACATGGTGGCTATCAAGGAACTTAGGAGGGACAAGACCATAACTATTTTACCAGCGGACAAGGGTAAAGCTAGCGTGGTGGTCAACAGAGCTGAATACGAGGAGAAGATGAATATCATTCTGTCTTCTTCGCAATACAAACTGCTAGACAAGAACCCTACGACGGCCATCGAATCTAAGGTCTACAGAACTTTGAAGAAACACGAGTCGGCTTTTCAAAGTAGAACGAGGTCTTGGCTTACTCCACATCACTCGAAACCTCCTCATATCTATGGCGTGCCTAAAATACATAAGGTTGAGTGGCCACTTCGTCCGATTGTGAGTGGCAGAGACTCCCCCTGTGCCAAGCTGTCTAGTTTCTTGCTAGATCTCTTAAAACCTTTGGGCCTTGACTGCCGTTCATCTGTTTTAAACTCCACTGAGTTTGTGGGAGTTCTGAAAGACATTGTCATAAAACCGTCGGATATGTTAGTAAGTTTTGATGTGGTCAACCTCTTTCCTAGCGTCCCGGTCAATGACACTCTGATCATAATCAGGAAGAAGTTGGAGGATGACCTTTTCCTTGTTGACAGAACACCTCTTTCCATTGAGGCTATAATGGAGCTCTTGTCTATCTGCGTTGGCTCGAGCTATTTCCGGTTTGGCGAGAATTTCTATATGCAGACCGAAGGTCTGGCGATGGGAAGTTGCCTTTCTCCACTTTTAGCCAATATTTTCATGGCTGAGCTTGAAGAAACAGTTCTTAACAGGTCCAACCATAGGCCCACTATTTGGAAGCGCTACGTTGACGATGTGTTTGCTGTGATACCGGACTACGGGGATTCCATTTTGGAAGATCTACTGACGGATCTTAACTCTTATCACAAAGACGTGCAGTTCACGGTGGAGAAAGAGAACGATGGCTGTCTCCCTTTCCTTGACGTTCGAGTTGAGAGGTGCGGTCAGGGTCTCAAAACGTCGGTTTACCGGAAACCCACCCACACTAACCAATATCTGGGCTTTGAATCGAACCACCCGCTCTATGTGAAGAAGGGTATAGTTACTTGTCTTCTGGCTAGAGCTAAGGGAGTGTCATCGAATACCGAAGAGTTTGTTAAGGAATGCAAGTCTTTGCACCAGGCCTTCTTGAGGAATGGTTACCCCAGTTCTATACTAAACACCATATTTTCTAGCTTTGGAAAGAAACAAACCTCCACCTCCTCTGTTTCTTCTTCCAATGTAAATCTGGATGGTAGCAACACCCAGGGGAAACCTATAGCTACCATTACATTGGAATATGTCCCAAACTTTTCAGAAAAGCTTGAACGTATTTTATCCAGTGCAAATATTAGAACTGTTTTTAAATCATCCAATACCCTCAGAACCCTCCTCTGCAAAACCAAGCCATTAGACGAAGAACAGGATTCTAAAAACTCCGTATATCTCCTCCCTTGCCAATGTGACCAATTTTATATCGGTGAAACAGGCAGGCCAATCTCTGTCAGAATGGAGGAACACCGCAACAAAGTGAAACAAATGGATATCGGAAGATCTTTGGTCGCTGAACATGCATGGGGGAAGTGTCACCATTTCCAATGGCATTTAGCGAAGGGGATATATAAAGAGAGCAACTTGATGAAAAGGAAATACGTGGAGTCTATTTTCATTGCCTGCGCCTCTAATAATTTAAGTCAAAGTAGTCTGAGCTTTGCTGAGGCTTGGCGCACTATTTTACAACCTGTCGTGAAAAATATACTTGTACGTCATTACAATGTTTAATTTCTTCTGTTTTATGCGTCATTTACATTAAATCCCTGTCTTTAGGCTAGCTAGTCATTGGTTGATGTTGGTTTTTCGGTCGATTGGTTTACTCACCCGTGCCACGTGAGAAACTAGGTTGTTCCCACGTTGTTTTGGGGGGCGTTTCCCGAGGTTACTTCGCCGGTGACTAGCCTGCCGTTTGTCATTATTCAACAACCTGAGGACGAGAGCTGAAGTGCTCTGGAAATATTGTTAATATTTTTAGTCTGTTTTATTTTTATTTCATTGACAAGTACCACGTACACGTCCAACAGTTAGGGTCTAATACAGTTCTCGTGGTACACTACTTCGTTATTTATTATATTCAATAATATTCGAGTATCTTTACTATGAAAACGCAGCATATGCGTTGTAGGATGAGTGATGTGAGCCCATGTGAAATGTGATGAAGAGTTAGAGACACCTTGATTTCAGCACAATTTGAGCCACGGCTTCCTTGTATCTACTTGTGGCTCATTCCTTGAGCGATCAGGATCTAATTGGTTCAGCCTTCTGATTCTTATAGCTTTCTTAATTGATCTGAAAATATTGCATCATAATAATTTCCAACAAAACGACTGATCCGATCCATATCAAAATTTGGAATATTGCGTATCATTCTTATGTTCTAATTCTGTGTGAATATAAATTGATTTGAAGAAAATATTTTTCGAAATTTTCTCCTCTGGGTCATTATTCTTTTGGGTTGTCAAACATTTTGACATGTTCAAAAGTGGCTCGGCCGATCACGTCTCGAAACTATACAGTATCGAGTTGGATGAGGGAACATGTGCATGCCAAGTTTCGAAACAATTTGTTTCTTTGTTTGACTCATGGAGCGCGAAAAAAAAGAAAAAAAACAGGTTCGATTTTTCCGAGTACGGTGAAATTGAGTCTTCGTTTCGCTCATCCAATTGCATAGATTGAGAATTGTTACCGAAATCAACCGTTATTGCAATTGGAGAAGTGAAGATTATGGTGGTCCGAAATCGAATTATTCAATACAAACTTGTATTTAATTCAACGTTTATTTATTTGAACTTTTTCCTTGCATGGTATCTGGATCTTCCTCTCGTGTTTTCTACAGAAAAATGTTCGATCTCCGATCCATTGTGCCTCAAAACTGTACAACCATAGGTTAAGTGTTGAATTCACTTCAATTCGATTCATTCATTAATAACAACTTTGGGACAACTACACAATAAATTAATTTCGTATGTAGTTGTGTCACGCCCCTGGTGATTGCAGACTGGTGGTAATAATAAGTAATGTGGTAATGTAGTAATTGACATGATAATGTACTGTAAATTTGCTAATTTTAAAAAATATTCTCTAGGTATTGGAATTTAGCGAAGCTGGTCATTTTATTTGATGGTTTTTTGTTCCAAAGGCGTGTAGCTCTTCCCAGGAACGAAAATAGTCCTATATTTGTATTTTATCTGTTCAATTTGAGCTTTTGTTTATGGTCGGTCCTGTTAAAGTAAGTAGCTTTTTTGCGTCAATTAGGTGAAATGCGTAGAAAAGTTTCATGTTGATCAGTCAATCAGTTCGACCTGTGGGACAGAAGAAAAAAATACCAAAAATATCAAGGAACATGGAAAGCTACAGTTTTGTTGGGTTCGTTTTCACTACGTTTATTCAATACATTTGATGATTATGTGCATAAGTGAACGGCTTGAGATCATGGAGCGACAACATCTCACCCAATTACCAAGTTTGAAGTACCACTACTTGCCTCGTTTCAGTGAAGCGGGACGTGTGCCTGTTCGCCCGTGACATGACACGGTGTCAAGGCAGTTCTCGAATCAAGTTGTGACAGATATGTATGGGCCTAATCAGCATTCAACAATGTATGAACTTATGATAAGTTAATGAACAAATAAAAGTGAAAGAAAAAATGACAGCTAATTTCAACAAAGTGGGTTTCAACAGGAAACAATAAGACAAATTGAGTCTTGCAAGACTTTTCATTTGCCCCCCCCCCCCCTCCTCTTCCATCCGCCCTCCTTCTTGGCCAAAACATTGGGGGAGCAATGCCCTCCCCCGGTTCCGATGCCAGTGTATGTATATATATATATATATATATATATATATATATATATATATATATATATATATATATATATATATATATATATATATATATATATATATATATATGTATATATATTTCTTATTTTTTATTTTTTATTCATATTGGGTTTTAACGATGCACTATACAGATGACTACGATCCATTGGTGTCGATGGATGATGAATGAGATGGTGGGATGATGAGATGAAAGGTTATTTTATTGGGTGTTTTGGGTGGTGGGAAGGAGTCGGTCGCGGTCTGTTGTTAAGGAACCATTCCAGTATCAACCTGAACGACAGAGGGAAACCACAAAAAAAACCTGTAAGGATGGTCGACCATGACGGGAATCAAACCCCGGTCTCCCGAATGACGGTTCAGTGTGTTACCACTCGGCCACGCGTTTCGGTATATATATATATATATATATATATATATATATATATATATATATATATATATATATATATATATATATATATATGTATATATATATATATATATATATATATATATATATATATATATATATATATATATATATATATATATATTTATATATATATATATATATATATATATATATTTATATATATATATGTATATATATATATATATATATATATATATATATATATATATATATATATATATACATGAGACATTTCTCCACCATAATTACGCTACGGTCTTTAATTGATATTTCACTTCTGAAACTAAATGTGTTGGAGAGCGCTGGGAGCCGAATTGGATGAATACATATTTGTGTATACCCACAGAATAATATAATGATGCACGTAGGTTTACATGTACTGTATATAGTATGTATACAATTCATAGGTTGATCAACGTTTTACAGTTGTATACCTGTGATTATTTATTTTTGAACAACTCAACATTCTACGCATCACCATACGAGTTATTGAAATGATCAGTGTTTATGTCGCATCAAAATATGAATATTTCATTACAGTACTATCTGAACTTTACCGACAAAGAACATATATTCCGTTGGATCATCTCCCAGGCACTCTTAAGAGTTGACAATGAAGAGATCTGACTGTCCATTTACCGAGGATTGCAAGGACGACTTTTTCGATATGAAAAGTTGGCACGGGTAGTTTTATCCAACCTCCTTCATTCTGGGCTGCGTTCCTGCTTACTGCGTATATATAAGACGCTATATAGGTGTTTCTGTTTCCATTTTAATCAACGAAATTGCTTGTATAGTCACACTATGGTACACTTTGAGCACAACTCATGGGATGAAGTATTCTTTCTTTTCACTAGTTGTAAATACTGTTACGTATTCATTAGTCTGCAGTCCTTCTATACTCGGACGGTCTTGACCAATATTTACCGTTGCAATTAGTGCAACACACAGAAACACACACACACACATACACATATATTCGTATATATATATATATATATATATATATATATATATATATATATATATATGTATATATATATATATATATATATATATATTTATTTGCATATATATTCATATATATATATATATATATATATATATATATATATATATATATATATATATTCGTATATATATTCATATATATATATATATATATATATATATATATATCTATATATATATATATATATCTATATATATATATAAATATTTATATATATATATATATATATATATATATATATATATATATATATATATACATATATTTTTTTTTTTTTGCGCCAAAGGGCGCCGTGAGAGAAAGTAAATGAATGCACCGTTTTGTTATGATGGTGAGAATGGTGCAACATTTACGGTTTCCGGCGTGGTGAATGTGTCAACTGAGTGAAACAAAAAGGTCTACAGGATGGGTAAAGAAATGTAACCCACTGCAATGAAAGGAAAGGAGCAAGCACTGAGATAATTGAGGAATAATAATTGTTGCGTTTCGCTAATATAAGAAGGCCCCAACTTGGTCACACTAAACAAACAATAGTAGCTAGTGCATAGCACTGAGAATAACGATGCACGAATGACCGCTAATAGAACGAGAGAATGCATAGCGACCGACTGGAACCGACTGAACGAAAAACGAGACTCATTGACCGAGTGGTCTGCCCAAATGACTCGAGAAAAGCAACTGAACCAACCAAGAATGAATAAGTCACGAACTACTCGTGTGAACAAAAGGAAAATGGAAAGAGAAACCAGCTGTGCCAACACAAATTAATGAACAAGAAATAATGAGATTCGATCGGATCAAATTCCCAATACCTGAGAAACCTTCGGCCTAGATATAATCAACGAGTAAAATCTTGTTCCACAAGCCGGTTTCGAATGACTACAGCGCGAGAGCGTAGACCCCCAGCGACATTACCATCGGGTGCTGCAGGCGGATAGTTGAAATCGTCGGGTAAGAGAAGCTCGAGGTTACCTAACTGGACATTTTGATCCACACAAATGTTGTGCAACACACAGCACGCAACAGTAATGTCGCAGACACGTCCCACATTGTAGATCATTTCTCCACCAGACTTGGCGCAAACTCTCCATCGACTTTTGAGGTGGCCATTAACAATTTCTATAAGATTTCTGATCTTCGCAACATGGGTGTTGAACCTTGCTTGGGGTTCGGTGGTTGGTTGCCGGAACTTGGTGAGAAGCCACGGTTCCAAAGGGTAGCCAACATCACCTGTATATATAAAACACACATTAAATAATTAGTCATTTGTATAATGCAAAATTTGTATTCAATTTGGTTTTCAATTCTTTGGAATAGGCACTGATTAACATGTCAATTCATCCCACTTTTTCAAACGCGTAGATGTAATTGTCTCAAGCAATTGAATCAGGACACTCGATAGGCCAACTTTGCATAATATGCAGAAACAAAATCAGATTCAAAAGTATAAAACTGTCAATAAGCTAGCTTACCTTGACAGACCTATTCATTCTGTAATCACTATAGTATTAATCTATATAATTATAGATACAATTTACAAGTATTTATCATAATTTATATTGTCATTAATCATGAACTATAGGCCTAAACATCAAATGAAGTATTAATGAAGGGTATACAGTACGGATGTAGGCCCTACTGCCTACCGGTACCTGACTTGAAAGTTCAACAGATTGTTCAAATACCCAACAGAATACAGTACCTACCCGTACCGGTACAGTGCCAGTAGGCCTACCTGTACCAGTGGACTAAACTTGTTACATGCAGACAATTACCAGTTCTTTCTTGGGCCTAGTCTAAGTGGAAACTGAAAACACATATTCAATACTGGTACCGGTAGGCTAACTTGTCCCTTTTAAATCAATAGGCCAAAATTAAAATCTTGAGCTGAACAAGAAATCGTGTACATCAATCCTAAGCCGTATCTGGGCCTAGCAAGCAATAATTATATTACTCCAGTCTAGGATCAACACATCTTACGACTTACCTAATAACCAGCCATCGGTTTGCATCACCCGGTTGCGAAGACCGCATCCACTCCAAATGAAACTGTCGTGCACACTGCCTGGCCACCTAGCCACAACATCCGTGATCTTCAGCTTTGAATCACATACCAGCTGCACATTGATAGAGTGCCTGCCCCGTCTGTCCACATAAATCGCTTCCTCATTTTTCAAAGGTTGGAATGCAACGTGGGTACAATCTATCACACCGAGTACATTACGTACCCCCCCGTAGCGATAAAAGTCTTCCTTAGTGGAATTCATTTCAGCAACAGTAGTTGGAAAATGAATGTGATCAAGAGCTATTCGGTTGAGTCCACCAACAACACGACGAATAATAGCACTTGCTGTTGTTTGTGATACACCATTCATAGCTCCAACACACCACTGGAAAGAACCACTAGCAAGGAAACTTAACCCTACTAATAACTGTGTGTCGGTAGGCACGGCAAAGTTTCGTTCATTTTCACGTACCAAATCATCATGTAACAACTCCAAAAGATACATAAATGTAGCCCTATCAAGTCTCGTCCTAGTGTGCAACTCGAAATCGCTCAAATCGTGTACGCGCTTGTAGGCTTTTGTGTTTTCATCAACAGCGTCAGCTGCTGCGGCTAAAATGGGGGCTGCCATTATTGTTGTTACGACAAATTGACACACTGGCACGGCCTGGCCCGGCAGTAGCGCAGGTATAGAGCAGGGTTAGTGTAGCACCGAGCTAGAGAGCGCGGGCCTGGCTCAAATGGCATATTAGTTTAGAGCTACGGCTTAGCACCGGAAGTACTCTTAGCCTAGCCCTAGCTCTGGTCTCAAGTGGCATATTAGGTAAGGGTCCTGGGTATGTTTACAGCTCTGGTATGACGTAACTATGAATATGATTATATGTAAGGCTTATTCAGGTGTGTATATATATATATATATATATACATATATATATATATATATATATATATATATATATATATATATATATATATATATATATACAGTTTTCCATGAGCTTGACTTCGATTGTTCAGTCCCAGTCATTTAGTCGGGTTTTCACTACCTATCAACTTTTTTTCTTTATATTATTCATGTATTCTTTAGAAGATGTAGGAAAGGAATAAAACTTCTCAAAATGAAAATTGAATTAATCGAATTGAGAAATGCTGATGTGAGTATAATGATCCATAAATTTTATTGCCATACAACTCTCAAACGTTTGTAAAATATAGCTTTTCACTTAATCTATTCTGCTAATCCATAAAGATATAGGGTGTTATATGTTTGATTTCAAATTTAGTTTTTACAACAGATATACTTTTCTGTTGACTCCTTATCACAAGTACTTCTCAAAGACCATCACAACCCTGAGGTTGGATTTCAATGGATAATTACGCCAGTCTTTCCTCATTATAGAGAAATCTCGAAATCATCATCCCAATTTCAGAAATTATTATCAATTTATTTGTTCTTCAGGATCCACGTACTTTTCTGAGTCATTATAAGATTAGGAGAGGAAGTCGCGTCATCATTCATTCAATTCTAGTCCCAGGGTTGTGATTCCCTTTGAAAATTCAGATATTATATGCTATATCATCACTTCACTGATCATTTCAGAAATGGAAATAGAGCACTGTAACGGAAAAACTTCACTCTAAAGGGATTACTGAAGAACTTTAAATTTAACCCTCGCGAGTATGCTCCTCCTATACTCATAAATGAATGACCATTTCAGTTTGGTAATTTTTTATGAACTCGATTAACACGAGATGAATGAATCCATTCATCAGGGAAAGAATTCTAAGGCATATACGAAAAGAAATTTGAACGACTACAAATAATCGATAACTTCCGTTACATCCATAGGCTAACTGTAGTTTCAACCTATTTGTATAGCAAACTCGAATATAAGGAGTGTTGAAGATCGCCATTGAAAGAGAAACAGAGAGAGAAACAGAGAGAGAGAGCGAGAAAAGACAGAGAAACAGAAAGTGGAAGTGAGCGAGGAAGGGAGAGGGAGAGAACATCGTTACATTCTTATTCGCTGCCAACTCTTTCGTCATTTGAGAGAACTATGCGGTTGCTCTTCAATAAGCTCAATGGTGTGGAAAAGAAGGTTTCCACAGAGTTGGAAATATAGCCAGGTTTCCTACGATGCTTCAAGGCAATTGATGCAGACTGTGCAGCCAATCCTTTTGTCTTCCTAATACCTTATAACAACGTCGGATTGACTGTGAGACAGTATGGTTTCTTTCCAAGACCAAGTCTGGTAGCAAAATAATAGCGACCGTACATATCTCGTACATACTGCATCAAAATAAAAAAAAATCGCACTACTAGTTTCTGTGATGGCTTACTGATTGTTTTTAATATTGCAAATGGAATTAAAACACCGGTTAGGATATCAGGAGGGTGAGGGGTTTGAATTTTAGTTCATGAAGCTTCTTGTTTGAACTTCAGTTAAATGTATTGTAAAAAAATCATTTCTACAGACTATCAACGTTATAAGTCTATTGTTTGTTGTACTGGCACATGCATCTCAGTTGCAAGAGCGCTTGCTTCATGTGATCACAAAACTATTATTACTTATAGTCACCTGTAAATCAATATAGGGCACAGGTCTTATTATGGTGAAAAACAAATTCAGTTATTGTAAAATAACATTCCATGCTTATATAAGGAATGTTTCTACCAGACAAAGACATTTCTGGTCATTCCCATCTAAAGAAAGTGAAATAGGCCCACAACAAACATTGAGTAATATTATTCATCTCATTAATGTAGGCATATAACCTTATTTTTATCTCAATCATAAACGAATCGATATTATTCCATTGGGAAATGATATTCGATGGAGACCGATCTGATGCGGGAAGCGCCCGAATATTTCAGTTTACATTCATATTATATTGAAATTGCATATATATGGAATATTGAAATTGCAATAATATCAAACCAATGTGCCGGTATATCGACTGACTTGAAAAGTGTTTGTACCGTTGTTCAGAATTTGAATTGTGTGCTAGAGAGAAAAGTTACAAGAAATTATCAGATACATAAATTGATGGAAATAAAATTATATAGAGCCTAGTTATGCTGATTTCACAGTAATGTATCATTATCATTGTAGTTGTTATGATGAATGGTGATTAATAACCGAAATGTGCACTGTATACAAGAAAAAACATAATTCAATGAAATGTATCGATTTTCACTATAACTTTCATCACCCGCCTGATTAAACTATCCTTTCCATCATCAATAAGAGTTAATGCTCGTAATCTTCTACATAAAACAAATTGTTTTTGTTATGTTCACAGCGCGTCATATTCAACATCGTCAACTTCAGTAAGAATAAGAATCTGTTCCGCGATGGCATGACCCCTCTCGTCAAATCTACAAGCCGACCCAAGTGGTAAGTCCTATTTATTTGTTCTTCCGTTGCCACCTCGACATTGTACACTTGCCATTTGACTCTAGTGGAGACACTATATGAGCAGAATATCAAGTCTCTGTCTCGCTATTTCGTCTATTCGCGCTCTCCAAACACAAAACTTCTCCAAGATTATAGACCAGTGCTCAACAGAATGGCATTGCGCATATCATGCAAACACTGTTATACAAACTTCAACAACCTACTATACTACGCTGAAGTTGTTCAGATGCAAACTAAACAAGTTCCACACCGCGTGAAAATAATTGGATGGCCGAAGCATAACGGGTGATGACTTTCCATTCAACTCGACTGTCACTTCCTTGGCTTTGTTTAACGTGTTTTGCTTCTAGTTTGTGATGCTTTATCATTCTTGTGAGCAAATCAACATGTACCCTCTGGTGTAGGCCCACGGGCTAAATCATGCTGTATAAACAACAAAACAAAAGAATACAATGTATGTCATGCTATTGATGAAAAGTTTGAAGTTTAAACCGAGACGCGTGGCCGAGTGGTAACACACTGAACCGTCATTCGGGGGACCGGGGTTCGATTCCCGCCATGGTCGACCATCCTGACAGGGTTTTTTCGTGGTTTCCCTCTGTCGTTCAGGTTGATACTGCCATGGGACAGTTACTAAACAACAGGCCATGACCGACGCCTTCCCACCATCCAAAAACACCTAATAAAATAACCTTTCATCTCACGATCCCATTATCTCATTCATCATCCACCGACGCCATTAGATCGTAGCCATCAGTATAGTGCGTCGTTAAAAACCCAATATATACAAAAATGTATATATTGAAGTTTGAACTATATAATGAAGAAACATCAGCAAAACCCTCATCAGAAACGAACTCGTTCAGAAACTACAGAATCCAGTTATAATCGGCGATTAGATTAGATTTCTAACCTATTCGGCGTTATAAGAATTGAGAACATGGGTAATCTAACAAATCCAAATAATTCTCCAAATAACATATCAATTCACAAATCAATATAAACTTCCAACTCGCTTATAAAAACGTGGGGATGTGTAACGTTTTCCAATTCGAATCGTAAAGATCCTGTGTATTATATACTCTTTATCTCTCTCTAACTAAAGTGTAGCACTAATTGAACTTCTGCGTTGTTATACGAGAAAATAAAGGACTTATAAAACCCACATTTAGCCCGATCTTATACTTAGAGAGCTAAAAGAGCAAAAAAGACACATACTTGCGTTCACTTGGGAAACACATTATATAGCCAGGTGGTAAAAAACACCAATCAATTGCAAACTATATTTTCCAATGTTTCTCGTTGTTCTCAACTCTCCATTCAGAGTATAATACAAGTCACAATGGATAATATGAACAGCTACAAGCTCATACGATATTCCATTTCTATTAAATCTTATTCAGATGAAAATGATGTGTCTGGTAGAAAGTCTGAGGAGACTAAAATTCCTGTCGCAAGTTCATATGATCTTGACATTTTGAGGACAATTGTTGTTTACTGTGTACACTCATAGGACTTTATTACAATGTTTTAATAATGATGAAGCTAGTTGAAGTGGACGATTTTCAATGCTATGTGGTGGTGGCGGGTTCGAGGTTGTCCGACTTGGCAGCCAACTAGCTCAGCAATATTTCAAAACTATAGAAAACAGTCAAAATTGAGCAATAAAAAGTATTCCAGTTCAAAAATTTTGCAATGTGATGACCTCTTAAAACCATCTGAAGGAAGTACTTAAGAAATTACTCTTAAAGATAGTAGACATGGACATTTCTGCGAGAGTGGTTTTCAGTGCATCATTAAGGCCTCGATTGAACCAATTGGGCACATTAAAACCTCGTTTGTCAGCACCACTCAACATCAAAAAGGATTTTATTTTAGACATATTACTTTATATAACTCTCTGTTCGTTAATTTGAGAACCGATCAATGTTTTTACACTTTTTATAGAAAACTCAGACAGTTAAAAACTTGACAAAATGCTGGATTAGGGATTACATTGGGCATTTATATTTCATATTTCATTCATTTTGATTTCAATTGCATTCGCTTGTGCAAATTTTACGTTTTTGTATTATTATATATAGGTGAAGTGAGGATATGTTGTGACGGAATTTCCGTTCTATTCTCACTACGTGTGTAAGCATGAAGTGTATTCTCACTCTGTATAAAGAAACTGAAAAACTGAAATTAATAAATGAACAATGCATTACTGTGTAAGCTTCTTTCATAAATGACTTCAAATAATGCACAATCAATCACCATTATGCATGATAATACAGAATTTACAGATTGTACAAGTAACTGATCACATATTATTTCTTCTATTGCTTTGTGTTGATAGTACTCATATCTTATCCAAATGAGAATAATGCAGTCTTTTATTAAATCTATACGATTGGAAAATTGTTTTTGGTCACTGGTTCAAACATGGGCGTATAACTTTCACTAATTCATAACAAGTTTCGTGAAACTGCTTCAGCTATCAAGGGGACCCAGACCTCGCTTTTTTTTTGGGGGGGGGGGGGTTGTACACATCTTTTGAAAGTGTGAAAAATATATGGATATGACTCATTTGAGCACATTCACGATGTTTTGGGATCCGTAATTAATTTTAGTGACATACGCAGTACTAATTGTCATAGGCTTCGGCCTGCTTCGCCTAAATGTTACCATGCACTTTTCAATGCCCGTTATTTCAGATTGATATTTTTGTGTGTAAATGTACTACAAACCTCGGGCGAGGCAATACATTATATTGGACAACACATCGGACTTTCAAAATATATTGAACCAATAAAATGTCATGAATCCTAAAAATTTGCAATTTTTCAACAAAAATGTTAAAAACTATTGAATAATTCTTGTATTCGTATCTGTTCCATCTCAAGTCATGAAAGAGGTTTAACGACATGTGAAAACAATCAATATGAACTTTGAACAAACCATTTCTGAGAAAAAAAGTATATGAACATGATAGATTTGACATAGGCAACATAGTCAGGTCCGGCCCGGTCCTCTTAAGAATCATATTTATAATCGTACAGACATGTGTAAGCTTCGTGAAATTGAGCAAATTGATATCTGAGATTTTTGAAAGAGCTGTTTGTTAACATGAATATATATATATATATATCTATATATATATATATATATATATATCTATATATATATATATATATATATATATATATATATATATATATATATATATATATATATATATATATATATATATATATATATATATATATATATATATATATTACCAGATTGATTTCTGTTTCTGGAAAATTCATGTATATTGGATAACTGAAGAAGAGTATATCTCCCATGAATCAACAAACATCGTTTGTTCAGAAAACTGTGCTTACTCAACTGCAGGCCTGAATGCATGTCAGGAATGTTGGGATGCAAAATCATTATTTTTTTCCAAAATGAAGTCCTATAAACTTCACAAGATTTTAGAATGGAATTATACATGAAAATTAAAAAATTGGAATCAATTGCATCAATTTGAATTAACGAGATACAATCTTAACGATCTATCGATAGATTAACGATCTTTTGATATTTTTTCGAAATGACCAATAAAAAACTCCAAGTATGTACCCCCTTGTGAGATGAGAGACAGCACTGCGAAAAAATACATGCACTTTTTGGAATTGGCACGAGTATTTCTGTGAAATCAATCTCCAAAATTTTTTCTCTCCAGTTCATTCTCAAAAAAATAATGCCAATAACTTCATATTTCTATACGATTTCATTCTCCTTCATTTCTATATCCATATAGTGAAGTCATCAAACCTACCATCCATCCGTCTGTATGTTTGTTTTTTGTATGTTTGTGGCACTTTCACTGGCCCAAAATCTCGAGACCCCCAAGTCGATAGACGTGAGACAAATGCCAGAAATGCTCACCGCGAGATGAAAAGAGTAATGAAAAGAGTCCCAAAAAATCGTCAAAAAAATCTGTCAACTTGTCGACCGAGTTTAGGCCACTCGGAAAATTGGATCATTTTCAGGGACTGACACCGCGTCAGCAAACAATGTCATCAAATCCATAAATCTTCAGACAGCTGTGAATTGTGAGGGGAGAGGTGGTTGCGGGAAGGGACGAGCAAAGAAGCAACGAAATCTCATACGTACCGCACCTCATGACTAATTATATAAAAAAGAATTATGAAAGAGCACTTGGATTGTCAGCGTTGACCTTTTTGATCATTCACATCCGTCCTTTTTGTGTTTCGCCACCTGATTGTTCTCACTGGTAACAGAAACGGACAATTGAGACGTAATTGCTTGCGGCAACGTCATGGATCTTTGCTTTCATTTCAGGTTCCAATATTCGAACCGCGAACCTCGAAAACGGCCATGCACATCATCATAGACAAACGCCAAATTGGAAGGCGCAGGGATATAAACACGATTGAGGAAATGGAATAGCGTCAAATGGAAAAACGTCAAATCATTTATGTAACAAGTTCTTTGCAAAACTTGGGTTTCAAAAGCGATCTGACGGTAATCCAGTGGAATAACGTCAAAAGGTTATTCTACTGGATTAACGTCAAAATATCAGATTTGATTTCAATCCAGTAAGAAATCATGGTTCAACAACCATTTGACGTTATTCCATGGAATAAATGGAATAACGTCAAACAACAAATTTTCTAATGAAATGTAAATCTTTTATATAATGATGGATGGGAAAATTCGGAAAAGGGACGTCAACATATTTTTTTCATTTTCCGGGGAAAATCAAGTGAAGAAAATGGCAAATATTAATTTGACGTTATTCAGTGGAATAAAGTGAAACGCATTTTGACTTTATTACTATGCTAGGTTTTCATGAGAATAAAATACGGAAAGAAGTCAAACTTCTGTTTGACGTTATTCCAGTCGATCAACGTCAAATATTAATTTGACGTTGTTCAGTGGAATAAAGTCGAAGGTAATTTTACTTTATCCCTATGCTAGGTTTGAATGAACAGAAATTTGACTTCTTTCTGTATTTTATTTTCATGAAAATCTAGCACAGGAATAAAGTCAAATTGCATTTGACTCCATTCCACTGAATGACGTCAAATTATTATTTGACGTTGTTCTGACTGGAATAACGTCAAACAGAAATTTGACTTCTTTTCGTATTTTATTTTTATGAAAAACCTAGCATAGGAATAAAGTCAAATCGCATTTGACTTTATTCCACTGAAAAACGTCAAATTAATATTTGACGTTGTTCCGACTGGAACAACGTCAAAAAGAAATTCCACTATTTTCCTAACTTTATCGATATTTCTCCCCTATAGGAAAAACAGGAAAATTATTCGTGTTCACACCTGGAAATTGAAGAAACGGCGTCGGCGTCGGCGCTTGCTTTTCGTTTTTTTTCTTTACTGAGTCAGAGATATTGGTCTTTGAGTAGGGACATTTTGATTTGACTTTATTCCAGTGGAACAACGTCAAATTCAATTACTATAAGTACTCAGAAACGGAATAAAGTCAAATCGATGGATTTTGACGTTATTCCACTGGAATAGTGTTAAATTATTCATTTGACGTTATCAAAAATGAGAGAAAAAGACCACGTTTCACGAACATTTTGACGTTAGTCCATTTGACGCTATTCCGCTCCCCCACACGATTGGTGGTACCCAAGATACATTGAGGGTTGCGTTTGCTTGTTTGAGATGGTGACTATACTTCATATCCCTTCCATGTTAAAAATGTGTGTGAATTCACCGGCCACATCTTTGGAACTAAAGATCGTGCACAGTGCAGTATAGTGATCAAAGGAACTAACGTTGTTTACAAATACACGCAAAATAACGTTCATTTTTGCTCAGTTGTCTGAAACAGTCTCTTGAGAAGTAAAATGAAGATAGAAAGGTTGAATTGTCTTTTTTAAATTGTGTAGTAATTCATAATAACGCAAGTTATATTGCGAGTAACAATTACAACTGGACGATTTTTATATGCAATTTAAATCGTGTGAAAACTCTGCATGCCTCAAACAAATAAGTATTCTTATTTCATCAAATTGCATTATCAGTGAATATTCCTTCTTATAAGCCTAGCGCATTTGTGTATTTCCACCGTATCTTGGATGCCAATATTTGAGGTATATAAGCAGGCATGTCATCAATTTTCTACAAAACAACACTGGATATAGCAGCAATCTTTGGTTCTGAGAAAAGTACTCAGGAAATGGAACGTGTTTTAGAGTTGAGTGAAGTCACCATCTCAAACCGGCAAACGCAACCCTCAATGCATCGTGGGGGTACCACAAAGATCCGCGCACAAAAAAACCAATTTGAGCAAAGAGACTGAGAGTTCGGGACATGCATGTATGAACAATGCCCATTTGTTGGAAAGATAACCTTGAAATTCGGCGTGAATGAAATGTAGAAATCAAAAATTGAATTGATTTTCTTAGCAAGCATATACTTACATATTTACACAACCTTCATATAGCTATTTAGATGATTGGATTGAATAAACAATGGAAAAATGTAATTCAGTCTAGTGAACGGAATATTAGGGCGTGAGGCATAGAAAATAATGGTGTGAAGCTCGCGGAAGAACAGAAGTTCTGTGTGGGGGCTGACTATATTTGTGTAATCAGATATCAAATGCATTCGAAGAGGAAGCAAACGAATAGTGCTAACAGTCCATGGGAGTCGATTTAGCGAAATATCAGTTTTTTTTATGATAACTTTTGAACGGTGTGAGGTATCAAAATTCCAATACGCGAGAAACACAAGTAATTATAATAGCTTCAAGATTATATAAGTAATGACTATTTCAGTCACGTCGCATAACTATCAAGAGTCGACAACTAAAAAATGTATTTTTTTAGCTGTCGACTCTTGACGGTTATGCTACTTGACTTGAATACTTAAAACTTATATTATCTTGAAGCTATTATAATTATCTGTGTTTCTCGGATATCAGAATTTTGATATCTCATACCGTCCAAAAGTTATCATCAAAAAACTGATATTTCGCTGAATCGACTCCCGTGGACTCTTTAACAGAGAATATTGATACGTAGAAGGTCGTGAAGTACAATCTAGTTCAGTATCATATTTACATATAATATACGCGAACTTTGAAAATGAAATATAAACTTGAATAAAAACACAGAACCAATGTAAAAAGAGAACCAACATAGAATTAACATATATTACATTGATAAATGGGTTTTACTATGTGCACTATAGGCAAACGCAGCTTATGCGTTGTACGATGAGCAAGATAATCTGATGGAGTATAATCGAAATCTCTATTCACATTGACTCATGAAATATACTTAGCTTTCATCGAGTCTAGAAAGATGTGAATCTCGGCAACATATGGTTATGCTATTATTTCTATCTGATCGATGAATAAAAAACATGTATTGAATAATTATCTATGTAACGGCTGGTCTGATTAGAACATGAATTTTTGATAATGTGTATCTTTTTCGTGTCTATGTTCAGTGGGGATTTATTTTTTTGGGAGGAATTCAACTTTTCGAATTTTCTTGACCAATTCTAATGTTTTTTTTTAGAAACTCTATGTGTTGGTTTTTATCAGAAGTGATTTCACCGATTCGACTCAAAAACTGAAGCGTTCTAAGTTGGATAAGTCCACGTGCCCACAAAAAGTTTCATGTTGATCAGTCAAACCATGCGACCTTGGGCTGAGCTTACAGAACGCACACACACACACAAAGACAAAATGCTCCGTAAATAGTAAGAGAGAAGTCTTCGCTATCGCTCGTCCAATTATATATATTTTCAAAATACAATGTCTACCTGAACACTTCACCCAGTAGTCGATGTCCCTTTTGAATATAAATATAGTTTTTTAATTTCTAATAGCTGTTAACGGAATATTATTATAAAATCGCGGTCCAATAAGTCAGCATACTTTGCATTTTCCTCATAGGTATTTCTGAATTATATTTATTGGAACTACTAGTGTTGTGGGTTGCTACAGTAACTGAATGGTAATCGGATAGTCATCAGTTAAACGAGTCATTTTATATAGGCTACATCAAAATATGTTTTAAAATAGATCAAAAATATGGTTTCAATATAGGCCTACATTTGTTTGATATCGTGGACTTCAGTTAATTCATAAGTGCTGTTTGACGAAAATTGGGTTGATTCACAAAGAATTATTTCTCAAGGATCATTTTCGATATTATCATTATCGATTAATACACTATTTATATGCACCACCCCATCCAATCATACCCTACTGGATAATTGACATAGCTGAGCATGGACTACGATCAACAGCATCGATTTATATTTTAGTACTTAGCTTGACCTGTGAAATATGACCAATAAATTCCTAGCTTTTTTCATAGTAGAAGAAATAAGCTCGTTCCGTTTTAAAATCTCGTCAAGAATTACTCCAATATATTCGGTTATTTCTTCATATTGAGGCTGATAGCAGTTGCATAAGGTGGTTATATTGCAATTTGAAGTGGGAGCTTTGAAATTAAATTTGAATTCGGTCTTTACCTAGTATTAATTGATGAACTGGATAGATGGTTTCAGACTGATTTAACGTCAACAAAATAATATTTAGCCAATGATAGACAGACTGAAGTAGTTCGTTGACTTTTTCAAAAAATACTTGTGGCCGACTATTACCAGTGAATGGTAGGGCCGTTTCGTCAGTGCAGGAAATGAATTCCGTCTAGGTTGAGGTCAGATAAGTCGTTGATATGAATAATGAAAGGATTGTTCCTGGAACCCTACATTGTGAGACTCCACATACAATTTTTGATTCTTCATTCAATGAGCTATTTATTTTCACCAATCGATTTTCATCCTTCAAATAAGAATTGCAGAGTTTTAAAGAGCCACCGCGAATGCCAATGCTCTCCAAATTTGAAATCAATATTTATTTATTATTGTTTTTATACAGTGTTATGCACTGCATACAGGTGGTGAGAATAGAGCAGAAGCCCCGTAACAACATGTGCCTCACTACCAGTTTAATAATATAAATTATAAATCATAAATTAGATCGGTAGAAAAAAAAATGAAAAATTAATGATAGCGAACGAATCGAAAATTAAGATGACTAAATATGAAATACAAATGCCTAATATAAGGCCTAATCTAACATACGTGAAGTTTTGAGTATTTAATTGGGTAAAATGTTCAAAGTTGTCTACAAAATGTACCAAAAACATCATCTGTCTTCAAACTGACAGGTGAAGAGTTATAAAAAGCGACAGATCGAAAAAAGAATTCTTTCTGATATTGTGTGGTCCTGGAGAATGGAGGTTTTAATTAGGCCGATTGGTTTAACCGAGGCCTTAATGACGCATTGAAAACCACTCTCTCAGAAATATCCATGTCTGAGATCTTCAGAAGTAATTTCTTCAGAAATAGCACGTCTATCTCCTTGAGATGATTTTAAATGGTCAATCGGTCATTATATGTTGTTCATCTTTTTTTCCTGCGATAAACTTCAATGCTCGACTTTGAATGTTTTCTAATTTCGAAATATTGCCTAGCAGGACAACCATACGACATGATCGGCCTAACCAACCTCAAGTGAACTGTGTCTTTTACTTCTGTATCAGCCCCATGCAATATTCTACCTAGAAAACTCAGAGTCTTGGCAGCCTCGTTTCCTACAATTTTTAGTCTGTCTATTCCATTTGAGATCATTTGAAATAACAATTCCAAGAATTGTCATGGTTCTGTCACAGTGAATTCTATTTTTGCTAACGCAATAGAATGTCTCCTCATTTTATTTGGATTTGGATCTTGTAATCGACATGAGCTGGCATTTTTTTGTATTCAAATACAAGAGATTCTCTTCACACCAAACACTGACGCTATCCAAATCCAATTGTAACATTTTAGCATCCTGCTCTGAATCAATTTGCCTATAAATGGTACAGTCATCAGCGTACTGGCACATTGTAGATGTTACACACTGTGGCAAATCCAACATGAATATTGTGAACAGCAGCGGACCAAGCACGGACCCCTGAGGGACCCCTGAGACGACATTCCGCTCAATGAAGAAGTACCCATCGAAGATCACTCGCATCTTACGTCCAGTGAGAAAACTTCGCATCCAGGATACCATATCACCAGAGACGTCGTATACTTGAAGTTTAGCCAACAGGCGTTGATGTTGGACCCTGTCGAATGCATTAGCCCAGTCAAGAGAGACAACATCCACTCGTGTACCCTTGACCGCATCAAGCGTCTGCTGCCAATCAATTATTGCTCCCAAAAGTATGGTCACACATGATCTTGCCGGTAAAAATCCATGTTGTTGCGAGTTAATTGCCTCGATGTTTCTCACGTGTGCAAGGAGTTTTGTATGAATAACTTTTTCCATGATCTTTCCCACAACCGACGTCAGGGATATAGGCCGGTAGTTCTTATAATTTTTGTACGACTGCCAGCTTCAAATACTGGAACAACATTAGCCTGCTTATTAGCTATCGAATGATCTACAGTATCAGAAACCCAATTGACACGTCCAAGTGTATATAGCTATAGTGACTTTTTATCAATATCCAAATTGTGTTTATTTCACTAGTCAGTTTGAAGATGGCGTCATTAGGTACTATATTTGGGTCCAGAAAGGAACTGATTTGGAGAGAAAACGTGTTCGTCGCCGAAAAATGTATTTCTACAGATGCTGGATTGTAGTAAATTCATATATTACCCATCACTTTTACTCATTGTTATGTATTGGCATCTTTGGTAATTCCTTTTTTTTTTGTTATTCAACTGTTCATCTTATGATATCTGGTTATGTTTATATATATATATATATATATATATATATATATATATATATATATATATATATATATATATATATATATATATATATGAGTCAAAGTGCCTATATTGTATCATAAGTAATGATAACGATTTTAATTCTATCCATTCATTTTAATTTCGAATCAATTGTTCTCGAAGTTATTCGAATATTCCACTATCTGTTGTATTATTTTGTTTGAAATAATTTAACTATTTATTCATTGATATATGTAAAAACGAATATGATGACTTACTGCCATTACTCAATCACCAAAATTAATGTTATGTATAAGTTATAATATGAAATATGTCATTAGTTCAACAATTTTCAACACACAACCAACTACAACAGAATCTGAATATTGAAAGATGTAATGTGACACAAAGTTCGTAAAAATGTTTCCCCACGTTCCCAATATTTAACTGAAAGATTTCAGCATTTCTGTTTTTGATGAATGTATTATTTAGTTGAAGTCGATCGAGTGTTTTGACAATTGATTTCTGAGTGTGTACATATATATATATATATATATATATATATATATATATATATATATATATATATATATATATATATATATATATATATATATATATATATATATATATATATATTACATATTTGCTCAATTCATCTCATTCATTCACATATGTTATGTAACATTTTGTTTTCGTTATGAACTTCGATAAATACTGTATAACTAGGTTAAATTCAGTCTGGTGACGAGACGCCCTATGGTTTAGTTAGACGTAGGCCTATAACAGGCGATAGTCGTCTTTTTGCAGAATTTTCTCGCCCTTGGTCCAAGCGTATTTGAAACCAAGATGTATTGAATTTCTGTTAAGCCAATACAAGTTTTTATTAACAGCTGTAAGGTGTTCGTTTAATGTAGATTGAGTTCTCCTGGTGGCCGAGTCCTAGTTCACGAGCCAGGAGGGTATTCTTCCTCTCCTTTCCACCTATTATCGCCTCTTTAATTTGACGTTAAAATCTTTTGACAATTATTGCGGGACGGGAGGGGGGGGGGAGTTGACTTGGATTTCGTTCCACTCTTCCTCAGCCGATGATAGAACTAAATGTCATCCACGTTTATATTCGCGCCGAGTTGATTCGCGGTATGAGCACATTGTCATGAGTGTTCGTGTTATAGTGGACTCCGGGACGCTTTGTATATCCTTGACCGGCACACGTAGCTGAGTCTGAGTGGTTAACGCACTCGCTTCATGTGATCTAGGATTATAGCTATCTACGATGAATACGCAACTGTGACGTCACTCACGTTAGTTCTAATGCAGAGCGATTTTTGGAACAGTGTAAGAGATATTGGTGGTGCCTCGCCGCAGCACTGCAAGGTACTTACATGGAATCAAGATGGAAGACAAACACAGCTGGGATCGAAGGGTTTTTCAATGTACTTCATAATTCGTTTTCATATTAATCCAAAATCCGAGTTATATTATGAACGGGATTATTGTTTTCTCCCATGTTCACTGGTGAGCACTATCATGTTTTTATCATACAATGAGTTATTTTCTACAACTACGTACAGTTTGAAAGCTTCGTAGTTATGCCTAGTCCATGTGCTCCAAAAAAAAAAAAAAACTGTGTCAGCTACTGGTTATTTTCGTTTTATACATGGATAGCGTAAGAACCACTTATATGACACTCATCGTTGGACATGTAATGCAACATGGAATAGGACTATGTACTTTTTATGCGTTGATATAGCTTTCTTCTGATTGTTTCTTTCTTTCAAAAGATCGCAATTTTGACAGTGACAGCCATCGCTCGTCTATGAGTGCCTCTACCACGCTCTTCGATTTCTATTTTGATGCGATAGGTCGACCGTGATTCGATACGCGGTATTCCTTTCTTACACAGTTTCCAAGTAACCTTGAACGCAGTCGCGTATCCATCGTAGATAGCTATAATCCTAGATGTGATCCGGGAGGTGAAGGGACATATCGGACCTAGTTCGATCCCCTCCACCGCCCATCTTTACAGGGGTTTTTCGTGGTTTCCCTCTGTAGTCCATGCAGGCTAATGCCGAGATGGTTCCCACAATATAGACCACGATCGTTTCCTTCCCACTATCCTATCCCACCTGTTCACGATGAGAGTCATACATACACTTGTGAAACCCACGAGGTACAAAAAAAAAAAAAAATAATATATATATATATATATATATATATATATATATATATATACATATATATATATATATATATATATATATATATATATATATATATATATATATATATATATATATGTATATATATATATATATATATATATATATATATATATATATATATATATATATATATATATACATATATATATATATATATATATGTATATATATATATATATATATATATATATATATATATATATATATATATATATATATATATATATATATATATATATATATATATATATATGAATGATTATATTTCCTCGAATATTAGTCCAGGTAATTGATCGCATTGTTTAGAAGTTCGTTCTCAGTTCCAAGTTTTTGTATTGCATTGACTATGACGTCATTGATCAGTTTCTCAATTGTCCTAGTCTGCTGTTTATTTTCATTAAGTAATTTTTCATATGACTGAGATTGCAAATCGAATGCCTTGGTCATATCTTTCAGCGTGATAGTATTAATCTGATCGCTACATTAATGAATTCGAGTGGATACTCACATTCATGAATGAATCATTTATTTAATTGGTCCAGAGCGATGTTGAAGTCAAATGCAACCCTTTCTTCTGCAGATGGGGTATCACAAGGGGACGTACAAGGACTGTCGCCGGGAGTTTCTTGGTCGATATTACTCTAGTCCGATCAGCTGGTTTTCTTTGCCCTGAGTTATATTTTATTTTTCTTGGGCCCCATTTCAAGTGTCATACCTTAAATGTTCACATTAAAAAGAGTCCAAGGATAGTAATCAAATATACATTCACGCACTGAAAAATGTTGGAAATAGTAATACATTGCTGAAGGCTGATACAAATTATGTATGTAAACCGATACCCTTCCTCACAAAGTGATTCGTAATTAATATCATTATAAAATACCAATTCAACTTTCAAGCCTGAGGTCTCTGAAACCACGGCCGTCTGCTCTGGAGTCAACTGCCACTATATCAATATTGATCAAATATCAAACATCAAATGTGAACAAATATGGATACAATTATAAAATATGCAAATATAAATGATAAATATAAATGACACGTGTTCATTCCGCCGTGGCCTCCTGGGGCCAGAGGCGCCCGGGATTTAGCACACGACTGCTGCGAAACATTGAGAAATGCTCATAGCGACACATATGAGTCTCCAAGCAATAGTTGACCCAGCTACATGCTAGTTCCAATTATTCAAATAAAATATGAAATGATAGGCAAATGAATGGAAAGCAATTAATTGTGGCTGCAGGTTGTACGGTGTTAAGCACTGATATTTATTTGAAGAGATATAACAAGATGCAACACAGAAATTGATGCGGTTTTTCATTACAACATTTTTTATCGGAGTACTGGACTAGAAACGAGTGATATAGATATTGTTCAAAGAAAATTCACACATGTTATGGTTACTTTGTGTGACCTGTACGATAAGTGAACAGATCACAAGAATGAGCAACTTATTTCTCGGTATTTTAAATTGGGTCTTTGTCTTTTATCTGCTGATTATATGTGAAGAAACTGAGAAAGAAATTACCATACTCTAAAAACGGATGAGCCGAACCGTATAGGCCCCTCATTTAATCATTATTAAGAAAAAGTGCGTTTCTATCCCTAAAAGAGTCTTACAATCTTATAATATACACTCGAATCTTTTGAGAAGTCCAAAGAGTTTCAGACCAAAACTCTCAATCGTAATAATCAAACGATATAAGCATAACAGTGAAAGAGACGACAGTTGTTTGGAATCCTAATTTTGCCTCTAATATACGTCGCTTTTATTTGAATAATTTCACAGACGGGAGGGAGGACCAGACGTGGTTAGTACCTTAAACCATGTATGTATTAGACTATAAGCAGCCTACGTACGGAGTGAAGCCAAGATGTTTAATGCCACGGAATCTGAATGAATGAATGAATGTTGTGGTTTTACGGCGCTACAACGACCACGTTATTTGCACTGAAAACGGAATCTGCTGGGGGATGGGGCGCCTAAAGAGCGAAATACTGGAATAGAGAGACTACCAAAAGTGGACGTGCAGAGTTAAGCGTGATTACTTAGAAAGAGGATGGGCCTATTCGAAGAAACAATCAAAACCTGACCCCAAACCCTAACCACAGCTCTTCTGTGCTCTGAACAATTCCCCGAATAGTAGCTCCCACGGCATTTTTACACGCCAAGCCCACCTTCACTCTTGGTAGTATCTCCATTTCAGTATTCACTCTTCAGCGCCCCCCTGCTGGGTGAGAGTAAGTCATGTGATTCGGGTATGCTAGCCTGACGGCGAATTTTTTGTAGCACGGTTTTCTTATGGTTTTCTTTATTACGTGCCTATTCGACTAAAGATGGCTTAATGGGTAACCCAAAGCGTACTACTTGCCCGGAGTTTCGTTTCTAAAACAAATCTGTAGGTTGAATCTAATAAAGAAGTAGCAGAATCAATATGTTTTGAATTCTTCAGATATTTTATCGAGTCACTAATGAATACCTTTTTGGAAAACATTCAATCCGTTGTGAGTATTGCATCTTTCGATGTTTTGTTTCTAATGCACAATTTCATTCTGTTCGAACATACAATAGACTTGAGTATAGTAGTAGTGGTAGTAGTAGTAGTAGTTTTTTTTTTTTCATTTTTTTTAATGAACATTATAGAACAAGTTACAAGTTGTGCGTAAACCCACAAAGTCAAACAAAAATGACTTGTCTGTGGGTTTACATGAATTACAATACTTAGAAATTAATATTTGGAAAATAATAGTAGTAGTAGTAGTAGTAGAAGTAGTAGTAAGTAGTAGTAGTAGTGGTAGTATGTTATGATATAAGCACCTTGAGCGAGATTGGTGCCTAGAGAACTGAGATGAAACAACAATGCATTCCTAAGAAGTAATGGAAACTAATATAATGATGATTAAATTTTGGAATTCATAGAATGAAGACCTATTGATTAATTGTCCAATATATTATTTTAACTTTGATGAATTATAATCAGATATTATAGTTGATCGTAAAACGTCTTAGTGGTACTTTTATGTTTCGAAACGTTCTTCATTTTTTAACGTATACATTGAATTGTCTATAGCCCAATAAAGCCACAATGTGGTTTGACTCTAGGGCAGTGGGCTATTTTCATAGCATGTAGTACCATGGTCTGAATATATTCTTGGCATACATATGTAGTACAGAATATAAGGATCAGCGCAATATTACACTCCACATACCGTACTCAAAAAGTTTCGGATAATATTCATATGAACACAATCAATGAACAAATTAGTGGAGGTAGTGCTTGTAGTAGTAGTATCTTTATTCCTATAACCCTCTCTCAAGGGAATTGGTACACAAATTACATGTCTAACAATATAGCTTGCCAATACAATGAATAATTGTTGTATTTAACCTCAACTGCTCGTGATCACTCTTTTGAATATGTTTTAAACTATTCTCATGCTACATCTCGTATCTCATAATTTCCCAACTTTTTCAGTAAAAGCCAATGCTGAACTGGGTCGAAAGCTTGCGACTTGTCACAAATTATGCCAATTACATTCTCCTTTTCATTGATTGCGTTCAGAACTTTCTCAGCCAAAGAAAATATTGCTGAAGATGTGCTTTTGTTATTTTAGAAGCCATGTTGAGAATTCGTTAGTGTTTTATAATATTCGAAAAATGATTACTTTATCAAACATTATTCGTTCGAATATTTTAGAATATATTGATAATATTGGTATTGGTCGATAATTATTGCTAATGACACTCATTGTCATTATTTTTATATATGAGTATAATTTTAGTTATTTTAAGTTCATTGGGAATCATCCTGTCTCTATATATATATATATATATATATATCAATTCATCAATTATAAAAACGGAAGTGGTTCACTTATATACACGTCGAAAATTGTTTCAATATTTCACAAGGTGATTCGCCCATATCTTTTTTGATTGCAATATCACTTTTCGATTTCCAACTGAGAAGTGATGAGTAGAAGCAACGGAAGGAAATTGTGTATCATACAAAAATTGATGTAAGAAGAATTGAGAGTCCAGAACTGTTGTTGAAGTCACAAAAAAAGTCCGGAAAAGTTCAAAAAAATTCAATACAAAAAACTGCAGTGAAGGATCAGAAAAACTTTAAGATGCAGGCTACAGTTCAAGTAGGGCTCTCTGTGTTAAATAGAAGGATACATTATATAGCATACGATATAGGTTATTGCCTTTCCCCTAGTAAGTTCAAGATGTGGGTATTGAGTGAATTAGTGAGTATTTTTCCATGAAATATATACATATTATTTGTAATAGCATCAGTGTATAGTTACATAGTTGGTTAGCTTAGTGGTAATCGAGTTATGGTGGTACCTTCTTATGAGCCTGTAGTAGAGGGATTTGTAAAGTTATGTGTGGATTATTCAATTTCCCTCAAGTTTGTTCAACAGAAGTATGATGAAAATGAAAAAGATATGGCAATGAGCGACAAATAGAGATAGCTTATTTATATTATGCTGTGCGTGTTCATACAGATAGATAATTATATTTGGAGAGAATTATGTAGAGCCTCGTCCATTTCAGCTCGCCTCATATACCGTATATATATATATATATATATATATATATATATATATATATATATATATATATATATATATATATATATATATATATATATATATGTATATATATATATATATATATATATATATATGTATATATATATATATATATATATTTATATATATGGATATATATATATATATATATATATATATATATATATATATATATATATATATATATATATATATATATATATATATATGAAAATATAAAATATATATATATATATCATATATATATATATATATATGATATATATATATATACTATATATATATATATATATATATATATATATATATATATATGAATATATATATATGTAGATATATATATATATATATATATATATAATATATATATATATAGGAATATATATATATATATATATATATATATATATATATGAATATATATATATATATATATATATATATATATATATATATATATATATATATATATATATATATATATATATATATATATATGAATATATATATATATATATATATATATATATATATATATATATATATATATATATATATTTATATATATACATATATATATATATATATATATATATATATATATATGGATATATATGTACATATATATATATATATATATATATATATATATATAAACAGAAATATTATATATATATATATATATATATATATATATATATATATATATATATAACATATCCATATATATATACATTATATATATATATATATATATATATATATATATATAATATATATATATATATATATATATATAAATATATATATACTATATATATATATATATATATATATATATATATATATATATAATATATACATATCCATATATATATACATTATATATATATATCATATTTCAATGAATATTATATATTATATATATATATATATACTATATTATATATATATATATATATATATATATATATTTATATGAATATATATATATATATATATATATATATATATATAATATATATATATATATATTATATATATATATATGTATATATATAAATTTATATGAATAATACTATATATATATATATATATATATATATATATATATATATATATATATATATATATATATACGTTGACGTTATTCCATTCACGAACCCACTTTCTTTCGAAATTGTCAAATCAAAAAGTCTCATGTTACAACCGTATCATTGTTCCGCATATAACTGACCGAAAAATATATTCTTGCATAAATCATTTATATCTTTAATTGAACAATATAGTAAATTTGAATTTTATACATTGTAGGTGACTTTTCACAAGAATTGATTTATATTCTCCATGTTGAGTTATAACTAGGAAAACGCCATATACGCGTTGTTAGACGAGCGTAAAGTAATAGTATGTCGACTTCTTTGCCAAACTTTTGCCTGAATTCGCCAATTGGGTAACATTTTAGTTATAAATGGGTAAAAACGGCTTCGAGGGGCACCAATTTAGCACATTTCATGTTTTTTCTTCAAAATAGCACACCCGATCAAGCTGAGAATTTCCAGAAATGTGTATCAATATGTAATTCAACTCCACACAGAATTTAAATATTTTTGAGAATAAAAAGTTTTCAATTTTTTTTTCGATGTGTTATTCTAATGAGTATTTTTGAAATTTCTAAAATTCATAAAAATAAAAGTTACCAACCGATAATACCACAAAACTATACAAATCTAAGCTAGATGAGGAAGCATGATGGATAAAAGTTTGAAGTTGATAGCTGTAGCCGTTTGACCTGTGGAGAACCGAAAAAAAACATGAAAAAAAAAAAAAAAAAACATAAAAAACGAACACCAATTTTTTTCAGTATGTGCAAATTGAATTCTCGCTGAAGCTCGTCCAATAACAGCTACCCACTACAACAGAATGTTTAACAAGTCAAAGGCAAACCTGCTTTTAGAATTGATCATGAGTTCACAAGTAGATTGTAAATAATATACCTGCCGTCTGTCGTCTATCACATAACTACTCTCCCAGCCCCACCCCTTTGGGGTAAGGGGAGGCTGAGGGAGTTGAGATCTTGACTCTTTACAAGGCACAAGGGGCGTCAATCCTGGAAACTAGATAAGCCAAGGGGAAAATCAAGAATTGCGACATCGAGATGTATTCATTACCCACAGGAATGAATCGTACAGAAACTTTAATTACGAGTTTGATAACTTCAGTTTGAATTATAGAAGACAGATGTACCAGCATACCAATAAAACATCAATACGGCATTGTAAGACATATTGATTTTCTTGTTGAATCTATGTATATTTTCGAGCAGACCTTAAGGACTTTAAATGGGATTAATGAAATGACGTATTAATTTACTAACTTCATTCTGCTT
>OZ023327.1:32546683-32572253 GCA_964007535.1 Brachyptera risi
AGACTGAGGGAAACCGTTGTCCGTGAAAAAACTCACTGTCATACTCGCATTTAGTATCATAGATAAAATAGGCCGGCCCATGTACTTTATTCGTGATTTTGTGGTAGTTTATGAGATCGCCATCTATGCCTTCATGGCCCAGTCTACCAATGCCACCTGGGGTAGTGGGCCTAGCTTTATAGGCTCATGATATTTTGCTCATTTCCTAATGAAAATACCACTGAAATCACATTGCTTTACCTCTGTATTTGAAGCCTGCGCGAAGGACCTAATATAATTAGGTATCAGATAATTTTAAAGGGACTACAAGTGTTGACTGCATCGTTACTGTTTAGTAAGAAGTCACAGTTCTTCCAGCTGAAGTCAGTAAAGACCTAAAGTCTTCCAATAGATTGTGAGTAACTTTTTTCACTGAATAAAATGAATCAATTAAGTCTTCGCTATGCTCATCTAATAATCTAGATATGATTCGAATAATGTGTCTTTGTACTATATTTGAGAACTTATTCAATAATACCAGCAGATATGGAGCACAAAAAGCTTTGATATCCCTATCAAAAGCAAAAACTTGTGCACACGGGGAGCCAAAAGCCCTTGCTATGTGAACACTTTGGCGTATAGAAGTAGCTAAAAAGTGTTGGCCGAGTTAACTCTTCAAGAGAGATAAAATGCCTATATGTGTGGATAGATATTAGGCATATAATGCAAACGTTCGGTATAACTATAGGTCTAATTGCTTCTGACATGGAGAGATACAATTTTCATGCACATTTCATTTCATCATGTAAGTAGCTATTATGCCTAGTTATAATTATACCTAACGTTTGCATTTTATGCCTTATATCTATCCGCACGTTACACGTATACATTTCTCCTCTCTTGGAGAGTTAGCTTGGCAAAACTTTTTATACCACTACTTTTATATGCCAAAGAGTTCAAATAGCAAAGGCTTGACTCCTTGTTTCTGCAAGTTTTTGTTTACGCGTAGACGACTTTGAAGAAGTACTAGGAAATTGGTTGACAGATGAATTCGATAGCTGCAGAAGAGTTCGACATGAGGATGAGAAACGGGGTGAGAGAGAAGAGCTAGAACAGAAATAGAACAAATACAGTTGAGAGTTCAAGATATGAAGAAGGTGGGAGAATTTGCATCTCTAAGATCTGTTATTACATATGAGGTGAGAATACTAATTGCAATAGCATCCAAAAGAGAGAAGTGAAGGAGGATTGCATTTTCAAGAGGGACGAAAGCTGATATGAAAAGAGAACTTTCAGAATACGATAGGTCTACATATAGGCCTAGTATATACGAATATTCGCATGTGGTATAGTGACCAGTACAATATGGTGGATGGAAGCAAAAAGTATTTGATATAAAATACAGCCAATGAAAATGAAATATGTAAGAAGTATACAGAGCAGATATCAAAGATAAAAAATGAAAAATGACTACGAGAAAGTTGCAACAATTGACTAGAATCGATATAAGAATGGATGTCGATCGAAATGGAAAATGATCAAGTAAGATGATGCGGACATGTAAGCAAAATGGATGAAAAGAATACACAAAGAGCAGACCACCCAGCACTATGAAAAATCCAAAAGTTTGAAGGACTTGAGAAAATGAGAGAGCACGGCTAAGATATGTAGGAATGGTATATGGAAGTGATGCAAGAAAGATAATTAGACTGAAGTTGAAAATGAATTTTCGTGGGAGAATGACAGAAGAAGTCAGGAGAGTATGGAAGATAAGAGCGTCAAGGTATAATCTGAAAGATGACGGTGACGCGCGGGTAGAATTGTACCAATTTCCATATAAAATTGTCAAAATATATCGTCATATATATACCACACAGCTGTGTAAGCGTTCAAGATTTTTCCCTCATAAAGTGGATTTTCATCGATAATATAGGTTACAAATATAGTCAATTATTGAACACTGTAATTGCATGTATACTATAGCTTCCAGTATCACACCAAGTTGTTTGTTTGTTTGTTTGTTTCCAGGCAGCGTATGCCCAACAAGCATGTCTACTATTATAAATCACCGGAACATCAGAACCACTACGTACTCTCGTTTGCATTTGGTTTCGACCGTGAAGACGACGTTTACCAGTTTGCCTTCAGTTATCCCTATTCGTATTCACGATGTCAAGCGCATTTGGATCTACTTGACACGCGCCAATTACCCTATTTGCAGCGGCAACTAATTGCCAGCACAGTGGTAAGTCGTACATGATGACCTTTACACTTATATCAGCCTGAAACTTGAAATTGAAAATATAAAATATGTATTAAAACTATGAAATTTGTGTATATATATATATATATATATATATATATATATATATATATATATATATATATATATATATATATATATATATATATATATATATATATATATATTTATATATATATAAATATATATATATATATATATATATATATATATATATATATATATATATTTGAATTGACTGAAACTGGGCTGTTCCTAAATCGTGATATATTTATTTATGATAAATAAATTTAAATAAATGAATCACGATTAAAAAACAGCTCAGTTTCAGTCAATTTAAATAAATATGAATCGTGGAAGTTTAAGTAAAGTTATATATATATATATATATATATATATATATATATATATATATATATATATATATATATATATATATATGTATATATATATATATATATATATATATATATATATATATATATATATATATATATATATATATAATATAATGATATAATAATAATAATAATGAATAGTAGTAGTGAAGGTTGTTTATTCATCATTCATTTACATAAAACATTAGTTTCACTTGTCCACAAAGCCTAGCACAAGGCTTATCTGTGGAATGTGGATTAGACAGAGAATAATAATAACGAAGAAAGAAAACACTATATTTGCATATAAAAAATAACATTGCGCTTAATTAAATTAGAAAGGTAGATTATTGAGAAAAAAGTAGGATATTGGTGGATACGAATTACATATTAAGTGACAAAAATTCCATTTACAAATGATTGCAGAGTACCACTCAAGGAGTCTAAAACCAGCACTTAATTTCTTTTTTGACATAACTTATGTTTTGAAGTTTCAATAGATGTTGAGGAACAGAATTAAAAATAGATGGAATGGCGTACATCAACCGCCTTTTACCATGCTTATTATTATAGCGGGGAATTACATAGCTAATTAAGTTATTTGATATGGTGTTTGAGGTGTTTGTATAGAGAATTTTGAAATCATCTGAAAAATAGAACTCAGTTATAAATTTAGACAAAAATAGACTTTGTACAGGCAGTAGCATAGAATATTGATACGAAGGTTGAATTTTATTATTCAATCTCAATTTTAAATCAAGTGGTGCAATAGAAATGATCATTTTATTTTGAAGTGAAGCTATTTTATTCAAATAGTTGGATGCCCCATGCAAGTAAGCCGTACGAAATCAGAGACACAGCCATATCAGTATAAATTAAACGATTCACATGAGATGGTAAAACAAAGTTTATAAATATAAAAATTCATAAATTTTATAAATGTATAAATTATAAATAATAATAATAATAATATATATATATATATATATATATATATATATATATATATTCATATATATATATATATATATATATATATATATATATATATATGAATATATATATATATATATATATATATATATATATATATATATATATATATATATATTCATATATATATATATATATATATATATATATTGAGTAATTTTTTATCATCTGAATAAAAAATATATCGAATTCGAAAAAAACGACTCCGAAATGTATACTTACTCCTCAGTTATTGAATGTTTGCAATGGTAATTGAAACAAATGCAATATAACCTTGTCATTGATGGTCATTCAACTCAATCAGTTCAATTGAAATACATTGGGAATAGATGATATATTCCGTTATATTTTCAGAATATTACGTTATAAATACTAAATAGTCATTCTGGTTCTCTGAGCTGTGAACGGTTTCTATAAGTAGTAACTTTAGTGAGCATAGACTGGTTAATATATTGAAATACGAAACTCTAAACGGTATTTGTCCAGGAAGGTCAATTTTTATTCCTATGCACGAGCAATGATTTTTTTTTCATTTTTCATTTTAAACTCATTTTATTCTCATCTTACACACTTGACCATTTTTTTCCACAATTTTTTAATTGAGATGAAAAGCCCACATAGAGAAAATTCTCTGTGTGTGGGCTGAAATTTCAAAATATTAAATTAAATGTAATATCCAAGATGGAATATTATAGTAATGGAATAAGTGGTGAAAGTTATGACATACCAATAGCATTAGATAAGTATATGGTCAATATTCAATTTCTTGAATTCAAAACAATTTTTGAAGACTTGAACAATATAAACATTCCTTATACATTCTTTAAAATTTCATGTCAGATGATATCCCAGACCCAGAGGTTTCAGGTTTGAATTGTGAAAATGATTTTGGACATTTACCAGCTGTTTAATCCATATCTTTACCTTAATTTTGAACATATTGAAACTCTTGAGTGATCTAATTGAGAGTGGTAATTGATTGTAAATTTTGGGTCCAATGATGTATAAATGTTGTTGACCTTTATATTTGTTTCTTCTTATTCTCTTCACTGTATATTGATCAGTTTTCCTCGTGAAGTGGATGGCGTCGAGCATGTGAATGTTTTTGAATTTCCCCCTAATTTTTGTGTATGTGAGTCAGAATTGTTTTGATATATAGTTGCTCAAGATCTAAAACTCCTGTAGTTGAAAAAACAAGGCTAGTTGGATATTGTTTTGGTTCATTAAGAATGACTTTCAAAAATGTTCGTTGAATTTTTATTAATGGTTCTAAAATTGTTCTACTAGCCCCACCCCATCCTATTATACCATATTGTATTATTGATTGTGCAAATGCCGAGTAAATACTCAGTTGAAGTTTTCAATTGACAATATTTCTTAATCTGGAGAATATGTATAATACATTTAATTCTTATAGAACGGACGAACATTGTACCCTAATACAAATGAAATGACTGAAAGTAAACTATTTAAATTGAAATAATTCTTGCATCATCAAAATCATTCCTTTGTTTTTAAAATATAAAGTTCACACTTAGCGTTTCATAAAACCATTAGTGATACATTTGACTGAATTTTCTCATGAATTAAATCATGGGCCTGATAATTTTGTTATATCAGGCCCTACTGAAACCGAACAAATTCAGGCTATAGCTTTCTCGCTGATCAGATAACCAAAGAACCATATTACTAAAACTTTATACCGAACCGTATATTTTTATTACACCTTTACGAGAGATATAGGAAAAGTGGCTATTTTAGATGTTTTGGATGAGATTAAGAAGATATTCGTGGAAACACATGTAAAGACTCATACTACGTAACCATATATTTTGAACTACAATTAATTTTGTGACATGTAAAACACATACAATTTATTAGAGTAACAAGTTGATAATGTCTTCTCTATTAGATTATGAAAGACTAAATTAAACATAATGTAATTGTAGCAAATACGTAAATCTTTTGAAAGGGTGGAGAGGGAAATGACTCTCTTAATCTAACACTTATTAGAAAACATTTCATTAGTATCTGCTACATTTTGAACACTTTTCCTGTGTTCATGTGGAAATCCGAGCGGATTGAAAATAAATAGATTATTCGTTGATACGGTTATTCTTCTGAATGTATCCTTTATCGAATGGAAACGTCGTGCATACAAATAATACGAATAGAACTTTTTAAGGCAATCTATCTTTTATCTGAAGTTTTTCTCGGGATTGCAAACTTTTCGCTTTAATCTTATTTCAACTCGATTTAACTTCCAGCACAGTTTCATATATCTATAGTTAACAGAGATTTGCATAAACGGGGCTACTTCACGAAGTCAGTGTGTATATATAGCTATTTGAAATAGCCCTTAGCCAACAGGGAGAAATAAATCGTAACTAACTCAACGTATATCTAATGTCTTGAGCATGTATTAGTCCCATAGCAGCGAGACATTACATAGGCTGTACAGAATCGAGATTTTCTCTTATTCTTCATTATGCTCTGATGGGTTAAGGCCGGCGCCGACGGTCGCTAGATCCATTAATAATTACCCGTTCAACGACCTCACATTATTTCAATCACAGTATAGGAAAATAATTTTGATCGTTTACGGGTCCCCATAAGTACATGCTCATTAGCCGGCTCTAGCATATAGACAAGCTTCACGTCAAGACTATAAATTACAATTTAATAAAGATTCTCCCAATATGAGTAGAGGGTGGCCGTCGCAAGTGTGCATAGCGCTACACTCCTAAGATAACCGAAGATATAAGCGGAGTTTCATTGTGGGGTTTGAGGAGGGGGCTATTCCACACTATCCTTTCACCCTATCCTTCAAGCAACAGCTCCGTTCATCCGACATCCTAACATTATTTCATTTCCGAAGATGGATGGCTCAATTCTAGTGGCCATTTATCTATCTATCTATCTCGTCTAATAATATGCTTTTAGGCTTGTAAGTCGTCAGTCGTAAGGCGTATAAGACTTAGTGGCGATATTGTGAGTTCTCACCCTACCGTGAGTGATTTCCCAAGATAACATTGAACAATCATTTTCAATACAAGACTATTATTTTCGTATTTGTCGTATCGGTTGTTGTATTGTGGACATGGCGGGTGACTGAGGATACCAAGAGCGTCACAGGACGGGCGTGCGTATGTCTCTCTTTCCGTCCCACCTTCCTAGCTTTTGTTATGAGTTTCTCTTCTTTATTAGTTTGCCTTTCTGCTACATCGGCAGTAAAACAAATGTGATAGTATACACACAACTCAATACCGAAGAGCGAGCGAAACTTTCACGAATCTCAACCTATAATCCATAAAGTTTGGTTATCACGTGAACCCCATCTTGGCAAACCAATGTAGCGTATGTTTTGGAGCTCGCCACGACCTATGACCTCTCTCACTCGGTAAAAGCATACGCTACATTTGGTTTCTCTCTGCCTTGCATGCCGTTCTTCCGTCTTGACATTATAAACCGTTACAGGAATGCACAGTGAATTCTTTCATTCTGCAGAAATCCTGGAAATATGGACTCCTTTTGCATGAATAAGGTACCATTTTCATTGCTGAAAATGAAACCGTTCACTATCACATCTAATTTCACCTGTTTAGCGTTCAGCGTTGCATTAACAATCTGAACTTCTGGTAGTAGTAGTAGTAGGGAGTAGTCGTAGTATAGTGTTTATTCCTTTAACCATCTTTTGAGGAAATCGGTATACACAATTTACATATTTTACAATATAACTTATCAATAGCATTACACTTGAGTATGGCAGTAGCCATCATTTATGATTTATCAACGAATTAGTGATTATAGTATATCAAACAAATAATACAACAAATAATGATGCACCACAAGATTTCAGGTTGATCGATACGGAATTGAGATGAATCAATAGAACTTGTACTACAATATAGACACTCTGATACATAGATATAGATAGCTAGATGATATAGATAATCAGTTGAATAATAAGTTCTCAATAAGTTCCTAATAATAAGTTCTCTGATACTCACACTTTGCTTTTAGTAATCTAAGGAATAACATAGCTAACAATCTGGAACACTCGATTTTTGATCGATAACATTAACAAAATTAATTGAAACTTGAAGTAAAAATAGTTATTCATCATTCCGAATAACTATACCTTTTCAAAGCCTAACCATAGTGGTAATTTTTTACGACTGTTATAAAGTCAAGCCATTTGACAGAAACTCGCTACTAGAAGAAATGTAGTTAATTTCCAATTGAACATAACAACTGCCTTCGTACACTTCATTGATGGAACGATTGAACTGAAATGACAACCCCTCGCAATACCCTCTATGACTGAGGAATAATTGAAATGCTCAGTAGCCGAAACAACAACACAATTACTTGAAAACGGCAATTTCAATCGATAACAGAGAAGAGAAAGATGCTTGAATTGTTCAACGACATACTTTCGTTTGGAGCCCACCAGGAAAAAGTGAAGTCTGAAAATAGTAGCAATTCCATTAGAGTGCATCGACGAGAATGGAATGAATCAATGGGTCTAGAACATATGTTTGTAACGTCAAATCCAAGTGACGTAAATACCTATAGAAACAGGCTTACATAGTTGTCAAAGAATGATTGATGCAAGCCAATGTATAACACTGTCAATACGAGAGAAAGATGGAGCGAAGCTATCAGAAAAACACACCACGCATGAAAAAAAGTATTTCGCGATGTTAGATTGGGTACGTAAGTGTGTTGTTTATTGGATTAAATGCCACCATGAAAGTACAATATCAACGACTCATATGGTACACAGAGGCTTGATATGAAATGAAATATAACACGAAAGAGGAAATAGGTCACGGCCTGTATTTTACTCACATGTATTATTTCGAATAACATATACACATTCATATATATATATATATATATATATATATATATATATATATATATATATATATATATATATATATATATATATATATATATATATATATATATATATATATATATATATATATATATATATATATATATTAAATTGATAAAACTTGTACTTTCTCGACTCAGATTATTAATAAATTACATGATTCCAGGGATATCATCGTCGTGTCTGAATTAAAATATAGTAGAATAATAAACCTTCGATAATTCAACGTTTCAGTTTCAATATTCAAACGTTCTTCTAAAAAATGAGAGTGAATATTACATTCATTCGAACACGGCGATAATGACCCTGAAATTAGGTAATTCAATAATATTTATACATATATATATATATATATATATATATATATATATATATATATATATATATATATATATATATATATATATATATATATATATATATATATATATAAAATGGATTCAATTTACAGATCATGAAAGATTTCATTCCTACCGAAATATGAACCTGGAACCTCTCAATTTCCTGTCGGATGCTCTATCACTGAGCTACTGAAATCACACTTTTAAGACGTAACTATACTAATATAGTGACGCAACTTCACTGTGCAACCTCTATAGAGGACTTGGATTCTCCCATGATATAACGATTGCAAGTTACCACAGGTCCCTGTCAGCAAATTCTCAATGGGCGGCAAATTTCCAAGGGGTGTCAGCCTCTCAAAAATAAAATAATATGTGAATGAATTATAACAAATCGTATATTTTCATATAACATACATTCACTTTTTGAGATACCAACCAATGCATGGGAGCATTGGAGCATTAACAATAAATGCTGTTGCTGTATGCTACAGTTCTCTTCTAGTGTACAAAATACACTTTTGTAATATTTTTGTCTTACCGCTTGGGCGGTTTTGCACCTAGTATAGCTGTCCTTGATAAAAAGGCTGATACCAAAATACGAATTAAGTCATGGTTGGAATTGTATTGGCTATTTATAATAACTCGAAATAAAATGTCACATATTATCAGTTCACTCATAACACTGATGGTGTTATTTCATTACTGTCCAACTTCCGCATGTCCAACTGACAGGTGTAGGTGGTTTAGATTGCGACTCGCGAGCAGGGATTGAATGGAAGTGAAACGCTCATTGAACACAAAATATTTGATATGTGTATAGGAAGAATTTGTATTTTACTCAGTGGAGTCGATGGTTCATTTATTTTGGTTGCAATCGAGTTTCCAGCTCAATTATTGAGTCAAGTGAAGCTGCAGTATGAAGAGCGTGCTGAGAATAAAATTGATCAGAATGAGAAACTACTTGAAAAGATTCCAAAGCTCAATACATTCTTTTTTGAAACATCTCATTCTATTTCTGCGGTGCCAGTGTCTACTTCAGATAACCGTGTTACAGAAAATGTGAATAATGAATCATTCACTATAGTGACCAGTTCATCAGATCAAGTCAGACATTGCTACTGTTGGAGTACCCAGTTCGAATCCAGTCGATAGTAAATCTGTAGCATGTCCATGTGATGGCGTAAGTGGAAGTCCGATCTTTAATAAAGAAATCGAATTTAGCAATAATTGTGCTTTCCAAGTGTTCGTGACGATCATGCAGAGTGCATAGGGTCTGATAGTACGCAGAAGCACTTGTCAATCAGGGATATAAATCAAGAATTGTATTCCGATTCTGCAACATTAGTGAAACAATACTTTGAATGAAATCAGTGAAGCAATATCCGGACCAAAACGATATTTGAACTGCCTAAACCGTATAGCCTATAGAACGGTTATCTCGCCGTCTGAACGATATTAGTACTGTTTGCGAACTGTTCGGTGGCCGCTTGTTAGTGTCGGTAAGTTTGAACAAATTGCAATATTGTTATTTGAATATTTCGATAAGTAACGATCAAATAACATATACAATTATCCTTCTAATTGATAGGTTATAGTAATAATCTAACACAATAATTATAGATGTGGTTCCAAATAAAAACCTGGTGCTCGTCATCTCTGGAATGGTGTGCTATGCTGAATTATTTTCTATACTTTTGAGGGGAGGGGGGGGGGGGGGCAAAAATTTCGAGTCTAGGGGCGCAGAGTGTCTTAATACGGTCCTGGTGACGTGATTTGAGAAGAGAATAATGTAAACTGAAAATTCAAAAGCAAAGTGAAGCACAAGTAGGTGCTACGCACGCACAGCATCCTCAATGAGTCGGTTGCAAAGCAAGGACGACATATTGGAAATAAGCAAAGTGAACGTTCATCGTGTTCTCAGACACGGAAAAAAATGTCACGGGAAGTGAAAACGAGCACATAGATTAATTTAGCCGGGGATGAGAGTGAGACTGGAAAAGTGCTCTTTGCCCCTCAAAGAACAGAGGGCTCCTTTAACACACCACTTCTCATTGAAGGAGTCAAAATCACCTCGGCCCAGATGCCACGCATACTCTTTCGTTATGCGTGACTTGATGCGGGCTTCAAGCACCGCATCACATGGCGAGGGGACAAAGTCACTCTTGAAAAAGGCAACAGACTAGAAGGCATCAAACGGAACTATGACAACATTTGATGATGTTGCTCCAGCTCGATAAGCAGGGTCAGTTGTTTCGACGAAGCACAAGCCTTTTGCTTCTAATGCTCGCTGCTGGTCGAGAAGTTTCTTTTATCAAATCATTTACTAGCTGCCACATAGTAGTGGCACGATTGCAGGATGCTATCATATGCCAAGCCGTTCCCTCCCCCTGGCAACACGGTCACATCTCGGAGTTCAACCTATTGACACGAGATAGGAAGATTGGATTGGCTATCTATTTTTGCTCAACCTGCACACAATCACGGCGTCTTGTCCCAGAGACTGAGAACGAATACTGGCAGATCAAGTCACTGGATCAGCACACCAGTGACCATTCAAGGATCCGGTGATGTAAAGATTCGGTGCATCAAGTCCATCATGATATCACTTCTCCTCGTCTTGGTATCGATGGATAGAGTTTCGTCATCGAGACATCTCTTGTAGATAAGTTGGAAAGGCCAGGTTTCGGGTCCAAACATCTTTCTAATTCCCCAAAAACGTACATTGGACACATGGGCGTAGTTGATGGTTAAAGCCTGTTGAAGTTGAGGGGGTAGATCTTTGAACCCATTATCGTCACCAAGCGTTTTACACTCAGTACCTTCCAGTAAGTCGCCAATTTTGGTGCACTGTAGAACTGACCAATAAAAAACAAAATGATGCAGCAGATGGAATAAGAAATGAGAGAGTAAGCGGTAATTCGCGAATACCAACCACGATTGTGGCTAACGTTCTAATATGGGTTTTCAATGTCACCCACGTACGCAGAACTGTGTTAAGAACTCTGTTGGTCTGGTGCAGTGATGCACAACCCGCGGCCTGCCATGCCATTTTATGTGTCCTGCCAACGGAATAAAAAATTATTAGGATTTTCGTAGCTTCAGGAACTTCATTCTTAGGAAAATTTCGTGTTATGTAGCCTGTTAGTTTGCATTTAAAACCCTTCAAGTCTTCAAATGACAGGAAAATGCGATAATTGTCACCATTTGATGCAACCATAGTTGAGTCGTGCAGTCAACGATTTTCGTCTTGAATGACGAAAATTTGACTTTAAAACTCTAAACGTGACTCAAATTTCCTTCTTTGATATTAAAAGAGATGAAACTCATCGGTGAGACAAGTTTCACGAAGGTGAAAAGTTCTCATTCAATAGCTTTATGTGGTGTGCTTAGGCGTACGATTGAGAGAACTAATCTTTCAGCTCTAGTCAAGAGACAACGGGCTGGCAAGAACTGATCTCCAACAGTTATGCCCCCGTAAATCAGTATAAATTCATCGACTTGCTTACTTGACTAGGGAGAAGCGACTCGTACCAAAGACATTCTTGAGCCAGAAAGTACCATGTTGTCACCGACAAGTGCGGCTAAAACTCGAATGTACTGGAATATGGTAATACTATCGATGGCTTGCACAAAAATTGCCTGCTCTTTGTTGTGAGAGATATAACATTCAACTGTCTCCGTTGTTCAGGTTGCTGCACTGGTGCAGTTTTCTTGTCGATGAGTATTGTCCAGCTCAGTAGCAATTTTTTCTTCACATCTTCAAGTGCAACACTCATCAACAACATCTTCACCACCCTTGATTTTCCAGGCTTTTAAAATCCTCTAAATTCAAATTGCATTCACCAAATCCACTCATTAATATGATATCAATTTTATCCATTTTCATCTATGATCAAAGTCATAATTTAATCAATTCGTATGGCATTCAGATTCCAATCCTTATTTGTAGTTGTGCCCCGAGTTTTCCTGGAGTGATCCTTTTATATGAAAGAAGCTTCCATGCACAGAACCCAAATGAATTGATTGGAGAGCATAGATAGTCTCCATTATGCACACTCTTATGGCCAGGAGAGAAGAAAAAAAAACGCAATTTTCTTGCCAATTCGTCAAAAGAATGGTGCACCCTGTATATGTTTATTTACTCACTCACACACTGTGAAACCACTTCAGCACACATTGGTCTCGTGTTATCGTTGTGTACTAGTGTTGAACACAAGAAGCCACATAACAGGAGGGAGACGAATCCGACTTCCATTGACATCGACATACTCGACATACACATTCATCGACTTCGACATTACATCGACTACTGCCATTGTTGAAGCGAATGAAGGAGAGAGAATGAGAGCGAGAAAGTGAGAGAGAGAGAAAATAAGGAATTATTTTCAAGACTAGCGGTATAGAAGGGATAAAACAAAACTAGAGTTAGTGAATTCCCGTCCGGAAATACCATCTCGCCTCTTAAACGGCATATTGCATTCCAACGATTCCTACAGGAAGATGCGGTGATGAGTAGTCTTGGCGCAGTGGGAAAACAGCGTTGCGTTGGAGACTGGCAAACGGGAGGTTTTTACCACCCTTTATTCAATTGGAATAACTTGACGAGTAGATAACGTAACTCAGTTTTGATCTGAGGTGTACTAAATATAGAATGCCCAGATTCACCTCCAATTGGATAATTTATTCCAGTGAATATAATAATGAAACTTATCCGAGTAAAAAAAACTACGTGTGTTTTTACATGTTATGTATGAGTCGGCTAGACTGGCTCAGACATTCAGTATGATATTTTGTGTAATCATGTTATTGATACCGTGAAACAAATTGAGACACGCTTGAGAATGCGCAGGTATTTTTCAAAATCAATTTGATACTTCGAGATTTATCCCGTTGTGAAAATATGAAGAGAAATATCAACACCGTGAGAAATTTGAATTATATTTACAAATCATTCAAGAAATTTGAATTGTGTGTTGTGGTTCGTTGTTTCAGTTTATTACCGATACCAGTTTATATCGTGGAGTATTAACTTTGTTTTTTGATTGATTCAAAGCAATGAACGAACGTAGGCACCACTATATTTATCTCACTCATCCGTATATGAGGTGAATTATCAATTTCAATTCAATTTCAATTTCAACATGTTTTTTATTCTCATTAAACTATCACATGACAAATATGAAATAGAATAACAACACATGAAGATAATAACAAGATAAATTCAATACGATATAACGGTAATATAAGAAATATAAAGAACTGCCATGAGTGCGAAATAAGTTGATTAATAATAAGAAGCCCGCATAAGAACGAATTCTTGTGTGCGGGCAACATAACTTATGATTATTCATCAGAAGTTGGCTATGAAGCAAATGATAAAATAAATTAAAATAAATATATCTATTTTGGTAACGAAGAAGACAGAAACAAATTTTGAAACAACTAGAATAAATATTTGCAAAATTACTCTTGAATGAAAAATGAACAGTTATGATAATACTACTACTACTACTAATAATAATAATAATGATAATAATGATAATGATAATAATAAGAAATATTGAAAACAAGCCTCAATGGAAGAAATAAAAGAAACACATACGCTATACCCATACTGATTTATTCTTTTGGAGTAATAAACTGGTCTCACACGGAAATACAGTCTTTGGAAACTAAAGTGAGAGTGTTGATGACAAAATTTAGAAAACATCATTCCAAATCTGCGGTGGAAAGGATATCACTTCCGCGTATTGAAGGAGGTAGAGGACTCGTTGATCTTTCCAACATGAGATACAAACAAATAGATAAGCTACGAAAATATTTCTACTCCAAGGAGACAGTTTTACATACAGCGATTGCTGCTGCTGATAAGAATATCACACCACTCAATCTCAATGACAGGGAGATCAAACCGAGTGAAAAAATAATCGGCACCGGCCAGAAAAATGAAGATTGGGGTAGAAAAGTACTGCATGGGCGACATCTCTACCAGTTGAATCAACAACACGTCGATAAGACTGCATCGAACAAGTGGCTGACAGTTGGTGGGAATTGTTTGGGAAAACAGAAGGATTTATGTGTGCCATTCAGGACCAAGTTATCAATACCAGAAATTGCAACAAATTCATCATTAAGAACAAAGATATTATGGATGACACATGCAGACAATGTCACATCACAGCAGAAACTATAGACCACATTATTGGAGGCTGCAAAATGTTATGTCAGACTGATTATTTGCATAGGCATAATCAGGTAGCAAATATTGTTCACCAGAAAATTGCATATAAGTACCACTGTACTGACGCTCTCTCACCATATTATAAATATAATCCGTAGGCGCTGATAACCAAGCCGTTGAGCGCCTCAAAACAACACTAACTAACTAACATAATCCGAGCTCTATATTGGAAAACGAACGCTGTAAGTTGTATTATGACCGAGCTATCATCACGGACAAAACTATACACTACAATAGACCTGATATCGTCCACATCGACAAAATGGCAAAAGTTGGTTTTGTGATTGATATAGCTGTACCACTAAGTCAGAACCTGATGAAAACTCGTGAAGAAAAAATTGCTAAATATGTTGAGCTTTCTCAAGAATTGAAATAACTGTATGGGCTGAAGAAGGTGACCATAGTTCCTGTAATAATCTCGGCAACTGGAGTGATACCAACCGGAATCCATAAAAGTCTAAAAACTCTTGTTTTTTAGATAATACATTCATCGAAATGCAGAAAGCGGTCGTATTGAACTCTTGTCGCACTGTAAGGAAATTTTTGAATATCCATTGAAGTAATTCATTGTATTTATAATTGTAATTGAATATAAGTTCAGTGGCAGTTTGGTACGCATGTGTACCCGCTCCACTGAACCTTCCATCGGGAAACCGAGAATTGATTAAATAAAAACAATGATAATGATAATTTAATAATGATAATAATAATAATAATAATAACAAAATGCATGGAATGAGAGATTATAAACAATAGCAAATATCAAGTGGAATTACAATCAAGATATATGAACCAAAACACTGATGGAAAGCAGACATTGAACACATATTACTAACGACAGAATTAGAAAATTTCCGTGAAGAGCATAGTTATTTTGAAACCATAATCCTAACAACAAATTACCGTGTTATGACAACAATATAATTGAAAAGTGGTCTTTCGTTTCTTGTATGAAACCCACCCTGTAGTTAAATATTCAATAACATCCAGCTTGTTAGTTTTTTTTTGAAAGAGGTCAGATTCTTAGTGGAACGAAATCGAATAGAAAGTGGAATCTTATTGTACACTTTTGACCTATAAAATCTATGTGTTGCTGTCCAAGTTGTTTATTACGTTTAGGAATAGCAAGAAGATTTAAATCGAAAGAACGTGTTTGATGAACCTTAGATATGGTGTTAGCTTCATTGAATGAATTGATATTTCTATGTATATGAATTAATGAAGATTTGATGAACAACTGATCCAAATTTAGAACTTCAGTTTCCTGAAATAGCATTAGTGTTGAAAATAATTTTGGTTTATTAAGAATAACTTTTAGAATCAGTTTTTGAACATTGACGATTAGACTGAAATTAGTTTTTTTTCTCCCCCACAGCATATCATACCATATTCGAAAATAGACTGAACCAAAGACTTGTAAATCATCAAAAGCAATTGCGAGTGAGAATATAGCGAAGTCTATAAAATAAATAAAGAATATTTCTTGTTTTTTTAACGAGATATTTCATGTGCACGTTTCACCTTAAATGTTTATCAATGATAATTCCAAGATATTTGAGGTGAGAGCTAGCTTGAAGAATGGTACAACTGCAATCACCGTTTATTTGGCAATTGTCTGAATGGAGCTGCAATTTTTAGTTTGGACCCAGTTCAGTTTTCGAATTGACCGTGACAGGAATGTAAGAAGTGTTGGATATATTTAATGTTAACAAATTAACATTAAGCCAGTGATAGATATACTGTAAAGATTGGTTGACTGTTTCAAAAACTTCTTCCCAATTATCTCCAACGAATACTAGAGCTGCATCATCCGCATATGAAAATATATTCTCATTTATGTCCAGGTTACAGAGGTCGTTTATATATATTAAGAACAGGATTGGTCCCAGAACCGTACCCTGAGGGACATCGATGGTCATAGTTTTTTCTCCACTTGAAGAGTTTTCCTCTAAAACCTTTTGTTTTCTATTTGACAGATAACTGCTGAAAAATTCTAAAACTACACCACGAATGCCCGCCATGCATCTCCATCTTATTTAGTAATGTTTTGTGGTCTACAGTGTCAAAAGTACACAATGTATACTTTTCGATCATTTATATTATTCCATTGAATAATTCTGTACAACAAATCACTTTATAGAATGATATTCTTTCTCTAACTGTGTTCCTTCATGACATTCCACCAAATTCACGTACCCTCATACATGTGCACACAATTTTTTTTTATGAAACATGGCTTATTTTCATTTTCATTTCAAAAAAAGAAATTTCGAACAGCAAAGAGCAGAAAGAACTAAAAATACTCACAATTCTCTGAAGATTCGACAACGTCAAGATGTACCGACAATTTTTTTTTTCAAGCAATCAACTGGAAATACCATTGAAATTGGCAGGTGCGTCAACTCGCCCTCCCCTTTCGTTCCCACGTAGGCCCATGAAGAGAGTATTTTTGGGGGAATTATGGAAATGCGCTCGTTTTGTCTTAAAATGTTCTACAAAAATCCGCTTCATTCTGACACCTTTTTTTTTGCCATGCAATTTCAATGTTGTGGGGGGAAATTTTTGATACAACGTATATGCTCCTTCTCCCCCCCCCCCCCCCCAAGATAATTTTGAATGCAAACTTTTTATGATGTTGCTGTAATGTGCTCGCTTGGTGCTGAAATGTACTGTTAAAAATCGTTTTGTGCTACTTCCGTTTAAAAGTTATTCCACATTTGGTTAGAGGGGGGAGCAAGTTGATGGCTAGCCCCCTTCTCCTCCCCCCTTCTCATACACACATATGAAATCAGTGGCGGCGCGTGATCAGAAATCTGTCCGGGGCAAAACATTTTGAAAAATACTGAACCAGCTCCTCCAATAACACCAAGTTATGTATACACTTAATATTATGTTTCCATATTTTGAATGGAAGACAGTGTAAATGGGAGTTTTACAGTCTATTGACGTTGAAATCGACATACTGGTACTGGTGTGATCGGCAGTCATTCTGTTATTTCTAAGTAAAGTATTATCACATAATTATGACAGTATTCAAACTTACCTAAACGGCTATTTGAACAAACTAGTCTATTGCTCTCATTGTTTACTCTAAATACAAGGGAAACAAAAAATGAACTTTTCACTTCACACTCACAATGCCTACTTTTTTAATGTACCAATCGTCAAGTTCTATTTATCTCTCTGTCGGTAGTTTCACTCAAATTAGTTTGTTTCACGCACAGATTAGGCCCATGAGGACCAAGACGTTTGACTTCATTTTTCTCTTCGATAGATAGAAGTCGGAATGCCTTCTTCAAAAAAACTTGAGCTATACCGATTACCCCTTTTCAATAACAAGATGGTAAAAGAATATTAGAATAGCAATACCTTCAATATTTGACGATGAAATACCTGTTGATTCAAGAGAAATATATGATTATGCTCAAATCAAGAGAGAAATTAAAGCTTTAATCATAAAGACAGTTGATTTCACATAATATGTCTACTTATGGTGATCGTATATTCATTGTCATTTATTTTTTATTTCTGTCAAGGTCAAATACTGAATGAGTTGATATATATATAATATGGTTTCACTGATATAAGGTTCAAATTGGCTGCCTTATGTAGTCTCTATGATGTCTATAGTGTGTATACTTATTCTTCTATTCATTCTAATTTTCATCATTAAAAATACGCTCATTTTCATTTTCTTCTTCATGTTCATTATCATTCAACTTATTGAATTGGATTAATATAAGTTCAATAATGATATAAGTTCATTCTCAACATTACCAATCACAGTATGTGTAAATATTTTGTTTCCATCTGTTTCAACCACAGACAATCCAGTTATGGTTTAGTGGACGAGAGTATAAATTGTATATGTGAATGTGTATAACTAATTTGTGACAATTAAAAAATATATCAAATTGGCAACATAATTCAGTGTTTCTAACTTATTTATTATACTCTCAAATTGATACACAGAAATAACATATTATGAAGATTACACTGTGCTATAATAGACAAAAACACTGTAGGCCTAGACAACGAATAAGCTTTCTCATCACAGATCTATCTATACGCATAGCTGATAACTGCAACACACTGGTCAAACATAAAAACACCTTCCCTATTTCTCTAGAAATAATTTGACATTAATTTCCCTTGCAAGTGTGTGGGAAGCTCTCGATTGTTGAATACCTCGTTGACAGAAGGGGGTTTCCTATAGTGACATTTGATAGTAGTCCACCATGACAGTTCAGAGTGACCGTGCTACCTGTGTCACATCACCAGCGCGCGGGTGGTTCGTCCATTCTTATCTCATTTGGTCGAGTCGAATGACTTCCATTCTGGGCACCAAAGCCACTGCCCCAAGACCAGTGTTAAGAAACTTATCTTTCCTTTCACTCTTACACCAAAGGTGAAATATTGATGACGTGATTTGACGCGCCAATTTGTTGCATCAGTAAATATGCCCCAACTAGCCAACCGCACATAACACAGTGGACTCCACAGCATATACAGCACAGCATATACATAGCAGACTCCACAGTGAAACAACACATAGGAGAAACATTTCCGTTAGTAATTCTCTTTGTGAGAAATAACAGACTACAAGTTGAATTACAGTGACAAACAAAATTTAAGCCACCAGTATTATGTATAACTCATTATCTGAGATTGGAGTGACGTGTATCCAAGCCGGGGCACTACCCATAATGCCTTGATGGACGCACCGCCACTGTTTGACATGTGTATTATTCACTGGATTTTTTAAATGTGCTCGTTTTGTGCTGAGATGTGCTGTCGAAAAATCGTTCTGTTCTGCTACCGTTTTTCAATTATTTTAACTTCAATGTGGAAGGGGGCAAGATAATGCACTCCCACCCTCTCTTCCCCACATTTGAAATGTTTATTTATTCTAAGAGGTCATTGAAATGTCTCGTTTTGTGCTGAAATGTGCCGCAAAGAAATCTTTTTGTGCACAAAACAGCACATTTCAGCACAAAACGAGCACATTTCAAAAACACCATGAAATAATACATTTCAAATTTGTGGGGGCTGGCACATTTGTGGTTGACTCCCTCCCCCCCACACATTGAAATTGGAATAAGTGAAAAATGGTAGCTGCAAAAAACGATTTTTCAACAGCAAATTTCATTTTGAATGTGGGGGAGATGGTCATTACTTGACACCAACCTATACCCTCCCCCCCAAAAAGAATTGAAATTGGAATAACTAGCGGTAGTGAACGATTTTCTTGCAGCACATTTCAGCACAAAACGAGCAAATTTTCAGTACCTTCAGATAAAATCTAATTTTAAAATGTGGTGGAGGGGGGGGGGGGGCAAGTTAATGCACCTCAAAAAGACTCGGTCTCTTCTAACCGGAATAAAATTCAGTCTTGCAGTTGTCCCTCAATTGAATAGCTAGCTCACTATTATCAGCTCAAAAGTGGACGCTCAAAAGTATTTTGTGCCATATATCTGTGAAATATGTATCTTTCGTTTTCAATTTCTGATTAATGTACTCATTTATTTCATCTAAATAAAATATCTTGTTGAAGTTGTTTGCCGTTCTTTGCTAATTACCTTCTTGTAAGCCAAGATCTTGCAACTCTCTTTAAATTACATCGTTATACATCAACTCATGCATTCGTCTTTAGTTCAGATTTGGGACCATTAATTGCACAAGCACTCTCTACCGATGGAATATAGGTTACCGGTAGTGAAAAATATCATTAGCTATTTTCTAATCGAAATGAAAAAAAGAGCTGACAAAGAAAAGTAAAGGGAATATTTTGTACAAAAAGATTTATACAAATTCTCCCCAAGTTTACGACGCACGGGACTGATGAATTTAGTACAGCTTTCTTCCAGCAAGATTAATCTTACTTCTACACATTATAGCAGGATAATTGACTATACAGACGATGTAATTTATTTCGCCGATTCTTCAATGGGGTTTGGGATGGTTTAGGGTGTGAGTAGGTGATTTCGACATCCCCCGCTGTGGTCTTACGCTTCCTTATCACGTCGAACCTATTCCATTGATAGTAGTACTTTCCCTCTCCTCTGCTTTGGCACAGCTCGTATAGTAAACCCAACAGGCGTATAGAACGCGAAAAATCATGCAGGCCTCACTATATACACCGATTACCAAGAGACATGCTCACATCCATTAGAAGTCAAACTGACTTATTTACGTGTGTGAGATCGACTACTGGTTCTAACTATTCTGCCGATTCATTCGTTCATAAAGATATAATAAATGAAATATTATGAATGAATGTATTCGAGATTTCTTCCCGTAATATGCATTCTTCAATATATGTTTTATTAGAAAAGAGTCTATATATAGGCCTACATATATACGAGAATTCCGCAGTACATCGCGAAGCAATGCGGTTTGGTGGAATTCGTACAAGCGAATGCTTGCTCTTCTCAATAGCTGAGATAAGGGCACTATACAGTGACCTGTGTTATTTGTTTGATTTCTGAAACTGCATGAGGATATTCTACCGCTCTTCCATTGTCAATTTCACTCTTTCAAGTGAGTTGATTTCCCGAAATATCAGGGTTTTGGTGATAGCTTTTGGACGATATAAGAGATCACGTTTCAAATACCGGTATTGTAGAAAAATAGTTCTTTCGAATACTTTCAAGTTAATTGGCATATGTAAAAACTATTCAACTCATATCGTATAATTTTCACTGATATAGCCAACTACTAGAAAATGTATTTCTCAAATTCAAATTTTTTTATTTCTGTATAGAGTCAAAAACAGAGTATAACAGAGTTATCAAGATATAATATCGATAAAAATATTGAAATGTAGAAAAAATATGTTTTAATGAAATGTTATAATAGAGTGCATCACATTATAAATCACAAATGATCATTAATTAACATTGCACTTGATACAAAACTTGTGTTTCTTCACTTGTATATCTGTTGAATAATAGAATTCAATGTTGAATCTACTAAATGCATACCGTTTTGAAAGTATTTAGGAGATCTGCGTTTCTAAACCACGAAAATTATGATATAACTCATCATAGAATTTATTACAAAAGAACTGATACTTTTGGCTGAATCGACTTCATTCCGTTGGTAGAAATCTTTGCTGAGAGAGGATGATGAAACCTTCATACATAGTTGTATTTATTCGGAAAATGTATATAACTCTTGAGACTTTTGTGAGACTTATGTCCGCAGTTTCGACTTTTGAAAAACTAATATATCAACCCTACTGAAAACCACTAATGAACTTCTCGTTATAGCCCCGAAAATAATTTGATTAACATTTCAAGTTCCAAATAGTTGAATACTGCACCATAATGTGGCACTTTAGCAGCACTTTCGTCTTCATAAATCAACAAAGAACCGAGCAAATGCTCGCCTGTGCATTGGATATCAAACATGACTGGTACTTTTCATCGATTGAGCCACGCTCGACGCAATTCTACAATTTATCAAATGATGTATAGTCTGTTGAGAAATAAGTTACATGGAAATCATATATATATATATATATATATATATATATATATATATATATATATATATATATATATATATATATATATATATATATATATATATATATATATATATATGTATATATATATATATATATATATATATATATATATATATATATATATATATATATATATATATATACATATATATATATATGTATACATATATATATATATATATATATATATATATATATAAATATATATATATACATATATATATATATATATATATATATATATATATATATATATATATATATATATATATACATATATATATGTTTTTTTTTTAAATGTCGTATGAACCTATAGTTTGATAATAATCATGTTTATACATATGATATTTGGGGGTATTCAATTTATTAGTGTGTGGGAGTTGAAATGTCGTAACGATGGATGCGATGAATATGGAAGTCAGATTCTTCACAACAAAAACCTCTCGATTGACCGATGAGATCTGAGCACTAAAACGTCCAAAACATACAAAATTATTCAGCCACGTATTAAAATGATGTATATTGGATTAAATAATAATAATAATAATAATAATGATAATTTTTTTTTTTATTGATTACAAATAAAAGCCTTATAACAATAAAGGGTATACTCTTGTGAGGTTCCACGAAACTCTCATGGGGTTTATCTGAGGAGATATATAATAAAAATTCACTCGAATATAATACAATAGAAAAATAAAATACATTTCTGATAATAAGATATAATAACAATACAAATGAAGCACAATGAGAGAACGTGTAAGAATGAACAAAATAAGATAAACCAACAAAATTATATTCGAATTGCAGTTGTAGTGAGTAGAGAAATATGCAATCAACATAGGAAGAGAGAACTCGAGGAAGTGAATAAAACACCCAATAATAATAATAATAATATCAGATTTAAAGATGTATTATTTCTTGAATGAGTTATCTTATTTTTGATTATCATTTGGGGTGGTAAGATCACCCTTGTTTAAACGATCCTATCTTTCATCCATAGCCTTAACTGAAAAAAAAATGATTCTGTATCAAGTTCCGATGTTAACAAAAACAGATAATACATATTACACATTTTAACTCTGATTCTTATAATTGTTCTCGAAAGCATAGGCCTACTCACTATAATTCTTGTCCATATGTCGATGTTTTAGAAGTAATCTATTTTCGTAGCCCGATTCCTTCTGTCATCAGTGTATACATGTGACTGTATGAATGAAGAATGTAGCAGGCCGTCAGACTCAATTGCATTCGATCGGAGATTGGATATCGGGAATCGGGAGGTTCAGGTTTAATCACTTACTCCAAACATTTCACTATGATTTGTTGTTGTTTTCCACAGCGAGATCGTTTAGACTATAGAAGTAGCTAGAAGATTAGGCCCACACTGATATAAGTTACTTTCAATAATGATAATAAATTTGGAAATTGCGAGGATAACAAGTAATGACGATGATTGTAACAGTCAGGCAGTCTGCCAAAGCAGACAACAGATTGGTTATATTGGGGTGTAATAATAAAATTATGTCCCCGTGGTTCAGTTAGCTAACGCGCACTGTGCTAGAAGCTGAAGTCACGTTAGGCGTGGGTTCGAGTCCCTAATAAGGCATGGGTTTGTGTAAACATCATTTCACCTATCATCACTTCATCGTTTCATCATCACCCGCTCATTCGTACTCCCGTATAACTTATTACCTAGCTGTTGGTAGGGTCGCTAAGCAACATTTAAAAAAAAGAAGAAAAATGCATGACAATGAAAGAATGAAACACAAATGACAGACAATCGTTTGAAAATATTACAATTATGTGGGACTCGGAAAGCTAGACTGGGCTCTATTTTTTCAACGCAGAGAATTCACTGATTCATCTTATTTTATTTTTCATTGAATTCAACCACGCACTTCAATGTACACGATCTATTGGCGATGAATAATATATTCAGCATGTGGGAAAGATGAAATGAAAGCTCATGTTATTATGTGTTTTGTATGGAAAGCGGTTAATTGCGCCTTGTCCATACAGTAGCCATTCCAGTATTAGGCCTACAATAAATTCTGAGGAAAATCAGTCTAGGCTATTGCAGGGATGGTTCCCACAATATAGGCCACGACCGATTCCTTCCCACTATCCTTCCCACTACCCATAAAACCTTCATCTCATCATCCCACCATCTCATTAATCATTCATCCGACGCCAATAGATCTCAGTCATCATTACAGTGCGTCGTTAAAACCCAATATAAAAAAAAACGAAATGTCTCAGTCAAGACGGTCAACCATGACGGGTATACAACTCTATCCCACTGACTGACGCTTCCAGCGCAATATCGACTGATCTACCCAAGTCGGCTATTTTGTATTGTGTATCATTCTTCCTCTGTAAGGTTCTAGTAAGATGACAAATGAGAACAATTATGTGAATGTCCACGCTGATTTTCAAATTCCACTCTCATTATGTCTCGTGATAATAATTTTATTATGTTTGGAATAAACTTTAAAGCCCTCCATATTGACCATTAATTGATCTAAATAAAGCATTGATCTACAATCACGTTCTATTCTTTGACTTCGCGCTTAGTTTTGAATACTAAACTGGCACTCAATGTTCAGTTGCTATAACGCGCTTGCGTCATGTGATCCGGGAGGTGAGGGGCATGTCGCAGCTACCGTCCATCTTTACAGGGATTTTTCGTGGTTTTCCTCTGTTTAGTTTAGGCTAATGCCGGAGTAGTTCCCACAATATAGGCCACAACCCTTCCTTCCCATTATCCTCACCACCACCTTTATCGCATCATCTCATCGTCACACCAATTATTCACTCGACGTAAATAAATCAAATACTTTAACGAATGGTTATTTATTTTTTATTATAACTCACACCACTTTTATATAAAAATGAAGTTTCAAGTACATGAAATACTCAAATTCGAATAGAAA
>OZ023327.1:32572453-32582453 GCA_964007535.1 Brachyptera risi
ATACAATTTTGTTTGTATTTCACTCATATATACCCGAACAAACTTTCTCTAAATTAAGGAGGAAGAAACTCATCGTATCGTGTAGTGGAGAGAAAATAAATGAAAGGCGCACAGTGCTCATCAGCACACAAACGCATTGTCAGATGAACCATTCACATAGGATGGAAGACTTCGTTAAATCTATGCCTATACAGAGAAAAGTTACGTACACTTATACAACGAATTCGAATAATGGTTATTGGATGAAAGAAGTAAGACTACGGTTTACGTCTGATTCTTGTCTCTTACGGAATTGGCCTCTGCCCTGTACTTTTTTCAATACATACATAGTCTTATTAGATGTGCAAGAACGAACATATAAATAATGGAAGTATAGCAAAGTACTGCCGCTAATGAGCATGGCGTCAGCAATGTTTGTTCAATTGAAGAATCTTATTTAATAATTCAGATATCGTCGACTAATCTTCTACATGTATAGATGATGCCAATTTGTTGTAAATCTGACTGCCAAATTGCCGGTTAAAATTTGAAATATTGAGTGTTGTGTCGATTTATATACCAACTATTGCGTCAAGTTCTTATTCGCCTATTGCTTTCAAAAAATTGCAATCAACATTCAGGAACAGATTCTCTGGATTCTCGGATCATAATTCAATTGTTATAGTACTTCAAATGAAATCAAGCTTTCACCTCTGAGAGTTTTTTAAATAGACGTGTTCTTCTGGACCCTCCTGACAATTGCATTCGTTACCATGCATGTACGAACTGCTTTTGCTTGTATTTCACACGAATAATATCTTTTCAACCATCAATGAAGTTTATAATAAGATATAGGCCCTAACTATTGTTATCATTGATGTTTTTTTCTATTGTAATTGCATTCACATATAGGCCTACATCAAATCAATGAGGCTATCAAAATATAGCAACGATCACATAAACAGTGCAAGAGACAGAAATGAATCATAATTATACTGCTTTACCAAGATAATCTCAAAGAGACGTCAGTAAGGATAAACATATCACATTTCCGGTTAACAGTATGAAATTCGGTACATGGCTAAAATGGCAATTCAAAATCAACCGAGGAGCAAGCTGTCCCTGCCCTTGGTCACCCTCGACTACCCTTTTTGAAATAGGAGTCAATAAATTATCTTTTCTCACACACATCTTGAAAAATGTTAGACACAGCAATCACATTTCAGAGTGTGACATAGCATCCAATCTCAATCATGGTGATGATAAACAAATCCGAAATGATTAGTATGGGTGATCAACAAAAATTGTATAGCGGACACAAGTTTTGGTATGCTATGAGACGTGTAATTATAGTTATCCGTGTTTTATTTATTTAATTCAAGAATGTCTTTGATATTTTTTTTTAAATCAAGGGATGGATATATCAAGGTATCAATGTGTTGCATTCTGAAGGTTAGGATGTTCAATGATTACGTGGGGGGGAGGGAGGGGGGAGGAGTGTTTGATTCAATAAACTCATAATTCGGGGTTCATTCCCATAAACACTCACATCTGGTCATATCAAAGATTAACTAACAATAGAATTATTGTTTTAGGTTTAAAAATGAAAGCATATTGAAAGTTGGCTCATGCTGAAGGAATAGCTGATTCAGAAAAAGAATTGAGGCTTTTCAGTCGGATTCTGAGAAATCAGCGTACATATCTCAGGTACAGATGCTGGGACAAAATCAGCCTGCCTGTCGATCATAGTTTTGGTCCTTGATTCATAATATTGACGTTTAATTATAAAAAATTGGTGAAGAACAGATTTGAAATGTAATATTGTTGGTCAAAACCACCAGTTGAATTTGGACATCATAATTGTGGTTCACAACTTATCCAGTGAAAAAACAGACTCAAAGTCGGAACCAAATTATCGTATATTGATGTGCCACTCCCAAAAAATGTCCCACCCACCACAACCCCCCCAGACGGACTTGACAACTGAAAACCTTCCTTTCTTTTTAGTTTTTACAATCTGATATTTTCTCTGAATACACACTGAATTTTCATGCTTTCATCACTAAACCCTGAAAACTTGTTCTATGTTTATGAATATGTATATAGTATTTCCAGGCAATGCACCAAATTTCAGGCTGGTAAGTGGAAATGCAATATTCTAGTAAAATTTCACTCTTACAAACCTCGCTATTATGTGGTCAATATCACATATGCACAGGAAACTACATTATTTGTTGAATTCCAAGAATAATACTTCTCGACCTAGAAATGATTTTCAATATTCTATGTGAGAATCTCGTTTGGATTACACGGCACAATTAAAAGAGATGTTCGATTTTGTCGCCATGGCAAAACTTTGTAACGATAAACGATATGGCCACACTCGCAAATAAATCTACTTATATTGTCCCATTATTACGTTCACGTTTTATTGACTTAACAGGTAGCTTTCGTTTTATCACGGTTCTACATGACACTGATGTAGAAGTCGTGTCAACGGTCGCCAAGTAGAAAAATATATATGTCAGAGTCATCCAATTCAATCAAAACTTTGAAATTGATCAATTAAAACTCTGGTTTCGATCTCCCTTTGCTTCTCTCTCTCTCTATCTCTCTCTCTCTCTCTTTCTCTCCCTACACCAGATGTAAGATGAACCATTCTATCTGAGTCGTAGGCAGCCTATTATTGTTCTCGTGCTTCTCTACCCGAGCCTGGCTTTTCTCTACCCTATTCCCCCATTCTGCTCAGTTTAATATTTATCATTGTTTGAAAACTTTGTATGTAAGAACTGCGGTGAGAAACACATGGTTTTCCCTTTCCTTTGCCCTTGCCTTCAATAAAAACCAAAAACTTGTTGAAAATTAGATGCATTGGTGAGTTTTCGTAGGAGAAAGGAGCTAGGCTGGCAGCAGGAACGCCTTCCCATTTGATGGTCGCCAAGGGACATTGTGGCCCCGCCCCCGCCTCTCACTGGCACCCCTACCACCCTCTCCACTCCCACTCCCACCCTCAACCCTTCCAACGGCTAACAGCCCGACACCCGGCATTCAAGAGATGGTTTCAAGTAATGCTCATTGTTTAAAGGCTGGACCCCTCATAATGCTACATCTTAATTCAATACCATCTTTTACTATTCCTCTTTTATTAACCATTATTACGTCAATAAACTCCGTGACATCGTTCTAGTACTCCGACTTGAGTACTTTGTCTATTGACTTTGAACGGCATGTTTAAATTTTGCGAAACGACATTGTGTGTGATTTGGGAATCCTCATCTTACAATAGGTCTGATTGGTTGCTTTGAACGGTTGAACCAACCTGCACAAGTGTTGCTTGCACAAAAAAGGAGTGCGTCATATTAGGCCTACTGGTTTTGTGCAAGAAATGATCCCTATAAATGTTGAGGTACTAATAAACACGAAAGTGCCCATTTCAACAGTTCCTATAAACACGAACTTTGATGATGGAAGCAGACCTGTTGATGGAGAAAGAGATGATGAATATTATGGAGAATCATTAATGATGATTTGATTTTTGCATATGTCACAAAGTCTTATAAGATGTTCTATGCCTGGGTTACGGCTTAGTTATAAACTAAGTGATTAAGGCTTTGGCCAGGATAAACCTACTTGAACATAATCAATGCCAAAGTTATTCAGGTAGAATCATGAAGAGGTAATGTTGTATGTTAACTTACTCGAAAATAATGACAACCTTTATTCAATTAAATCATTTTCATTTTCATCGACACGAGTTTACGCGTCAAAAACTTATAAGCCCACATAGTGTCTACTTACAACTCAATTTTGGCGATAGATATCTTGCACTGAACTACAAGCACACCAGATTCGTAGCTGGTGTACAATAAATAATTGCGCCACCTGAACTAGCGCCAGTGAACTCGGACAAGCAAACACAAAAGTGCGGCATTGGTGCAGCACTACTGTTACAAACAAACAAATAGGTTCAAGAACTCATGAAACGGTGCAAAAAGTAAAGGAAAAGCAAACAGACCCATAGGGACTCGTAATCTAAGCAATCATTATATATGAAGTGCCAGAAGCGACAGATTCAAATGATTCGGTCTACTTCTACACCCTACTTGCCGTGGTATTATACAGTTGATGTGCTATATTGACATAATAATGATATATCGATCATACAGTGAACAGGCTCCGAAGAGGTCTCAATATTCCAAATTATTATTTAATAATTTACTTCGACTGCGAGATAAGTAACTAACAATCAGGTCACGCACAACCCTAATTGTACATCTAAGTATAATAATCCTAATACGTATTTTCATCATATAAGTTTTTAATTTATTCACAATTTATAGAGCAGATGGCATTCCGTTACGGCAAATCTATGAGGGAATGTATTTACACTAAGGTAACGCAGCATATGTGTTGTTAGATGAGTGAGATATTCATATGGAATGTATACTTGAAAGTCATTTACACACCTTGATTTTGAAACCGTCAAGCTCTTCTTATGACTCATAGTCATGTCCATGAGCCTGTCCCCTTCCCCCTTCTCACTCGAGCACTAATTATGAAACTTGGTAAGGATTCAGTGTTAAATTAGTGCCATCGTTTAGTCAAGTTTTAGAATTAGTGCTCAGATAGTTTCCGAAATAATAGCGTTTGTTATTGGAGGGGGTCAAGTTCACACTCCCCCTTTTCCACTTGAGCACTTCTTCTCGTACTCTTTCAGGATTTAGTGCTTTATTGGTGCCACACCTTTGCAAAGTTTCAGAATTAGTGCTCTGTAAGTTATCGTGATGATTGCGTTTCAAAGTCTTGGGGGGGGAGAGGAAGGTCACGCTTCAGATTTTCAGATTTTCGAATTTTCTAATTTTCAGATCTTCCGATTTCCCCCCCCCCCCCCCCCACACACACACACACACGCGAGCACTAATTCTGAATCTTGCCAGAATTTAGTGCTCATAATCAATGCTACACTTTTGTCAAGTGTTCCAAGATGATGGCGAATTGAAAGGAAGGCATTGGAGGTTAAGTTCAATTGATCCCGAAAAAGTTCAATTGAACAGACTTTTTCAGTTTGATCTCAACTGTACCGGTATCTTCTTAACACTTTTTAAAATGCACTATAGCTGCCTCCCCTCCCCCCCCCCCCCTCCCCCACAGTTGAAATTTTCTCTCAAGTCACTGAAAAGTGCTCGTTTTGTGCTGAAATATGCTGAAAAAGAAATCGTTTCATGCTGCTACCGATTTTTCGTCATTCAAATTTCGATCTGTGAGGGGAAGAGGTGATCGAATTATTCTCAATTGAATAGCCAGTTCTTCCACATTCAAATGTGTACGTATAAAGGATTCGATTAAATGTTTCGTTTTGTGCTGACATTGTTACCGTTTTTTTTTTTTTTTCAGTTATTTCGCATTCAGTGTTGTAAGGGGAGGGGGGGGGGGGGAGGGTAAGCGGGAAAAGTCGAGGTCAGTCCCCTCCTCCCCTACATTGGAAACGTACACTTTTCATGATGATTTTGTAAAATGGTCGTTTTGTGCTGAAATGTGCTCTAAGAAAATCGTTTTGTGCTATAATCGGTTTCCAGTTATTTCGCATTCAATGTGGGGGAAGGCCAAGTTAATGCTAGTACCTCACATTTGAAATATTCCTTTATCACGACGATTTTGAAATGTGCTCGTTTTGTGCTGATATGTGTTGACGTAAGAGAAGTGTACATCAATTGGCTAACATCAGAAGGAAGTATGAATTAGAAATCATATAATTGAAGAGCACAAGATCTTAGATTCTTGCGAAGATTATATATATGAGGCCTCCAGGTGAAATGTCGATCACAAATTGTTAAAATTGTTTATAAATTTATATTTGTTAAATTTGTTGTTTATTGATGAAAGTGTTACGCCTAAATGAACATGATTGTCAACTTGACTTATTTTTTCATCATATGCATTACAAATGTGACCGTTACTTCGACTGTGTATAAACAGATACAGGTATGGCTTAGAATCTTTATGGATTAAAATTTGGTTGAAATACCAACTTATAGTCATGTGTCCATTTCAAAATCTGATCAAAATCTATTTACGTATATGTTTTTCCACAATGTCTAATTTTTAATGAATTGTTTGTAGAACAGTACATTATAGGCCTACATGTATGAATTAGTTTCGCTTCATTTGAGTTGATTACTGAACTGTGATTATGAGTTCACGATAAGAGTCATATAGACACTTGTGAAACCGATGAGATACAAACAAAAAATTAAAATCTGATTAAAATCTGCTTGCATGTGATTTTCCGCAATTTCTAGTTTTTCATCCACTGCGAGTAAGACATTATATCCGCCTATTGAAATGTTTTGCAATATAAGAGAGAGTTTACCAATTCATTTACATAAATCAAATACAAAATCGGGTCCAAAATTGATCCTTCAGGCATTCCAGTAGACAGTATTACAAGGTCTCAACTCACTACATGAATTATCAACCCTGACTAAAATTGGACCAATTTTTAAATAACTTGTAAACCACGCCAACATAGGCTCTATGACACCAATATGCTCTGGAGATGAAAATAATTTGGACTGACATGAGGTATCAAAAGCTTTAAAGAAATGTATAAGCACGGCGATAATGTGCATACTATTATTCAATTCATCATAACCAAAACTTGAGAAAACTACTGATAAATAGGAGGTGCTCATTCTTTTTTGAAACCCGTATTGTAATTGAGTGAGTATGTTGAATACTTTCTGATAATTGGTCAATGTTGTTGTGTTCCATAATTGTATCAACTATTGATAATAAGATTATTGGTCGATGATTATAATATAACTTTTATGATCACCTTTTTTGTCTACAGGGCGGTTCACTTTCAATTTTTCTGGAACTTTCTACCCCGTTCTGGAGATGAATTGATTAGTTCAGATAGAATGGAGCTAATGATTTCAGATGAAAAATACTAAATATTCACTCTGATACAGTCAACACCAGTTTGCTTATTTATGTCTGAATGTTTGGTAATAACTTCAACATAGTTCGAAGATACTGGTGCAATATGCCAATATACGTAGTTTGGGGTTGAATACAGGTGAAGTTAAATTGGATGTTTCTAAATTGCATGAATTTGTAAAGGATTACACGTCATTGATGACAGAATTTTCAAACTCATTGACTAATTTTACAAGTTACTTCACCAATATATTCTGTTATTACATCTTCAACAGAATCTCCCTTATTTTACTCAATATATGATTGATGAATTTTAAAGTTTCCCTGATATTACCCTTGGAATCATCGAATATATTCTTATAATTCCCAAAGATTTCACTTGAACCATTGATCTATTCACCTCATCATGAAACAATTCTTCCTTGTTTTGAATAAAATATCACGCTGCTTCATTGCTGACTTCACATCATCACAATGAGCCACCTTTTCTGTCTTCTCAATTTATAATTATTTCTCGACGTATTAGTACCAGATTGACCATATCATGATTCAAATTTCCCACAGTAGATTCTTATGGGAAGTCACAAAAATTAATCGATAGCAAATAATTCCAATCGCATTTCTAGGCTCCGATTCAGCGTCAATTCATGTAATACTATAAAAGTGTTTTTTATAATTTCGCTCTTTAGTTGTTGGAATAATTTTTAAATCATCACCAAGTGATGATCGGACATTCTTGTAGTGTAAATGGCTGAATTGATTCGAGTGGATCTCTATCTAGCAGATATGTGATCGATACGGGAATTAACTATCTCACCGAGACTTATATCCTCTACTCACATCTCGTATGCATTTAATTCAATGATAATGTTGACATTCATGTTCAATATATCAAGGTTGATATCACCGAAGGATAACAATGTTACGTTCAGCACAGGTGTTTGAAAAGCATTCAATTCCTTCCAAGAACTTGAGTTGTCTTTGATTAGGTGGCCTATATATATATATATATATATATATATATATATATATATATATATATATATATATATATATATATATATATATATATATATATATGTTACTGAAATAATTGTAGCAGTATAGTATCATCCCACAAAAGTGTGAAGACCACGCACTCTCTCAAAATGTTCGAAATTTAAATTTAAATTTGAATCGTCTCAAATGAATGGTATTTGTTTCATAAATGACAAAAATTAAAAAATACCACCTCAAGCTCTGCTAGTCCTCCATTTTTGGTGAATGACTGATTATGACTACACATTGTGTATAAACAAACATAAAAATGTGATTGGTGAGCATATTTATTCATTTATTCATTCACATATTCATCAGGTTTCTATACAGTTTGTACACTATGTATACAGGTAGTGAGAATAAAGCGGGAGCCCCGTAAACATGTGCCTCACTATCTGCATATAATAATCCAAATTCGAACCGTACAATGATTAATAGCAGATGAAATATAAAATAAAATGACCAAATATAAAATCAATATGACCAACATAGTCCATACTATAAAATTTACATTGAAATACGGATTACTATTCATTTGATCGTATTTCCTATTGTAGCTGTCATAGCAAAAATAATGGAATAAGTACAACTTGATAACAGTACTAACAAGTCCCAAATTGTATCCTTGAAATAAGCTTGAAATCACTCATATTTTCAACCATCTCAATTCACTCATCTTCACTCCCGAGACGAAGAACTAATATATACAACTTAGTAGTATATGTTAATTAAACTAGTTAATTTTTCCACACTTTTTTACAATTCCACGCTGCTAACACTTTTATGTACGCTTTTACCCCCAAGTGCGACAGCGCTCACGTCGTCTTGAATCCCTTTGCAGGAGACGGAGCCGCCCGGTCATATGGGCATGTCGGCAGGCAGGCGAGCAGGCACGCAGACAGCTTGGTGCTGAGCTGAGCCTATACCAGCTTGAGCTTTACGAGGCACTAGGGAAATGTACGCCAAGGCAAGAACGGCTAAGATCACTACTATACTAGGGACAAACAAGACAACAAAGGAAGCAACTTAGATTTTAACATTGGAGAAGGTCTTAACAAACTACCGGTACTCTGCGTATTACTGGATGTGCACAACAATACGTTTAATATCTATATTTGGAGATATAATTGGAGATTTGTTCTGTGATGACGGATGTGAAATCACTCACAAGTCACAGTATTCAGGGTTTTTTCGGATATAGGAAAGAGAAGAAACAGAATTGGAGGTTGGAGGTTTGTTGAGGATGACAGTTTGCTTTGCTTCACAACCCACTAAATATAGCTTAGGCTAGCTATAGATTATCTGTGGATACGAATGAGCGTATGATGGTTGAATGAAGTTCAAACGTTAAATGCTCAACTCACAATTGATATTGTGTTGAATTTGATCGAAGAATCAATTTGCATTTCTTGTTAATTTGATTCGGATCAATCCGCGAGAATATTTTACAGCTAACTGGAAAATTCCGAATTATAAATAAATTCAAATACACAAATATATATGCCTATATGTAACACACACACATATATATATACATATATATATATATATATATATATATATATATATATATATATATATATATATATATTTATACATATATATATATATATATATATATATATATATATATATATATATATATATATATATATATATATATATATGTATATATTTATATATATATATATATATATATATATATACATATATATATATATATACATATATATATATATATATATATATATATATATATATATATATATATATATATATATATATTGAGTTTTGACGACGCACTGTACAGACGACTACGATCTGTTGGCGTCGGTGAACGATATATGAGATGATGGGAGGATGAGATGGGAGGTTATTTTATTGAGTGATTTTGGTGAGTGAAAAGAAGTCGGTCGTGGCCTCATGCTAATGAACCATCGCAGTATTGACCTGGACGATAGAAGCTGACAGAACCACGAAAACTTCTGTCATGTTGGTCGACCTTGGCAGGTATAGGCTGAGATAGCGAAAATCCGATCCGGTC
>OZ023327.1:32592453-32604058 GCA_964007535.1 Brachyptera risi
TGAATTTTGGACTTCCAAAATATTCGTTTACTTTTTATGTTGAACAAAACCCCGGCGAAAATAATAAAATGATGTAACAGTACTTATTTCAATATTTCTCATTTCCCCAAAACGCCGAAGCAAATTTCGTTATCCGCCCCCGTGGCTAGGTCAACTATCGCTAGCGGGAGAAACTGAAGTCAGGTCGGGCGTTAGTTCGAGTCCCGCATAAGGCATGAGTTCTTATAAACGTCCTTTGATCTATCATCACTTCATCGCTTAATTATAGCTCGCTCACTCGAACCCCATATAACCTAGCTCTTCGTGGGAACGTTACGCATCATTAAAATGAAAAAAAAACGTTCAAAATTGGAACCATATTCTGCATATATTCTCAGCCACCAAGAATATATTCAGACTATATATTGGAATAATATTTACATTTCACATGTATAAAATTTTATAATTATGAATTTCACCAAATGCTATTGTATGAAGATTTTCACATTTTCATTTTCATTATTTTGCTTGAAAATAATATCAATCTACTCTTATATGACACAAAAGTATCGCGTCGATTGATTGATTGGTCTGATCTGTATTTGACACAAAATTAAATCATAAAAACGAACTCCGATTTTTTCCAGTACACAGTAAGTGAAGTGGACAACGTCACAAGCTCATTAATGTGCTAAAATGATTTCTTAAATAAGTGAAACACATGAAAAGAAATCGAAGATACACACCGCTAGAAAACACTGTTAATATAGGCCTACACAGGCATTGCTGGAGATAATATGAATTGAGAAAATTACATGATTATCCAATTGTTTATAATAATAATAATAATAATAATCGTCAAAAATACATTCAGAAATTGACCATTGATAATGACTCATGCAGATTATGTCATACGAAGCCAGAGACTATTCAACATATTACTTCGGGCTGTTCGAGTATATTGTCAATACTGAATATCTTCACAGACACAATCTATCTTGTATCTATCTATCTTACATCAGCATCTTGCCCAAGCTCACGGTCTTCTTACATCTCAGTCTAGGTATTATGACTATCAACCAGAGCCTGTTCTTGAGAACGAACGAATTAAACTTTTCTACGATATTTCTGTCATAACTGATTTAATCATTCCTCATAACCGTCCTGATTTAATAATTGTTTACAAAGACACTAGAATTGCTCATCTCATAGATATGACACACCCAAACGATCATAACATCAATCAAGCTTTTGTAACCAAGAAAACCAAGTATCAGGAACTGGCCACTGAAATCGCAACAATGTGGAAATTAAAGCAAGTCCTCATCTTCCCCGTCGTGGTGACGGCGGTCAGTGGGCTGGTGCATAAGGAACAGGTGGAATGCATGAAGAAAATGAACAAACCTTTTAGTACAATTCACAAAATTCAACGTTCAGTTCTATTAGAGACATCTAGAATAGTTCGGAAAGTGTTAGGTTTATCACAATGATTAATTATGAATGCTACGTATGTAATTTATTTACCCGTAGTGTGATGAATGTTTCCATATACTTGTATAATGAGAATGAAATAAATGAATATAATAATAATAATAATAATAATAATAATATATTTATTTCATCTTGATTGAACAACAAGTTGTTATAAGACAAGTCAACATGATACATACATATATGGTTGAAAATATGCAGATTGGACTACAATTGTTAATGAACTATTTTGATAAAAATTCTTCAACATAATAAAAACATGTATTTGAAAGGTAATCTTCAAGGCTAGTCTTGAATTATGATGTTTCAACTTTGGACTTCAGCGAATTTGATGAGGTGTTGAACACATTTATTTCAGCTGATTATAGAGACAGATTATGACTGATTACCCTCAAGTTGGCATTCACCCGAGTATTACGATTATGATTATTGTTTGCTTAACGACCCCACCAACAGCTAGGTTATACGGGGGTACGAATGAGCGGATGATAATGAAATTATGAAGTGATGATAAGTGAAAGGACCTTTACAAAAACACATGCCTTATGCGGGACTCGAACCCACGCCCAACGGTATCTTCAGTTTCTGAAGCGGTGCCTCAGCTGACCGAGCTACCGAGGGTGGCCCCGAGTATTATGATTATGTACGGCATTATTTTGGCATGTAAGATGTTTGTTATTCATCACGTACATAATTGTATTCAAGATATAAATACTGGGGACAGTTAAAATTTTAAGGCGTCTTAAAAGTGGCTTACACGAATCCTCGTAAAATAAAACAGCACATGGGTTAAAACCTGATCAGCTGAAATGCGAATCGCTTTCTTTTGTAAAACAAACACTTTCTTCATATTACTCGAATGACCCCATAGTATAATTCCATACTGTATCCGGAAATGTATAAAAGCATTATAAACCAACTTTGCGGTTTCCACATTGCAAAGTCTCGTAATCCTCTTGATTAAATAACAACCACTGGACAATTTCGCACTCAAATTATCAATATGTAAATCCCATTTGAGATGAGAGTCAACAGTCATACCCAAAAATTTTGTATGTTCGACAAATTTGATACTTTTACCTTCCAGGTATAGTAAAGGACATATATACATCCACATCATCCAGGAGAGATTATTTATTCTATGAAAGCGTTCAGTGAGATTTTGAACAACGTTCACTTGGTTTCAAAGCGGCAAATATTATTTGCTGTGTTTTTAATGTGAAATTTTGAATAGCCCAATCTCAAACCATAGACGTAATTTTAAATTTATTTTGTTAAATTCAGATTGATAAGTTCAAACTAGGATTCATCTATGTCTGTGTGGACGACACTTGAATCCACAGAGAAGTAGTGAAAAAGATATAATATTCTCAGAAATATCGATAAAAACATATAGCACTCATAGCACTATATAGAAAGCTCAACATCTAATACCCTTTTGAGAGTTACCGGTACGTAAATGTTTATTTTTTCGATTCCAGGATCTGAAGGCGAAGTTTTCTATTTTCGGTTACAATGATTGTTTTAAATAATTTGCTGTTTTTGTGTTGTGTACCTGATGGAATGAAAAATGCATGATCTCAATTTCAGAAATTGTGAATGGAAAAAGCATTATTAGTATTGTCATTATCATCATTATTTATTATCATGTATTAGGCCTATTATGAATACTATTATAACAGAACAGAGCAGAATACTGTTCTGTAATCAACTGAAGCCTTCGTGTCCCATACCCACTCAATTTAGTCAATTCTGATTCAATCAATTGCCAATTCATACATTTAAAATAGTGATATAGATTAAAAAGCGTTACAATGTTTGCATTAAAATTCGGCGTAGGAATTATGCTTCGGATAATTTTCACAGGAAATTCACCCAATAAAGAAGTATTGATGACGAAATCTATTTCATTATTCGTAACGTTGATATCTACATGGTCAATAATGCGGTTTATTTAGATAATTGCTATTTGTATAATTCAGGAATAACTGAGCATATTATAACCGTTGATATGAGACGAAAACCTTATCATAGTATAGAGAACCTTATATATATACAATTGTGAAAGTCTGTATTCAGATTCATTCATTCTTTATCTACACATGCATTTCTTTCATTCTCTACTTAAGTTCTATGTATCATTCCTAAAATAAGGGAACCCTCGTGAATTCGGGTAGATGCTGTATGAAAGGTTAGAAGTTGTGACAGCCTTTCTATCGATATTCGATTTGTTCTATAGCAGCTATAGCGCTAGCAGACAAGGAAAAGTCGAGAAAAGAAATTCAATCGGCATCAAAGTTTGGTGAACATATATTGCGCTATATAGCACAGTGTTGGCTGGAAGAGCGCTGGTGGTAGGAGTGGGATGGGATAGGACAAGGAGGGAGGAGGGGGGAGTGGGGAGGGGAGAAGAAGAAAACTCGGGGCGAAGATACTTTGATTTTCTAAACAACAGGCCTTCTGACAATATGATGACACACAGATAAAAATCGCCCCTCGTTATTCAATTTCGTATAAGCTATGTTTTTGTTGGTTGGCTACAAAATGTTATTCTGACATTCATTTATTTCAATCCTACGAGCACTTTTTTTTAAAGATGATGAAATAAAGTTATATATGTCTCAGCTTCCGAAATATTTCACAAGCAATTAAAACTTATACACTAGTGTGAGAACTTATGCTTTGAGCCTTCTCATTTTCTCATTCTATCTTTTAGTCTGAATTATACAGAACTCAAGAATCTTCTTCTGAAATAAGAACCGTCATCGTAAATTACACCAACGAAATATTGCTTGCGAAGATATAGATACAGATGGAGCATGCTACTGAACTCAGGAGAATTATAATGAAACCCACGTACAGCTCAATTATTATGCATGCTCTTCACTCAGTATTTGTACAAACGCATGCTTTGATCTCCAAACAGGGCCGGTTCAACAATGTATCGGCTATATATCACTTCATTAAAGCTTCATTGTATTGTTCAACGTGGATTAACGACAATTGACAACGAATGTTTAATTGGCTCGCAGTGAATGGTATGTCGATAATGATGATGTTGATTGCAGCACACGCCACAGTAATGTGATAGAAAAAGGGTGTGAGGGCCCCAAAGGGGTGTTACAGAAATGATCCTGATATTAGAATATATAGATATAGCCAGCGATAACTAATATACAATACATCTGACAGATTCCAATGGTAGCAATATTTCAGTGATTTACTCGAAGGTTGAATTAGTTTTGCCAAACTCGATGTTGTACTTTAAAGCAGAAAGTAATGTGGTAAAAAGATTGCCCAGCTAACAAATTACATTCATAGTGAATATACTGACTTTCTATAATGAATATTTACACAATTGTATCATGTATGAATATAATTATTTAATGTAGTTTATAATTAATTTGAAGAATATTCACATAATGTCATCCGTTTTCTACTGTCATTACCCCACCTGTATATTTGTTCATTGTTTTATACATTAGAAAAATGTAGGAAAATCTCTTCATGTGTGTTTAAAAGGATGTCATGATCACAATACGAGAAATACCAATGTTTAGCGTGGTATACGCAACACGAGAAAAAACATCCATTCTAGCAGTTGACAAAGAATATCAAAGTATGATTTATAAGAATGGACGAGCGTGAAAAATGTAAGTAGAAGAGCTGTCGCAAAACCGAACCTCGCTATTTTTCACTGTGAATGATTCATGACAAATAGAGACACATCTATATATAGTACCTATAAACGTTTACCAAGCTCTATTGAATCAATTGACTCACTTCATGCTTTCAAATGGCCATTAAAACATTTGTATTGATAAATCATTCTACACTATTGATACATACTTGAAAGATGGCAATCAGAAATGCTATTACATACATGAACCAGATATGTTCTTCATCTCTAGTATTCAAGCGTTTTCCAAAAGTATTATGCACACATTAATGAACATCATTATCATTAAATTTTCAGCAATCGGTAGGTGTTGAATATTCATCTAAATAATACCAATATTGTGCATTCATGTAATTCACTGTCTTTTCTTAACTCAACTGTTTGACTTGGCATGAATTATTCATTCTACAGTTCTCATTGCATTATTTGCATTATCCCACCAAAAACCCTGACGGGTAAAAATTTGGAGCAAGTCCTGAAATATTTTAGCAACTACAAAAACTTCGTGATATAAAAGGTGTGGAATCAAAACTGTATGCCAATTGCAACTTATTATTCATCAATACGGCCTGGAAAATAACAGGAAACACTTGGCTCATTGCCCCCCACGTCCCCTCATATAATACCACCCCGAATTGAAGTGAAGTGCATGATGCTAATAAATGGGTAACTTCACGTTCCTGACACAGAGAAACGTAATATGAGTCAAGAAAATGTGTAATCTACGCATGGTCTCATGGAGACTCTGTAGCGTTATTGGTTATTAAATTATCAGAATACCCACCTTTGTAAATAAATGTTGCATTTGTGGCTCGAAAGAAGGCCAAGACTGACTTTGGCCCGGCCATACATTTCCTCATCGGAGAATGATAAATTTTAACTTCAAATGAGAATGAAAATACAATATAAAATAATTTTAAATTATACTTCGAATTTGAAAGTAAATTGAGTCTTTTTACTTCATTCATGAAACCTACATCACGAAATCTAACAAGATATTGGTAAGTTGAGTTCTATGAACTTATAACGTGATCAGGATAGTATACCCCCAATCAAATATAGGCTCTCAATTCAAGTTCTCTCAATCGCTACCCACTAAATGTCATCAAGTTGATAGAAAACTACATTTTAGAATAGAAAATAGACGGGGCAGGGCAAGTTTCTTTCATCATAGGCCTATTACGTTTTCCTGTGTCAGGAACGTGAAGTTACCCATTTCTTAGCATCTTGCACTTCACTTCAATTTGGGGTGGTGTTATATGAGCAGACGTGGGGGGCAATGAGCCAAGTGTTTCCTGTTATTTTCCAGGAAGAATTGATGAATAATAAGTTGCACTTGGCATATAGTTTTGATTTCACACCTTTTATATCAGGAAGTTTTTGTAGTTGATAGAATATTTCAGGACTTGGCATCAAGTTTTTACCCGTCAGGGTTTTTGGTGGGATATCAGTAATTTGTGTTGCTTCTTTATGACTATAGATGCATTTGCTTGTTCACATTAGCATCAGATTATATTTTTCGAACGTGTTATCAAATTTTCTTTCGAATAAATACTGTCTATTGATCGTATATCAGCATTGATTGGCTCTAAATGGGAGTCAAGTTGAAATATTCTTCAAATACCATACTTGAAACATACTCATTACTAGATTTGCATAATCTGGCAATAAGAAACAACGTGATAATTTATGAATATCACCTTTTTCATTTGACTTTCATTATCTCTCTGTTGTATCTGGTGACGATCATTCAGATAGATAGAGCGGAGAAAAAAGTACCCAAACTTTTCGATGGTTCATTGGTGGCCGTGATTTAATCGTCGATTTACGACAGTATTCTTCATTCCTGAAAGTAATTATTTCAATCTCTTCCTGTTAAAAATGATTCATTGACAAATCTCGAACACACAATTGATCTGATATATTCATACAGACAATGTTTTAAATGTCATTGAAATATGTCGTGAAATGATTTTTAAAATTATTCAAAACTTGAAAAATGAGTGTAAAATGACCTTACTTCCGGTTTTTGAAAGCAACGTCAGGTTAAATGATTCAAAAGTCACAATTTCATATGAGTTCACATAAGCCCTGAAGACATAGACAAATCGGGCGATTCATCGATACGACTGTATTCTTCATTTCTGAAAGTTATTATTCCAATCTCTTCCGGTTAAAAATGATTAACTGACAAATCTCGCACACACAATCGATCTGGTATATTCATACAAACTCATTTTCAAAATGTCATTGGAATGTGTCGTGGAATGATTTTTAAAAATAATAAAAACTTGAAAAATGAGTGTAAAATGAGCTTACTTCTGGTTTTCAAAAGTAACTTCCGGTTAAAAGATTCAAAAGTCACAATTGCATATGAGTTCACATAATCCCTGAGAAAATCAGAAAAATCGGACTATTCGTTTGGCCTGTAGCCGAGTTCTTAAGTGACGACGGAAGGAGAAGAAGGAGGAGGAGGAGGAGGAGGAGGAGGAGGAGAAGAAAACAGAAAAAGAAGTCTTTTCACAGTGCTATAAGTTCCAGACGTTTTCTCCGAAATATCACAAATTTGGTATGTCGTGTCGTGTATGGCGCCTCATTTCATTACAACAAAGAAGAGGTATCTAGGTTTGTTAGTTCCGGAGATACAGTATATGCTCAATACCACCTGAAAGTACTTCGTGTAAACAGTGTAAGCGTGTAGCTGAGATTTCGCATGGACTTGGCTCAAGCTAGAATATTCTTCAAATACCATACTTGAAATATACTTAATACTAAAATTTGCATTATCAGGCAAAAGGTATATCAACGTGATAATTTATGGATATCAGTTGTTTCATTTGACATTGATTATCTCTCTGTTGTATCTGATGACGATCAATCAGATAGATAGAGCGGAGAAAAAAGTACCCAAACTCTTCGATGGTTCATTGGTGGCCATGATTTAATCATCGATACGACAGTATTCTTCATTTCTGAGAGTTATTATTCCAATCTCTTCCGGTTAAAAATGATTAATTGACAAATCTCGCACACACAATTCTGATGTGATATATTCATACGAACATATGTTCTAAATGTGTATGAACAATAGTATGAACAAAACAAAATGTACGGTATACGTGATGAGTATTTATGAAAACAACAGTATCACAATTCGCTCTATTATCTGATATTTCATTAGTAATGATTGTTCATATATTTTTTATCGTCATATTATCATCATATTGGTGACGTGATAGAATATTTTACGTGAGGCTACTTGTTTTAAGGCTGACTCAATTGTTTTGTACATTATATTTCAATATTGTTGTCTGTACGTGAATTCACATTTATTCATATCGGGTTCAACAGTGCACTGCAATGATAGCTGAGATATATTGGCGTCCGATGAATGATTGATGAGATGATGGAATCAGAACTGCTATTGACTGCTATGTATTGTGCATTACCATGATGGTTGTAATTTCACTTTGTCAGACATTTACTATAGTAGATAATGCTCTGTCTGGGATACAGTGTGAATAAATAGTATATACAATTGATAATGATATATTTTGCAATATTATTGATGTATACGTTCTTTAAATGCAGTTTACTGCTACGTACACATGTTGTTATCCTTGACGCAATTTTATTTAGGAAATCAGCGACGTTATTGTTAATAATTGTATGAACATTTACGCTTTTGATAGGCCTATATGCCATAATAAACTCACAATTAAACCTCATTCAGGGTAATAATTAATTCAAAAAGTGAATTTTACAACTAATTGGGAATTATTGGTGGATTAATTCATTTTAGTTCCAATTTGGGGAAAATTCAGCAATCACAAAGTCTAATAATTGTGAATATATGATGGAAAAACTGGAACAGAGGGCTGATCAATTTTGGAAATGGAAGATAGTGAATATTTCCTTCATACCAATTGCACGTTATCCAAAAATAGTGATATATATATATATATATATATATATATATATATATATATATATATATATATATATATATATATATATATATATATATATCTTCATTTATTACACGATTTGAGTTTACTCTATGAGGGAATAGGTTACCTCACTACCCTCACTACTGAAAAAAAAGTAACATGGTATTAATATGATATGTACACACCACTATTGTAAAAGCATAGCACTATACTCATCATGTAGAGGGTGCGACCAAGAAGTGATTTACTTTCAGCACACTTATTTTTATTGTTACGCGTATATGTAGCATATTGTATGTATACCATATATGTATTTTTATTTAACCGTTGCCAATATTTTATTGCTACAATGAATAATAGAAATACATAAGCCATTATGAATAAATATGTGCAATGCAACTGATAACAGAGCTCTTTTACAGTAGTTGAAAAAGTTATTGTTACAATTTCCGATTTCAAAGATAGTTAACCATCTATATATATATATATATATATATATATATATATATATATATATATATATATATATATATATATATATATATATATATATATATATATATATATATATATATATATATATACATATATATATATATATATATATATATATATATATATATATATATATATATATATATATGTGTGTATACATATATATATATATATATATATATATATATATATATATATATAAATATATATATATATATATATATATATATATATATATATATATATATATATATATATATATACGTTTGCAAATGATTTAAAATTCGAAATATCTAAACGAAAGTAATTGCACCTATGTAATATCTGAATCACATTATCTGTCTGGTTTATTCTCATACTGCCTATTCTTACACCGCCTACGCTACCTGTGAACCTTTTTGACTTCATGTCCTGTATACAGTATAAGTAAACAAACATCTCGCGTTTCAAGATGAAAACTTATTCATTTTCCAAAATGGCTTCTGAAACTCTAAAAATATAATCTCACAGTATTCATCATGTTAATAGTACGTAGTGCATACAATCTATATGAATGCTATGAAGTCTTATGCATATCTGCTACCACCTGAAAAACGTTCTTTGGACACCCCTAAAGGCCACAATCCACCATTTGTTCAGCTCAATAACATAAAAAACAATCGAAAGATAAGAAAAAAACTGTATAAGACCTGAACCTCCAAACACTCCACCCTAAGCGGTGACATGGGGAGTCTACGTTGGATCAGAGTTAAAAGTGATTTCGACATTACTAAAAACACTGTCATAAACAAAGACGGGATCGATCCAAATCTCACGACTGTGCGTTATGTATGTTTTCCAATATTCTCAATCTGCGTCATTCACTGATAACTTACACGATCTCAAACCACGAGCAAAGAATAGAAGGCGATATATTTCATGTTAATTTATCATACAAACTCTCATCAAACATTGTGTTTTGTAACAATTTTTTCAACAATAACCGCAGTTTATTTGGAAACAGGTCTTTACACGAGTGCTGATCACTTCTTCTCAGATCCCAGAATGTATAAAGCAGCCGAGCCTTCCGACTAGAAGCAGCTATTGGAAGCGACGAGTAATGACGCTGCAGCACCTACAATACCCGTACCGAACACATAATATTTCATTGGCCCCACGAGAGTGAACAAAACTTTGAACCTCACAATCTCTGTTCAATCTGAGTCTATAACTTCCCAAGAATATGATAATTCGTCGTCTATATATTGATCCCAATTCTCATTGTGAAATACTATTCACTATCCTATAGTCAGAGCATTCTGCATGATTCTTCTTCCAGGATGAACACATAGTCCTTCATTCATACATACATACATACAAATACAAACACACACACACACACACATGTATATATATATGTATATGTATATATATATATATATATATATATATATATATATATATATATATATATATATATATATATATATATATATATATGTTTGTGTCCAACGTTACAATTGTGTTCACATACAACTGAAGGTAATTAACCACCACGAGGATTTACGACTCTATTTCACTCGATATTGCGGCAATTCGTCAATCGTAACTCCGTGCACAGGCCTGTGCGTATAACACTGTGTAACTGACTCGGGTCGAAAAGCAGTCATAATTTACTACAAGTTAATTGCTACACATAGTACCAACTCCTATGGAAAACCAACCACGTGGCATAGTCGGTGGTAGATGTGTGGAAAGGGTTGAGAGGGTAGGATAGGGCACTTCTCCAGAGTGAAGAAAGACTAGAAGAAAGAGAGAGATGGAGAGAAAAAAAGAGAGGGAGAGAGAGAGAAAAGGGGTGAGAGAGAGAGAGAGAGAGAGAGAGACTTGCAACTAGCATTGTGCGAAAGTAGTGATGAAACAACGAGTCTCGATTTTTTAATCAAAAATTCCTAATGAAATGTTTGCTCATGAACTCTGAGGAGAAATATGATTCTTCATATATTATGGATTGAAAGTACAAACAAGTGCT
>OZ023327.1:32604258-32634258 GCA_964007535.1 Brachyptera risi
TATATATATATATATATATATATATATATATATATATATATATATATATATATATATATATATATATATATATATATATATATATATATATATATATATATATATAAATATATATATATATATATATATATATATATATATAAATATATATATATATATATATATATATATATATATACATATATATATATATATATATATATATATATATATATATATATATATATATATATATATATATATATATATATATATTCATATATATATATATATATATATATATATATATATATATATATATATATATATATATATATATATATATATATATATATATATATATATATATATGTATATATATATATATATATATATTATATATATATATATATATATATATATATATATATATATATATATATATATATATATATATATATATATATATATATATATATATATATATATATATATATATATATATATATATATATATATATATATATATATATATATATATATATATATATATATATATATATATATATATATATATATATATATATATATGTCCTATATTTTCATCATATCAATCACATATTCACTGGTTAGACAACTTCAGAGCTCTTGAAAATTCAACCATAATAAATATATATATATATATATATATATATATATATATATATATATTTATATATATATATTTATATATATATATATATATATATATATATATATATATATATATATATATATGTATATATATATATCATATATATATATATATATACATATATATATATATATATATATATGGTATGTATATATATATATATATATATATATATATATATATATATATATATATATATATATATTCATATATATATATATATATGTATATATATCATATATATATATATATATATATATATATATATATATATATATATATATATATATATATATATATATATATATATATATATATATATATATATATATATATATATATATATATATATATATATATATATATATATATATATATATATATATATATATATATATATTCAACAAAAAACTCTTCAGTGTCTCCGACGCTGAGGAAGTGTGACGTGAATAATCTGATTTCCAGTAATGTGACACTATTCGTGCACCAATACTTTAACTTTGTATAATCGTAGCACTGTTCAAGCACGAAATCCTGGCCAGGTTTCAGAATTAGAGCTCAAACCTAGGGACAGGATCACGAACCCATGTAGACATGCTAACCAGATTGTGTATGATCATCACACGTATTAAAGACCTACTATAATGCCAGACATTATATGAACCGATATTCAGATTCTTTATCACAACACTGACATACTCATTATAGTCTTATCCCAGTACTAATAATTTTGTATAGCATCATGAAAAAATGTAAAATAACTAGAATTATTGATGAAGGTAGTGAAATCCTTCAACTTGAACAAATGGGAATATTCACTTTTTTCTGGTATAGCGTGGTTCACGAGTCAAATGTCTGAACTGATGATCGTGTAAATATTTCGCTGTAATACACATCGTCAAAATTAATTCTCTGTAGTTGTTGAGCATACGAGCTATAGTCCAAAAAAGTGTTTTGAGAAAAACATTATGGATTTTCCCAAAGTCCAGTGAGAAAGACTCAGGTAGCAAAATGTGAAGGGTTTCTTCGAAATATTCCATTCTTGAGTACACATGAGGATAACAATTATCTTAACGACTTTCAATTTTAACATCGACGAGAGCTCTCAATTTTGAGGAAAATTTGCCAGATTATACGTGACTACCTCTCTTTTGATATATTTCTTCAAACTGATCTTCATTCATTCTAGAGAAATATAAACACAGGCTAGCTCTCCGCATAATAACATATTAGAATACAACATATGAATATGAAAATAAATTGTGCCATATATGGCAAGTCAGTATCATATGAAATTTGATATACAAACCAAACCAATCAAACATGAGTGGATATGCCCACCTTCGTGCTAGATGAATGCTGTCAAAAAAAAAATCAAGAATCGCTATTCGCATGGTTAAACATCATACACGCTATTTGGTTTACTCTATAAACACAACACCTTGTAAATATCTTCGACGTTTCTTCAACAGGATCAAAATGTTGCATATCTTCTATGCATATTATCAAAAAAATTGAACATCAGCTGTATAAATCCTATATACCTATATAGACCTATATATAGAGTGATTATATTTGTGTACTCCTCTTATAACATCACTTAAGAGTCCATGGGAGTCGACTTAGTGAATTATCAGTTTTTTGGTGATAACTTTTGGACGGTGTGAGATATCAAAATTGTAATACGCGAGAAACACAGATAATTATAATAGCTTCAAGATGTTATAAATAATAACTATTCAAGTTATGTCACATAACTGTCAAGCGTGTACAGCTAAAAAAACTCATTTTTTAGCTGTATACGCTTGACAGCTATGGGACATAACTTGAATAGTTATAGCTTATATCATCTTGAAGCTATTATAATTATCTGTTTTTCTCGCGTATTACAATTTTGATATCTCACACCGTCCAAAAGTTATCACCAAAAAACTGATAATTCACTAAATCGACTCCCATGGACTATTAAGAAGGCATCAGTATGGATTCAATTGTGATATGATAACTCGACTATCACTATTCTAGTATACATGATCGACTGTTGAATTTAATATGCATAATATTTCACTTCCTTGACAGCTAGACCGCACACAAGGCCTGGAGTTATCCTTAATCGGACTTCACTCGACTAAATGTTCATTATTATTTTACATTCTGTATGTGGGTTTATATTATGTTTTTTGTGCGTGAAGAAAAAAGTATACCAATTGGAAATTGAATTTGAATTAAACAATACACAATGGCGCAACATTGAGTGATAGCAACATATTATTGAATGATTAAATATCTATAATACCCAATTCAATGATATCAAACCAAAGTTACAGAACAATCGAAAATCAAACCTGTGGATTCAAAAGATACGGATGACAAATTGTGATATGGCCTGTCTGGCCAACAATATTGACGTTTTCAACTACACTGATACTCGAAGTGATGTTATTAGGGACCTAGTCACTATAGGAAGCAGTATGCAGGTTTCGATGACATACCAAGTTACATACTAAAACATGCGACTGCATTCATATCCAGACCACCAGTGGCGGCTCATGTGTAAGTACTGAAAAATGGTAGCACTCGCTATGGTTTGCCGAAATTATACTATTTTTCAATCAATACATCTTGAATGAATAATTTCCTACATATTATGTATTGTATTTTTTCCTAGCAATCACTGTTCAGAAAATACAGCTCTATAGAAAAATGATAGCAGAAAAGAACGTTGCTATTCATTGTTAAACGCCCGCAAATATATTCAAATATATTCCAAGACTCACACGCCACGCCACTGAACGCCTGCAAGATCTGTGCCTGCAACTTGTCATACACATCCAAGGTACTGCATGGCTTGTCGCTCAGAGCAAATCAGAGTAAGTGGGCAAAGTGAACCCGCGGTGAAGCGGAAAATGCGAGACCTTTAGCCTGCTGAAGTGCTGCAAGGCTTATTTTCAGGCAAACTCAAACTTGCCCGAACAATACCGAATTTGAACCACTCAAGACACCGCGCACTAACGGGCTCCCTGCTCTCTCGTCGTTACCTAATCTCTCGTGGACTAAAGGTTTGGTGTTTCGAGCCACCCTAGATCTTGATACCCCCATGAACAATTGACCACTGGTGATAGGCGTGTCTAATCACCAGGTCAGCTTGATCTATACTTCATGTGGGAATTTAGAGATACTCTGATAGGTAAATGTCAAATTTCACACATAACAAAGCCCATTTGATTGGATGTTTTGTTTTGTGACGTTTGTGGGCGGGTCAATCACTGGTCGTCAATTGAGATAGTTCCGTAATAAGCTCTCAGTGAATGCCATCAGATAATTTCTAGCTGGACATTTCTTCAGATTTGAAGAGGCCTACTAATCTGTAGATCAATTGAAAACTCTGGCTTTTCATAATGACTCAAGTTTTGAATAGAATACATTGGAATATTTGCGTTATGGTGAATAAATTATGCATGATATGTTGCGAAAAAACACGAAGAAGTAACTATACGGGGACAGTGGTGAAAGAGCGAGGCTTGACAATTTGTCCGAGCGTGTGGAAATGAAAAGACAAACAAACACTGTATAGAATAGAAGGAGAAGGCAAATTCGATAAAGTGTATGCCGAAGTATTTCAGAAAGATGATAGCTTATATAATTGCACAATTGATGAGAGTTCAGAGGGGAAGAGAGATGAACATGGACCCATTCACATTCAATTATGAAGATATACAAGAAGCCATACAAGAAATTAAGCCACACAAGGCAGGAGGAGCAAACGGCATATCAATCGATTATTTAAAAGTGGCAAAGAAAGGAATCGTTCCATATCTGAGCGTTATACACGTAGAACATGGTCAAATATATATATATATATATATATATATATATATATATATATATATATATATATATATATATATATATATATAGCTTCTATACGATCCTATCTTTCATCCATAACTTTGATCGGGGAGCAATGATTTTGTATCAAGTTCAGATGTTATTGGAAACATGCATATATCTGAGGGTCCTATACAATGTAGGCCATTCTCTCGATAATTTACAAATATCAAAAGACTGGAAACAAGTAATAATTATTCTCATTCATGAAGGGGGATTAAAGATGGACCCGTTAAATTATAGACCACTCTGTTATACTTCGGTTTAAGTAAGGTAATGGAACGGGTAATAAAAGCTCACTCAAGAACATATTGTGAGGGGTCAGATTATATATGGAATAATCAATATGGATTTCGAAAGTATCATTCTTGTGAATCACAATTGGCTACTTCAATAGAGGACATCAGTGATACTGACAGTGTGGGAGGTCAGACAAATGCAATATTCAAAGACGTAAGTAGAGCTTTTGGTGCGGTTGAACATAACCATCAGTCAGTATAGTGAATATAAGTGATGAAGTGGATAGACAAATTTGTCACAGGGATTAAACAAAGGGTTGAAGTGGGAGTGAACTTTCAAATGAAATAACCGTAGAGTCAGTAGTACCCTAAGGTAGCGTCCTAGGACCCCTTACATTCTCATATAATGTAAACAGCTGACTATGAGGTGTTTCATCCAACATAAGGCTGTTTGCCGACGGTTGAGAAATATGCGGAAAAATATGTTCAAAGAGATCTAGTCACGCTGAATGATGAACTTCGTGAAAAAGGTCTGAACATGAAATGTAAGAAAAGTGTCGTGATAACACTTGGAAGCAATCGACAGACCGGAGAACAGGCCAAGTTTCACTATAAGATTGGATCAGAAATAATTGCAAAAAAAATATATGCAAACAATCTGGAAATCACAATTAACTACCAATTGAATTGGAAAAACAAACATGAAGCCACAAGCTTTTGAGAGATAACATTTTGTGATGGAGCATTTGAAATCGGCAAGTGTAAAGGCCAGAGAGACCGCGTGCCATCGTACCAAGCACTCGTGACCAACACTGGGAAGCCATCTGAGACCAAAAATAATACAATAGTGCAGAATATGGATAAAGTTCAAAGAAGAGCAGCATTGTTCATATCAGCAAGAAGAAGAAAAACAAATGTCTCCAACAAAATAAAAATAGAGTGACTTAAAACCGCAAAACCGAAAAGAGAACTCCAGGGAAGAAAAGGTAATTGTCAAGAAAACAAGGTAGAAATATTGATAAAGTTAAGGTGAACATTGAACCACCTGGAAATAGAAAGAGAAGAAATTCTCATAACCACATACTAAGATGAAAGTGTAACAAGGATAATTCACGATATGAAATGGAATTTACCACGTGATAGATGGAGGAAAGCCAGGTTGACAAATATCTACATGACGTACACAGGTAGGCCAGCTTGGAGAGAGATCAGGTAACGATTGTCCAATGCTACATATATAGGTAGAAAGGACCACAAACACAAAATATTAGGAGAGAATCATAGAAAATTACTACGACTCAATTCAATTGTAGATAGAGGCGTATTGTAGTGGAATAATTGCCAGAAACTGTGTTCAAGTAGTCAGTACAAAGATAAATAGATTAATTATAAAAACTTGGAATGTCCATCAACTCAGTAACTATAATATTAGAGTATTCATACTTCTGACCCGTCAGGAATTACCATATACCTTTCAATCACTGCTATTTACAACATTGTATCCAAATGTAATTACCAAACTGTTTCAATAAATACCATCAACACACAATAAAATATTCGAAAATATCTATCTCTCTAGTCATATATATATATATATATATATATATATATATATATATATATATATATATATATATATATATATATATATATATATATATATATATATATATATATATATATTTATATTTATATATATATATATATATATATATATATATATATATATATATATATTTCAAGTCCATTGTAACAATATAGTCGAACTTGTTCTCGCCTTTTATTCAATTCCGTCGAAAACTTGATGAGAAATAGTTATTATAATATCGCCTCATGCATATTTTTTTCCAATTGTTTTCAATGAAGCAGTTTTGAGATACTTGGAAATATAAGAAATACCTCACTTGAAGCAGTATATGATGAAAGCTTTGAATTAATTAAAATCGCGGATAGAAAGCTCATGTAGTTTTCTTGTAGTTGTGGTTCACCATTTTCACCTGTACTTTGGCTTTACTGTTCTCAAGGTTTCTTCCTATCGTTATTTTCAATTGGTTACATACACAATTCGATTTCGTTCTCACAATTGATTCAATTACGTTAGTGCAGTCTTCTGACCCTCTGAGGTGGTCAAATATTCTTCAGTAATTTCGTTTCCTACTTCAAGGTAAGTGTCCACTGAATTCGTTCAAACTCTTGAAATCGTTATTTTATCGTTATAAAACTCTAGTTTAATTTCCTAAATTCCCTTTTTTAATCTTCATTCCAATACTTTTCTTTCTTAAGTAAGCTAGATAATATCTCGTGATTATTGACCATGTTCACTATCTTGTTATTATATTTCATTATTATAGTATCATACTCAGTATTAATTACTTATATAGATACCCAAATTGTACATGTCTTTTATTCACAATTTTGTATAAACTTTTCAAAAACTATCACACCGAACCGTGATTCAGGAGAGTGAGTTAGGATTCCAAACCTGGTCGACCATTCTGCCTAAGGAATTCTCGTAGTTTTGCTCAGTCGTTAATATGGAAGGGACAGGTCGCACGACAAGTATATTTGAATTTCAACGGATGGAAATCATTACTGACAGTCTATTCTATATGAGCATAGCATTATATTCGGCAGGTTTATCATTCTTGACGTATTCAAATGATAATTTGTTGTACAATTATTTGATGAATGTTGTTCTCTCGATCTAATATAAAAATTGCAATAAACCAGAAGTCGTCAATTTCTCCCTTCACTCTTTGTAAACCGCCACAAATTCTTCGGATGCCTCAGTAGTGTGTTAAATGGTGAGGGGGGGGGGGGGGGAGAGGAGAGGAGAAAAGAGAAGCAGATGCATATAAAAAATAGCGGTGCGCGTAATGTATGAAAATGTTAATTATCCGGTTATCGCATTTTGTTGGCATTTGCTAACACTAATTGATGTTGATAATGGCTTATTCAATCGTTCCAATGTTTCAATGCATGACGAAAAGAAACACTCTCCGGGGGTTCAAATTCTTCGGGATGAAATAAATTGGATATGCTGAAAATTAATGTCACTGCCATTGTACGTCTGAAACTAAATTTCCTAATACCTCAACATAAATACACCATATGTTCTAACAGAAGTCTACATTGCATAACTACCAAAACACATCTTCATTGATCTTCATAACAATCGTCAATTTATAACTATTCAAATGAATTAATTCCTATACTACTATTTTGATTCTCAATATGTCCGAGACTATACCGACATCCGGTGGTAAAACAAACAAGTACATTCGACTCGATGTTCTGCAACAGCTGGGTTCACCACTCATCCTGACACTCGAGCAATATTGTCATGGCGGATCTGACACCCACGCGCTCGGCGCTCGTGCTTGTTCTAACGCTCTACCATACCCCACCTAATTCACACATTACTTACATTGTTTAATTAAACCAAGGCGGCAAGGCGATTAAATTAATTGTACAGTTTAATGGGTGTTAAGAAGAGGAAATAAGGGTGAGAGGTGGGAGGGGTATGGGTGGGTGGAATTTGACACACTTAATTTTGTAAGATTTGTCACTATTTATGTGAAGTAGGCCTACGTTTTTCCACTATAATTGTTTGTTTTGAATTGTTGCTGAAATTGTATCACCGCTCGAGATAATGTAGGGTATGGAAAAAAAGCTGCATTGAATGTGAGTAGTGAATAGTTAGAAAAAATACTGAATTATATTATAAAATATGTATACATGCAAAATTGAAAAAAGTTCAAGAATTTCATTGAACAAGTTGACACTTATACTTTTCACATGACAACTAGTTTTTCTCATAATGGTGAGCACATTCAGAAGCTCAGAATGTTACGTAACCTAGAGGATTGATGTCTTCATCTGTTTCATCTCATCAGTATTAATGACGCATTTCGCTATGTTTTTCTTGAATTCCCGAGTTGTTGATTCAAAACATTATCATCCAAATATACACGTTACCCACAAAATAATCTATGATGAATAAAAAGAGCTTGTTAGAAAGAAGCTAATCGTCGATATCTCGCCACAGTTCACTCTATATATTGTTATTCCGTGCAATGTGTTCTAGTGATCATAAGTTAAAGCTAATATAGCAAATTGGATCCCGCAAATGTTTATGTTATGAGGAAGTATTGATAACGATGAGAATGTGCTATATATTAATATTAGGGAGGGCGTCTATATAGGCCCATTTGCTCAAGGGTTGAAACACCTATAACACCATTAAATGAAAAAATTGGCCCATACTTTAATATATGTGAGCAGACCTCAGCAATTCAGTTTTCGTATATAATCGGCTTAAATATCTGCGTAAGCTTACACATGTGCTATATATATATATGTATGCTTGAGAGAAGGTGCAACTGAATTCAGTTATGCCCCACAAATTATATGAGAGGGCTGGGTTTTCGAATGTATGTGTGTATTTAATTTGCAGTTCGAGTATTTTTTCCAGATACAGTACCTTCACTGTGAAATCTAATTATCAAGAGTACTTTGCCTTTAAGTTGTTATAAATCTATATCACAGTGATGTATAAATTTAATTAAAATTAATCCAGAAATGTATGTCCGTAATATGAGGACAAACAAGTCATGATTGCATGTTTATCTTGAAAGCTGAAAATTCGATAACGTATATTCACGGTTCTCTAATCTATTGATATCAAGAATGATGATGAACAAAAATGTTCGATTGGGTGTATAGAACGAACGATACACACATGCTTAAATGTGTGTGTCACGATTAGTTGTTCTATTCTATCAAAAATTCTGAAATTATTGGTTAAAAGTTCTATCCATTTGAAAAAGAAGAAGAAAATGTCGCCACCTTTTTTTCTTGTCACAGAGATATTCTCACATTTAATTTAAAAATGAAATTCAAAAAATTACACGAACAATATCTTGAATTTGAGTAAAATGTAGGAAATGTTCACAGCAAAGTAAATGTCTGTGTCTACTTTAATTAAACTCATATATTTTCATCTCCGGTTTAGAGTAAACAGCTAACTTTAACTAGATTTTGTTGAAAAATGATACTGTTAGTTTAAACATGCAGGAGATAAGTTAATTTCAGTGTCTTCGTGTGAAACTTTATGGAACAGTTCTAAAGACATGTAAAATCTTATCTTCTAGCCTGGCACTTCCACCAAAAGAAAATCCATTTGAAACTCTTTGAATAATCATCGCGATGATCAAAAAAATAAATAGCATCTCACTCGCCGTCATAACAGTGCGAGCATTTGAATTACCATTTTTTTATAGTTTTCTTCGCCACATTTTTATCAGACCTTGTCGTATTTATTCAAATAATATTTATAAATAAATTATATTTCAAGGCCTATTTGTATAGATGATACATAATTCACACATTTCGTACAATTCGTAAATTTTTAAGACTCACAATTTTATACAATCTATATAAGCCCAGGAAACCTCGAATTCAAAATAAGTTATCCGTATTCAGAAACAGACGAGAAGTTAACTGTGATTTCATTTGTACTATTCAGCATTATGAAAAGAACGATAGACCTACAGTCCTACAGTCATTGTTTTTCATCATTTCCATCATTGTTTTTGAGGAAATACCCACACAGTTATCATACTTTCCTTTCAAGGAAAATTCAAGCAGTTCTACCTGAAAAGACAATACACAAACAAAGACCAGTAGTAGCGCATCATATTGTTTACGCCTGTCTGACGATAAATAATAGGTGGAACGGAAAGTGTTACACTCACGCCTTCCGTTTTAGTAGATACACGGCTATCAAAGCTATAAATAGATACAATTTCAAGCTTTGTTATACGAAATATGACATCGATATGACCTCACAGCTTCATCAAGGAAGTTACATCATCCAAAAGTAATTTGAGAGCATCTGTGTAGGTTTTTTTGACGGAGAATGAGAAAGGAAGTGTAATTTCCTTTCATTACAATCAATTTTCTTTCTCACCATTATGAATGATCCCATCAAGAGAATTATCCACACGGTTACGATTTTCATCGACGTGTATTGCTAATTGGATGAATATGAACATCTATTCCCTCAAATATTATAATCTTTGAAAAACAATATACGTATAATGAATACATTGAGCCTTATGGCTGATCTTATTTCGTGAGATTGTCACTTTCTAATTTATTGGTAATCGTCTTCTGCTGAGATAATCAGATTTGTACACATATATTTATATTAACAATCATTCTAGAAATTTCATACAAAGATGGTTACACGAACTGAGAAAGTACAGTCTTTTGAATTTCATCGGATCAATTCAGATTTTATACTCAGTTCTTTCGGTTGAAGTGAACGTTCTGAAAGCAAAAATTTGTGTCAATCACGCGACACTCATTTCCTATGGAACTTACAACTCTTGAATGTCAAAATGGACGAAAACGGATTGTTAAAATACGTATAAGACTAATACAATCTGTGTTTATTATATTCACGATACGAGTATAATAGAAATTCTTCCGGTTCATTCAATAGGCCAACACAGTTTTACACAAAATTCCACGATTTCGAGTTGGCAGGAGCCTGCGATTTGTTAGTGAATATGAACGTGAATGTGTTTGTAAATTGTATGGTATATTTCATTAAATTATTTTCTCCTTCATTATATATATATATATATATGTATATATATATATATATATATATATATATATATATATATATATATATATATATATATATATATATATATATATATATATATATATATTTATATATATACATATATATATATATATATATATATATATATATATATATATATATATGAATATATATTATATATGTGTGTATATATATATATATATATATATATATATATATATATATATATATATATATATATATATATATATATGTATATATATATATATATATATATATATATATATGTATATATAAATATATATATATATATATATATATATATATATATATATATATATATATATATATATACACATATATAATATATATTCATATATATATATATATATATATATATATATATATATATATATATATACATATATATATATATGAATATATATTATATATGTGTGTGTATATATATATATATATATATATATATATATATATATATATATATATATATATATATATATATATATATATATATATATATTCAAGTTCAATTCATTTTCCATTCTTCATTTCATTTTGATATAATTTTATTCTACACCTTTCACATTATGTGCACTCTACAACACACGAACATAATACTGAACAATACATAATTATTTTAAATACATTACATTTTCACACGGTATTCTTAAAATTAGTCCTGTGTTGGGACAATTGATACTGTGTATTCGTATTGTTTTTCTTCGATATTGAATAAATTAAAGTAGAAGCCCGTATAAGAAAGATTCTTGTGTGCGGGCTTGACTGAAGTAAAAAAACATCAGAAACAATTGACAGTTGAAAAACAGGAGATAATTTTCATCAAGAGGTTATGTGACGAGAAAGTAAACAAACGAGTAGACAAATTGCGATTTCAAGTTACAGTTGAATTTAAGATGAAAAGAAAAAACAAAACAGAATATTTCTTGATGCATATAAGTTGTAACGATTGAAAGAAATGTCGACCCATATCCCTTAACCACTCACTTACGCCTTTTCTAAATGTGGGTGTGCTATTTAATGATCTGATATTAAATAGGTATTTTATTGAAGAAGTAAGGAGCAAGATAGTCTGCATGCTGTTGACCAATCATTTTATTCTTTCTGGGTATGATTAAATTAAAAACCTTGGATTGCGATCTATTTCTAGTGAGATATGTGTGAAGTTAGGTTTCCTTTTGATATAGGGTGAAGTTTTATTTTATTGGAATTCATTTTATTGGTTTCATTTCATTGGTATTATCCATAACAAACAGCATGAATTATGAATAAATACAAAATTACACGTTACAAATGAATTCACAAAAAATATGATAAAATGAACATGATTAAAGCATACAATTAAAACTTATTATCATTATTTTCTTGATGCCACACAACAAAATCTAGTCTTCGCAGTTACCACAAAATCCCTTGACTGTGACTGAACCGAAATAAAGGTGAATACATTGTGAATTTGTGACGTTTCATGACCGATTCTCAACTCGACCGAAGCAGGTAAAATGGTATAACGGATGAGTTAAGATTCAGTCGAGTTGAGATTCGGTCGAGTTGAGATTCGGTCAAGTTGAGATTCGGTCGAGTTGAGATTCGGTCGAGTTGAGACGATCATACTCTGGGCTTGGCTAGCTGCTTATGAAATCAGTCGAGTTGAGATTCGGTCGAGTTGAGATTCGGTTGAGTTGAGAATCGGTCGAGTTGAGAATCGGTCGAGTTGAGACTGATACCAAAGGGGCTTTATTCAGGATAGGTCAAGTTGAGATTCAGTCGAGTTGAGATTCAGTCGAGTTGAGATTCGGATGAGTTGAGAATCGGTCGAGTTGAGACGGTCATAATGTGGCCCAGGCTGGCTGCTTGTACAATCAGTCGAGTTGAGATTCGGTCGAGTTGAGAATCGGTCGAGTTGAGACAACTATTCAGGGGCCGACTCCATACATTTTGTTGGGCGTGTATCTATAGCCAACTCCTCCCACTCTATATTATATACACTCGCTTTTAATAGCCATATACCTGGTTGCGAAATAAGATGTTATAATGAAAACTAGGCTTCATTATGTGGTAGGAGAAGGGGCCCCGGCTGGATGCTTGTAAAATAAGTCGGGTTGAGATTCGGTCGAGTTGAGATTCGGTCGAGTTGAGATTCGGTCGAGTTGAGACGATCATATCGTGGGCTTGACTAGTGGCTTGTAAAATCAGTGGAGATGAGAATCGGTCGAGTTGAGACGATCATACTGTGGCCCAGGCTGGCTGCTTGTGAAATCAGTCGAGATGAGAATCGGTCGAGTTGAGAATCGGTCGAGTTGAGACGATCATACTGTGGCCGAGGCTGGCTGCTTGTAAAATCAGTCGAGATGAGAATCGGTCGAGTTGAGAATCGGACGAGTTGAGACGATCACCACTAAATTGCATGTTATATTGTGTGGAGCGTCTCATCTCGACCGATTCTCATCTCGGCCGATTCTCATCTCGACCGAACATAAGGTTACATCCCACTTCAAAACTAACCAACCAATGGCATTGTCAACCCCCACCAGAGAGACAGGTAGTTGTATATTCACTGATCATAACAAATATACCTACCCAATTAACTACTTGTATGAAATGGAACTCCAAGTTGAACAGGCATTATCACCCCCATCAATGTGACAGGTGGCCCCCACTACCGCTTCGTTAGAGTGAGAGGTCTGACCTCGTTAAGGGATTATAGCGAACGGATGTTCTACCTGCGCCGAAAGGGACAGTAAAAATTAAATAACCGTTATAGAGATAAATTAGAATGTCTTCGCATAATTTTGGACTATTATATTCTGTAGATACGCACTGGAAATGAAAATCTGAGCAGTTCACTTTTTTATTGTAAGAAATTCGCTTATATTTGGCCGAGATAATACAGCGATATATTTGTGAGTTATTTTCATTCCATCCTACCTGTCCACATTGATATAAGCCCCTGATCAATGTTACTTATGATCTAACTGCGATTAAAAAACATCAAATACGTCATATTTTCTCGTTGGTGGTGTGCTGGATTTAATTGTGGAGAATGTATTTTTCTCTCTTGATTTTTAATTTCTTAATTTCCGATCATTTTTCGATGAAATATTTATTATCAAACTACGACAATAAAATGTGAATTTTTCTTGTGGTTTTGATGTTTTCTATCAGCTAGAGCCGGTTGTTTCAACTGATAGCAAATTAATTCAGCCATAATAAGTGAACTTATTTGTCATCACCGTTGTTATTTCCATACTATACATGATGATGAACCAATTAATTATTGATTATCTGTCAGTGTACAACCGGCTCTTAGTAAGTGAAAAGATTTGAAATAAAAGACCACAGATTATTCACAAACACATGGCATACACATGATTAGGGCATAATCCAATTTAATATCATTTTGGGCCTTTATTACAGATAAATATTCCATTTGAACCGTTGCACTAGAGTGAAGCACCAAAATATATAGTATATATACTTGATGCATTAAAAGTGTCATTTGAAGTATACTCAGTACGCTATAGTTCTACTGTTATCATGCAATGAAAAGAGAGAACAATGAGAAATAATGGAAAATAAAATGTAAAAATAACTCGCAGAAACATATCGCTGTATCTCGGCCGCATATGAGTGAATTTCTTACAATAAAAGAGTAAATTGCTCAGATTTTCATTTCCAATGCATGTCTACAGAGTATAATGATATAAATTCTTTGATGACGTTAATTGTCATTTAACTTTTGTTGTTCCTTCCGGTTGAGGTAATACATGCTTTCGCTATGATCCCTTCGACGAGGTTCAGACCTCCCACTCCAACTAAGCAATTAGTGGAGGTGCAGGGGAAAAATATACGAGCTACCTGTCACTCTGATGGGGGTGATAATGCGTATTCAACTTGGAGTTCCCCTTTCATTTGGGTACTGAATTGGGTAGGTCTATTTGTTATGGCCAGCGAAGGTACAACTACCTTCTCTTTGGTGGGGGTTTACAATGCGTTGGTTGAGCAGTTTCGAAGTGGGAAGAACCCCCTCTCATACAAGTAGTCGATTGGGTAGGTCTATTTGATATTGTCAGTGAATAGACAAGTACCCGTCTTTTTGGTGGGGGGTTACAATGCCGTTGGTTGGTCAGTTTCAGAGTGGGAGGTAACCCTATGTTCGGTCGAGATGAGAATCGGTCGAGTTGAGATTCGGTCGAGTTGAGACGATCATACTGTGGGCTTGGCTAGCTGCTTATGAAATCAGTCGAGTTGAGATTCAGTCGAGTTGAGAATCGGTCAAGTTGAGAATCGGTCGAGTTGAGAATCGGTCGAGTTGAGACTAGTACCAAGAAGGCTTTATCGGGATAGGTCGAGTTGAGATTCGGTCGAGTTGAGATTCGGTCGAGTTGAGATTCGGTCGAATTAGGATTCGGTCGAGTTGAGACGATCATACTGTGGCCTAGGCTGAACGCTTGTGAAATCAGTCGAGTTGAGATTCGGTCGAGTTAAGATTCGGTCGAGTTAAGGGAGGACAGAGGTGAAAATCTTATAATCTAAAGTATAATATCAAACAGTCTCAAAATACTACACAATACTAATCAGGTCACACAAAAAAAAAAAAAAAAAAAATTTTTGTATTCTTGGTATGGTTTTTGTATATTTTTTGTATAAATTTTGGCATTACTGGAAAACACCTTTTCTGGTTAACCAACACAAATAATTTCGATATTTGGAGTGGAATCTAATCGCAACAACCCAACATAATAATGGGTATTCGTTTCTACATCACAATAATACTTTTGCTGTTAGATATTTTTGAAGTTTTATCAAATTTTATTTTGTTTTTTTGAAAATTCACCAAATACTCATTATTTTATTGTACCATCATTTTTCATTCGTTTAGGTTTTCAATACCCACTTCCTTCCAAATACTATTCAGAAAAATTCACAAAAAAAATCAACACATTCTAACAGATAGTTATAGAGAAAAGATGTTTCTCACACTCAATTGCGTGGGAAAAACTGTAGCAGAGATAATTTTATGCGGAAAAGAGTGTTTTCTATGATTTTTGTGCTATATCCACCGTTGAAATATTTTTTGATATGGTTATAATACTCTCACACCTTTCAGATAATTTTTATATGAAAGTTGACATAAAAGACTGAATGAAAAAATAATAATTTTTTTTTTTTAAATAATGTTAAAACTAGTGTTTTCACCTCTGTCCTTCCTTAAGATTCGGTCTAGTTGAGATTCGGTCGAGTTGAGACATTGGACGAGTTGAGAATCGGACGAGTTGAGATTCGGTCGAGTTGAGACGAAATCGAGTTGAGATTCGGTCGAGTTGAGATTCGGTCGAGTTGAGATTCGGTCGAGTTGAGATTCGGTCGAGTTGAGAATCGGACGAGTTGAGACGCTCCCGAAAATAAGTGCTATATGGTTTCAGTTGTATCATAATACATCAATTCATCACGAAATTTCATTCATGATATAATGAAGATGGAATTGAAGAGAATTTGGAAAAGAATTTGGAAAAGAGAAAAGAAATATCTGTTCAGCCTCCCAATATTGTGTTACATATATATGATCTATCTTTTTTTTGTGAGAAGAGATTTCAATTCTTGTTTGACATTACGATAACTCACATTTCTGAGGAAGATGGGTGAATTGTTGAAAAGTTTAGGAATGTCATAGTTTAGTTGTTTTTTTCCGTGTTTATTTTCATGAGGAGGAATATAATAAAAACCTTAATTACGCACTCAAGTATTTGTAGAAGCATCTTCATTCTTCAAGGGTGTTATAGTTATTGTCGGAGTAATATTTCAAAATAAGTCGATACACGTGAATGTAATTAACGAATAGTATACACCACAGAAAGAATAGAAGTCACCATCAGAAATGATGATACTTTTTTGTCCTTGTCAGGGACCATATTGCGTGACATTTTATTCTGAAGTGAACGAACTTGTTGAATATGAGTATAAACCTACATATATATATATATATATATATATATATATATATATATATATATATATATATATATATATATATATATATATATATATATATATATATATATATATATATATATATATATATATGAATATTCATGAATATATACATATATATATATAAATATATATATAATATATATATATATATATATATATATATATATATATATATATATATATATATATATATATATATATATATATTGTACAACATTTCCTCATGGATGCGATCCATTAACGATATGCATGAACATTTCCGTCAAATCATAAAAATGTGACCATTCTCGGACTTGCACCCAAGGACCTCTTGGTTTGTACCCAAAGCTCTAACCAACTGAGCTAAATGACCACTGAGATTCAAGTCGATTAATCGACACATTTATATCAAATATATTTTTTCCTCCTATTTTTTATCACCATGTGTAATTCGAATCAGCCCGTATCAGCGCTATGTTAATTATGTTTACAGTAGGCCTATAGTGTCTTCATACCTATCTTCATACTCGCATGGAGATGATTTTATATTGTGTTTTAACGACGCACTGTAATGATTACTAAGATCTATTGGCGTCGGATAAATGATTAATGAGATGATAGGATGATGAGATGAAGGTTTTTATGGGTAGTGGGAAGGATAATGGGAAGGAAGCGGTCGTGGCCTATATTGTGGGAACCATCCCGGCATTAGCCTAGACTACAGAGGGAAACCACGAAAAACCCATGTAAAGATGGATGGTGGTGGGGATCGAACCGGGTCCGATATGTCCCTTCACCTCCCGGATCACACGAAGCAAGTGAGCTAACCACTCATCTACTGTGCCGGTCGCATAGAGATGAGCAATATGTGAAAGAATGAAAATTGATTTTCCAGATTCAGGAAATGTATTTAATTAATCTCGTTTCCTCAGATCACTCATTGGTGCGCATGCATCTTTGCACGATAATAAAAGATACAATCACTATAAAGTTATTATTATAGGCCTATATTACTGCATGGTGTATATAAATCCTGACAAAACTAACACACCGCATAAATTGTATTCCTATTTCATTGAATTTCAATTCCAGCAGCAGAAACCGATGTTCACTGATGTGTCTTCGATATATCTATCACATAAGTATGATACGTATCTATACAGAGATAAAATTTACCACACATTTTCGGTCGTGATACCGTCATATTTTATGTTATTAATGTTGTGTTGTTACATGTTATTCGTATTATCAAGTTCGTCATAAAATGAATTGTTCAAAAGTGTGGATAGCATGAATGTTGGCAAACGCGTGTAAGTTTGAATTGGGGAGATCCGTTTTCCGGCCAGCCAGTGGGTACTGAGTGACGTCATGCGCGAGTCGAACGAGAATGCCTATGCGAGATAGTCATACCTTGTATTTCAAAAATATATGTGGACTATGTATTCTGGGACATACAAACGCAAAACGTTGGAGAAAATCAAACAATATGAAATGAATATGATGAAACTCAAAAACCAGTTCCATTTTGAGTGTGAAAGCATCTTGAATCTAGCAATTTCACTTTGAAATAATGTCGGTCTTAAAAAACGAATATTGAATTGGTGAAAATTCTCAAATATTTTATGAACACTTAATGTAATTAGGTGTTTGAACATCTGAAAATATATTATATGAATTTGATAGAGTACAAAAGAATTGCCCGAAGAAGCAGAATAACACACAAACTATCAAAATATAACGTGGAATTAAAAATATTTTCAGAATATGTCTATGAATGATCGGTTGATACAATCTGGAGTAAATAAGTAAAGTGGAGTGGGGGGGAGGATAATAGTGAAATTAAAATGAATAAAAAAGTGAATGAAGAAATGTGAAGATAAGTAGTGGAAATGGAAAAGAAGAAGTAAAAGTATATATGATATGTATGTGTACAGGAATAATTAAAGGTGATTAACTCAATGATTGGCTATAGAGATAATTTCTAAGAACGATGACGGAGTCACAAATAATGCTGATGACTATATAATATATTATCCCTGTATTTCTCAATGTTTCATATATTCTTCTACCAGCTTCGGGATGGCACCTTATGGCTTTTGCTCTTGACAGCAATCTTTGCACTTCTATTGTGTCCATCTTATACTCTGGTTTGTAATATTGCAGTTGACTCATATTTTTTTATCATCATCTTCCACCCTCGTCTGTTCTGCACTTTTCTCAGAACGTATAGTTGGGTCTATAATATTGCCCGTTCTTGTTTTTCTGTCGATGCATATCAATACGTCGTGTACTCGCTTCCTCTGATAGCCCGTGTACCTTCTCATAAAATTCATACCTTCCTTTCAATCTCAACGTATCAACTATCAGTTTCTTCAAGTTGTTTTTACGATTGATAATGAGTAGTTTCCCATGTCTACAGAAACATATAGCACGTGTGTAAGATTTTCGAACTCATTGCAATATCTGCAATGTGTGTGCTAGTGTTTCTACCGGGGACTGTTATCAATAATCTTTCTTCAAAAATAAAGTTATATATATATAGTCATTATTGAATTTGTTCCAACATGTATTCTTCACTCCAAGTTGGTATGCTTTCAATTATAGTACACAAAAAATGCACACTCGTATTTCAACTTTTTCAAAACATGCCTGTTTATTGCTATAACTTAGGCCCATTGAAGTAAGCTAAACAATGTTTGATATTCCAATCAATCACTACATACAGCGTTTCACAAACATTGGAACATGAAATAGGCAGTAAAGTTCCCATTTCCACAAGTGTATGCCTACAGCCCACATTGTTTTCGACTTGATCATAAATAAACGACGCGAAACTGAAATATCCTCAACATTGCATGGCATTATACCCGCCATGGATGTCTACATGAGCCTATTCGTAAAGTAATCTATTAAATCGAATGAAGCATTAACATCGGCCGTGAGCTACTCTTCTCCACGACGCCAATACAACAAACAATGCCAATAAATTGCGTCGGTTACCAATAAACCCCATACATCCATCATTTATCCATCTCACATTGCACTATAGGAAATTAATATTGGTACTGATATTTCCGTGCCTATTTGTGTCAACGTATAGAACATCACCGACTGTGATATATTCCTAGTACTTGAAATATCTTTGTGCCAGCGGGTAATGGTAGCCTCTGGGAGCTAGTCCATGAAGCTTGAGCTGAGAAGTGAATTGTCTTTATTATGCGGGAAACATACAAGGTCTGGGACCGGAAACTGTATCAACGAGATTCACTAGTTTGTATAAAACTAGAGACGACCATGGCATTTGCATAGAACGACAAGTGGGTGGATACTTTGGGGATTTGTCCTATAAAGATATTTATACACATATATAACATATATACACAAATACCAGACATCCAAAACATCGATCTATAGGCCTTGATGGAAATACGTTCCGTCAGAGATACTCCAAACCTAGAGTTCAGTTTAAATTCTTCTGCGCTCCTTCGCACACTCCAAGTTGCGTATTATAATACACAAGGCCTGATTTATTATTTAGAACGCCGTGATTTATAGCTTTGGCGAGAAGTGAATGGAATGAATAATGTTTATAGAGTGAACAGGAGTATGTATAAGATGTTTCCAATGGGGCAACAAAAAGGTGGAGCCTATACATAAAGAATCAAGGATTTAATTCAATTATTACTCGAATCTGATGTAAAAATCTTATATTGGGCCCTACATGCACGTATAGTTAGTACATCGACATCAGGACCCCTATTCCTGAGATAAATGAGATGTGAGAAAAATAAAAGTGAGTGAGAAAACAATTATCTCACTCACTTTTACTTTTCTCACATCTCATTTATCTCAGGAATAGGGGTCCTGCAGGAAGGAATTTCAAATTACAATGTATTTTGTTTAATATTTATGTTGGTATGACTTATAAAGAGTTCCCTCTTCTAACGCTTGATAGTTATTGAAGTCGATGGATGTCTGTCCAAGACCCAGAAAAAAGCAGATCTGAACCTAATATCCATCTCGTGGGTTTTGAAGTACTCATGATTCAATAATAGAATCATCTTGAAGAAAAACACTGTTGAGTATTATTTGTTGAGTATTAGTACTCCTTCCTATGGTTTGGATTTTCAACTTTCCTAATCGACCAAACTGTCTCTCTGTTGAACTGGACAGTCGATATTAATATGTAATCATTCATTTATTCAATATACTTCCTGTAATCAACAGGTATATGTGACAGTGAGTATTGAAGTGACGAACTTCTAACCCAATATGAAAATATCGCTTACGTCGTATGAAATGTTTAGATGGATCAGAAAACTGAACAATTTGTGATTTGGTGTACACATATGTATATATATATATATATATATATATATCTATATATATATATATATATATATATATATATATATATATATATATATATATATATATATATATATATATATATATATATATATATATATATATATATATATATATATATATATAAATACAGTATCGTATTTCAGACTATGTATATATATATATATATATATATATATATATATATATATATATATATATATATATATATATATATATATACATATATATATATATAAATACAGTATCGTATTTCAGACTATAAAAACTTAACATACACCCATCATTAAACTTCATACTTTCATTATCACCCGCACATTCGTATATCCCAATATAATCTAGCTGTTGGTGGGGTCGTTAAGCTACATATATAAAAAATTGCATCGAATGTTGCGTCGGTAGGCTGGTCTCTCATAGTGGTTCGACTCTACATCACTATCTATAGTAATCTACTGCCAATGTAAAAACGTGTACTTATTTACTGTACGCATCCGTGAATCCTAACTTAGTTTATGAGTGTACGCAAAAAGCCGTCTTCTATATAGCTAGAATGCGTACACGTATACTTTGGATTTATCTCATGCGAATACTTATCAGCTGTCAAAAGCACTTACCAGAAAACGGAAATGTTTGTGGTCAAATTATATGCAAGTTATAATGCAAACACATCTTAATGTGGAAGCTGCTATACGCTCTATCCTCAACACCTCAATGAACGCGTTTATAAAGGATGGAATCCGCTGTATAGTTTCAAATAAAAAAACAGCAATCTAGTGCGTCATTAGTGCTTGTGAATGGAACTCACACTTATAGTTAGTAACTTTTCATGATATCTCAAGGTATGTCTTTTCTAATCATGTAGTATTCAGTAACACAAATAAGGCTCTAAATGTTGTGATGGCACACGTAGTGCTAGAATTGTGGGTGCCAGGTTCACAGACCATATTATCTCCCGTAGCCGCGAATTATTCCACAAGTTTTTCAACTGTTTTGAAAGTAGACTTACTGGGAAGAGGGAGTAGGCGAGAGATGAAGAAGAGGGGGTAGTAGAAAACAAAGCAAGCTTAATCCGAGTGAGCTTGCATAGTGTGAATAGGTATCGATTTGCCGATGTGTCGTTTCGTCTTTTGTCCCCTCCTTCTCTCTCAACAACATCCACGCTGTGCCTATGCAGCCCTAGCACTGTGATAAAACAACCCATTTAACTAGGGATTCAACTCGAGTAGGCAGACGATGTGACGTGATTTAGCATGAACTAAATGACCAGGCAATACATATTACCTACAATACTTGATTGAATGAATGGATGAATTGCTTGAAGTAACAAAGTGTCTATTCCCACAACCCGACCCACGACCAACGAACGTACTATTCCCGTTGTTCAGGTCGTGAGAATAGTCAAGCCGCACGGCCACCTCTATTCCCACGAACCATCCTTCGGGTTGGTTCGGGTCTTGGCAATAGACGATCCGCGCGGCAACGTATATTCCTAAGAATGAGCTCACGGAATACACTCCCCGTAGCACGTAGTTCATTTGATCGCCCAGAAAGGGCACTGAATTCGGGAATGCAATATTTGTTTACTCAGTTGAACGATGAAAACCTTATAGATCACGCCCCATTAGTTGTGATTGTTTATATGAAATACTCAATTATTCATCATCAATCATTGTCTTAAATTGCCGGTATTGAGCTCAATCGAATATGAAGCGATTAATACGAGATCTTCATGTCGTAAAATATTGAAATAACCACATAAATCGCCACAGTTTTTCTTTTCTTTATTTGATCGTTGTCATTTTTTTCACATGGATAATACATATATAACAATAAAAAATTCAACAAAGTGTCCAAGGAAGTCTCGACTGTGAGAGGAAAAAAATTCAATCTGCATATTTTTAATTTTCAATTTCTATATTGATATATGCATGGAGATGATTAGGAAAATGTGAATATGATTGATAAATTGAGTGGCAACTATGAATAAGAAAATAAGAGATTTTATGCATACAATGGACTATTATCTACGATATAATGGAGCAGAATATACTGATTAGATTATAGAATATACTATCACAAAAGATACAGAGAACAGAAAACCAATGAAAGATAAATTTGTGTGATCTTCATATACACATCATGAATGAATCATAATATTGTGAATGTGATAGGGTAAACATATTATAGTTTATTTCAGTCTCATGGTTTATTTGTCCATTCGGAATCACAATATATAAGTGACATGTAATACCCTCAATAGGATGTTGGACTAGTCGGATGCAACATAAAATAAATTGATTAATGTCAGTTCGAGAAAATAATAATGAATTGATGTTAATACAATAATATTGATAATTATGATAATAGTCAGATTGAAAAGGGTGTTGATATGATAAGAATTTAGGTGTGTTAAAATAATAATGAGAGAATAATTCAAGTCAGTTACAATAATAATATGTCAGATATAATAATACTCGATGTCAATTGGATTAAAAAATAATAGGTGAGTTAAAAAAACTCATTTACTGTGTACATTGCTTCATTAAGTATATATCTCTTTGTGACACTTTTGAAGACATTAATATCATTTGTTGATATTATTTCCTCTGCCAGATGGTTATACAATTGTACACCCAAACAGAATGCATGCGCCTTTCTCATAGGCTCTAATGTGATGAGTTGGTATCCTTAGCTTGTTGCGATTCCTTGTCAAGTGTTGGCCGGTGGTTTGCATGGATCGTGAGTTGTGACTTGTTTCAATATAAATAACAATATCTCTAGGATGAATACACTAGAAACTGTTAATACTTCTTCTTTCATGAATATTTGTTTGTAGGCCCTAATAATTTTTTGTTCGAGCTCGGACCAAAGTTTTTATTGCATACTTTTGTGAAATGAGTATCCTACTCAATCCGCTCTCAGAGTGACCCCACATTGACACGCCGTAAGTAGCAATCGAGTGGAAGTACGCGTGATATACTAGTTTAAGTTTATTCATATACTGACCATGTCACGGAGTTTGAAAAGTGCATTTATATAGCTGTACTTGACCTTATGACTACCATGTTCACGTGAACATCCCATCGTGGATTTTTGTAAATTACTATACCTAAGAATTGTGCAACGTTGGTTGGTTCCGATTTTATTTGTAAGACGTTTGTTTTGTCAGTATTTAAAAGCAGATTTTTGAAGGAACCCAGTGATGCAGCTTGCATAGGACCTCTTCCGCTTGAATCTTGAGCTCTTGTATGTTTCTTCCATGAACAAGAGCGTTAGTGTCGTCCACGAATGTGATCAAGGTGGTTCCCCTCATAGAAGTAGACAGGTGTCACAGGGATAGTGTACCTCCCTGATATCATACCCCCCGGGAAACCAGCACTAGGGATCACGTACCCCCCGGTAATCAATCACTAGGGATGGTTTACCCCCCCGGTAATCCATCCCTAGTGTACGAATACCTACCCAGTGATCTGATACCCCCTAAGCGAACTATTGACAGCGAGAGGGGGTATCTCAGCCCTAGGGATGGTTTACCCTATAGCTATTATTCGTGATTTGAGTTGAGTGGGGGGTATCTGAGCCCTAGGGATGGTTTACCCTATAGCTATTATTCGTGATTTGAGTTGAATGGGGGTATCTGAGCCCTAGGGATGGTTTACCCTGTAGCTATTATTCGTGATTTGAGTGGAAGGAGGGTATCTCAGCCCTAGGGATGGTTTACCCTGAAGCTATTATTCGTGATTTGAGTTGAGTGGGGGGTATCGGAGCCCTAGGGATGGTTTACCCTATAGCTATTATTCGTGATTTGAGTTGAATGGGGGTATCTGAGCCCTAGGGATGGTTTACCCTATAGCTATTATTCGTGATTTGAGTTGAGTGGGGGGTATCTGAGCCCTAGGGATGGTTTACCCTATAGCTATTATTCGTGATTTGAGTTGAGTGGGGGGTATCTGAGCCCTAGGGATGGTTTACCCTATAGCTATTATTCGTGATTTGAGTTGAATGGGGGTATCTGAGCCCTAGGGATGGTTTACCCTATAGCTATTATTCGTGATTTGAGTTGAATGGGGGGTATCTGAGCCCTAGGGATGGTTTACCCTAATAATATTACCCATGATTTGAGTTGAATGGGGGGTATCTGAGCCCTGGGGATGGTTTACCCTATAGCTATTATTCGTGATTTGAGTTGAATGGGGGTATCTGAGCCCTAGGGATGGTTTACCTTATAGCTATTATTCGTGATTTGAGTTGAGTGGGGGGTATCTGAGCCCTAGGGATGGTTTACCCTATAGCTATTATTCGTGATTTGAGTTGAGTGGGGGGTATCTGAGCCCTAGGGATGGTTTACCCTACAGCTATTATTCGTGATTTGAGTTGAATGGGGGTATCTGAGCCCTAGGGATGGTTTACCCTATAGCTATTATTCGTGATTTGAGTTGAATGGGGGGTATCTGAGCCCTAGGGATGGTTTACCCTATTAATATTACCCATGATTTGAGTTGAATGGGGGGTATCTGAGCCCTGGGGATGGTTTACCCTATATCTATTATTCGTGATTTGAGTTGAATGGGGGTATCTGAACCCTAGGGATGGTTTACCCTATAGCTATTATTCGTGATTTGAGTTGAATGGGGGTATCTGAGCCCTAGGGAAGGTTTACCCTATAGGTATTATTCGTGATTTAGGTGAGAGGAGGGTAACTCAGCCCTAGGGATGGTTTACCCTATAGCTATTATTCGTGATTTAAGTGAGAGGAGGGTATCTCAGCCCTAGGGATGGTTTACCCTATAGCTATTATTCGTGATTTGAGTTGAATGGGGGTATCTGAGCCCTAGGGATGGTTTACCCTATAGCCATTATTCGTGATTTGACTAGAATGAGGGTATCTGAGCCCTAGGGATGGTTTACCCTATAGCTATTATTCGTGATTTGATGTGAATGGGGGTATCTGAGCCCCAGGGATGGTTTATGTTTGAGTTGTATCTAATATATATTGTTCCTTGGATGCTCGATCGAGACATCAGGATGGAATAGCAATAATTGCTGTTGAAAATTGTTATTAATATGGCTTAAAAATCCAGTAGCAATTCACAATCATTCAAATCAACGATCCAATGAGAATTATGTGAAGGTTTGGTATAATTTGCTTGAATAATATAGGATGAAAGAATACTGAAATAACGTGTGATACGTAAATGAATACTCTTCACATATATCAAGAGTTTTTGACACTTGCTATATTATTCAGTGATATTTCAAACTTTTGATTTAAAATGCTTATAATAAATGATACTTCGTAATAAACATAGTTTCATTATCAATCCCCAGATAGATACCTCATCCGTACACTCAAAAACTCATTATTCAAGTCCACAAGCGATCAGGAATGTCCATTATCATCAGTATAGATCGTACAGCTTGAAGCATAAGTAAAAGTCTCTTTGCTGACTGGTCGAACCAGTTGATAATTTTATATTGGATGGGATTTAACAGGCATGAAACCCGAAAACAGACGTTTGGTTCAGCTTGAAGCCCTACTATGCATACATATTGAAGAGGTCAAATAATTAAACCGCGTTTCTCCAGCCAAGAGGAAAGAAGGGAAATCAAACTCTTCTGACGGAAGGACAACAAATATAACATGTGTTCATTAGAATCATATTCAAATTCACAATGGCAAATTCCATCAATACTGTCATTGATAACTAAGTATAAAAAAGCACTCCAAACTAGAAAAGTGATGAAATGATATATAGGGTGAACCATCCCTAGGACTGAGATACCCTGCACAACTCAAATCACGAATATTGGCTATGGGGTAAACCATCCCTAGGGCTCAGATACCACCATTTAACTCAAATCACGAATGACAGCTATGGGATGATTTTAATTATGAAATGAAAAAATGACTCCGAAAACAATATTTTTATCTTCAAGGTCTTTCCGTCTCATTTTAGCACCCATGAGGCAAGCACTCAATTGCGCGTCCTCAAAACTGAGTATACATATCTATCAAAGGTGAAAGATGCCCCGCAGTAAAATTTTTGGAAATGCCCCACAGGGAAATTTTTGGAAATTTCCCTCTCTAAATACGATTCTGTGGCTTTCAGGAACTACACGAAATTTCTGGAATACATTGGTTTCAACAAGACTAATTTTTCCAAATGGCTGTTCCAAGCAAATGAAATACTGAATAGATCTATCAATCAATAACATTGATATTTAAATATAAGAACTTTTACTCCATCCAGTGACGTGAATAAAATGTCATTATTTAAAAAGAATACGATTACTGATAGAAAGTCACAGATGGGCGCCGAAGGCACTCCTCAAATTCAGCCGACGAGTAGCCGCCCTCTTCCATCCCAATAAATATCGAATACATAATGCAATTATTAATTCAATAAAATAATGTTTTATATTTTATTTGTCACAAACTTCATTCTTTTTATTCTGATGATGCAATTTCTGTCCAGCTTTGGTTAAGTTTCGGAGGAGCCCGGGCCCCCCCGCCCCCACCCCCCCCCCCCCCCCCTGTGAACGCGATTGGGGTAAACCATCCCTAGGGCTCAGATACCCCCATTCGGCTCAAATCACGAATAATAGCTATGGGGTAAACCATCCCTAGGGCTGAGATACCCTCCTCTCACTTAAATCACGAATAATAGCTTCAGGGTAAACCATCCCTAGGGCTCAGATACCCCCATTCAACTCAAATCACGAATAATAGCTATAGGGTAAACCATCCCTAGGGCTGAGATACCCTCCTCTCACTTAAATCACGAATAATAGCTATAGGGTAAACCATCCCTAGGGCTCAGATACCCCCATTCAACTAAAATCACAAATAATAGCTATAGGGTAAACCATCCCCAGTGCTCAGATACCCCCATTCAACTCAAATCACGAATAATAGCTATAGGGTAAACCATCCCTAGGGCTCAGATACCCCCATTCAACTCAAATCACGAATAATAGCTATAGGGTAAACCATCCCTAGGGCTCAGATACCCCCCACTCAACTCAAATCACGAATAATAGCTATAGGGTAAACCATCCCTAGGGCTCAGAGACCCCCATTCAACTTAAATCACGAATAATAGCTTTAGGGTAAACCATCCCTAGGGCTGAGATACCCTCCTTCCACTCAAATTACGAATAATAGCTATAGGGTAAACCATCCCTAGGGCTCAGATACCCCCCACTCAACTCAAATCACGAATAATAGCTATAGGGTAAACCATCCCTAGGGCTCAGATACCCCCCACTCAACTCAAATAACGAATAATAGCTATAGGGTAAACCATCCCTAGGGCTCAGATACCCCCATTCAACTCAAATCACGAATAATAGCTATAGGGTAAACCATCCCTAGGGCTCAGATACCCCCCACTCAACTCAAATCACGAATAATAGCTATAGGGTAAACCATCCCTAGGGCTCAGATACCCCCCATTCAACTCAAATCACGAATAATAGCTACAGGGTAAACCATCCCTAGGGCTCAGATACCCCCATTCAACTCAAATCACGAATAATAGCCATAGGGTAAACCATCCCTAGGGCTGAGATACCCTCCTTCCACTCAAATCACGAATAATAGCTATAGGGTAAACCATCCCTAGGGCTCAGATACCCCCATTCAACTAAAATCACAAATAATAGCTATAGGGTAAACTATCCCTAGGGCTCAGATACCCCCCTTCAAAGAAAACAGATTTTTAGTAGGGGGTACAGGATCCCTGGGGGGGGGGGGGTAGTCGTACACTAGGGATCATTCACCGGGGGGGTATCACAACACTAGAGCTGAATTACCGGGGGGTATCAGAACACGGGGGTACACGATCCCTGCGACACAGGTCGTTGACGTAAATTAGAAATAGTAAAGGTCCCCTATATTGACCCTTGAGGTACTCCAGCGTTCATAAGTGCCAACTGTGATTTGATAACACCTTCGTTATTCACCAATTCCACCAGCTATATTACAGCGCTCTATAATATGAGTTGATACAAAATTCGCAAGTCCTCTTATAGTACACAGTAAACTTGTTCAGCTTATAAACTGGAAGAGGATGATCAACACAGTCGAATGCCTTGAAAAGGTCATACGGAAGTCTCACGAGTCCCACTTGATGAGTTTGAGTTCGTTAGAAAGAAAATATTCATTTATACTGTTTTTGTAA
>OZ023327.1:32641758-32694258 GCA_964007535.1 Brachyptera risi
CAAATTCTATACTGTATAGTTTTGAGGTGTGATCGGTTGAACTACTTCTGAGAAAACTCATTTCAAAGTTTTCAAAAATCCCATAAGAACAACTCAGAGAAAAAAATTCATGAAACATATTTCATCCGAGAGAAATCAAATCCTCAGGAAATTTTCATCCAATAATGATACACATTGTACCGAACTTTCACTCAAATCGGATCAGCCGTTTTGATGTAAAAAAATATATAATCTAATCTTTGTGAATCATTCAAAGCTATCAAGATACCTATCAAATTCAAGCTACAGGTGTCACCACTTAATTGTGAACGATTAAAACGTTCTTTATTATCATAGAAATTAATAATGAAAAATAAGATGGCAGTGATGTAATGGTTTGGATCTCAAGGTGTATATATATATAAATATATATATATATATATATATATATATATATATATATATATATATATATATATATATATATATATATATATTTATATAATAACCAATCCAAAGATAAGTTGATATGTTCCAACTCATCCATCAACGCGGCAACACAAAACGCGTTTGCCTAGTATAAAGTCTGACCCGAAACAACTCTCATTATCTCTCATATTTTACCGAAAGATCTGGAAGTTCGAAAATGTTTGGTCCATCGGTTTGGGTGTAAAAATTTCGTCAACACCAAAATAAGATCATCTGGAAATCGAATATGGAAATCAGGAAATCAGGAAATGATGGAGGTAGAAGTCAGGAAGGTAAAAAAAAAATACTGTTGTAATTGCAGCTTATCGACCTCCAAATGCGGGTATGGAATTGCTATAGAAAATCAAGGAGAGGGTTCCAGGGCGAGATTTTGAAAATAACCTAATTGTGGCAGGAGACCTAAATCTTCCCAGAGTCGATTGGGAAGAAGGTAACATGCGACACACGAGGAAGCAGGACTTAGTGCATGATATCATGAACGACGGATTTACACACGTGGTTAAGGAGAATTCGAGACTGACCTCTGCTGGGATTGGAAACATTTTAGATTTCATTTCAGTTGAGCCACCTGAAAGGTGACTGAAAACAATGGTGAATTAAGGTATCAGCAACCATAGAAACCCGACGGTTCAATTAATAGGGGTAAAGGGGGAAGAGAGGGAAGGGAAGGGAAGAAAGAAGTGCTGCTCAAGAGAGTAAACGAAGACTATATAGAAATATATAAGAAATAAGACTATAAGACATATATAAGACTATATAAGAATATTACAAAACTACAGAATTCTTGAGAAATGGGATACATGAATGGATTTATGAAGGAGGAGATGGGATGGTCAGCAATGGGAGGTCTTTAAAAATATCTGTTATTAATGTTCTCAGAAGCATGCACTATCCAATTTCATTTATACAAATTCGGATAATTAGACGAGCTTTAGCGAGGATTCAATTTGACATACTGAAAAAAATTGGTGTTCGTTTTTATGTTTTTTTTTTTTTTTTTTTTTTTTTGTTTTTATGTTTTTTTGTCGGTTCTCCACAGGTCAAACGGCTACAGCTATCAACTTCAAACTTTTTTTCGTCATGGGTCCTCATCTAACTTAGATCTGTATAGTTTTGTGGCATTATCGGGTGGTAACTTTTTTTTTTATGAATTTTAGAAATTTCAAAAATCCCCATTAGAATAACCCGGAGGAAAATACTTGAAAAATCAAAATTTTTGAAGACCTCTCAAATTTTCGCCGAATATAAAGGAAACTATTAAGCACATTTTGAGAGATTTTTAGCATCAATCGGATGAGAAATAACGAAGAAAACGCATTTATAATGCATTTTCCCGTCAATTTAGGCTATTACGGGAACCAATTAAATCTATAGCAACAAGTTTCACCAATTAATTCAAAACGATTGAAATGAATGAAGAGGAAGGCCGTGACATAACTGATTCTCGTAAGGTTTTTGAACGTTTGGAGTGATCCAAGGTCTGTAGATGTAGATTGGGTTGACAAATTATTTTTCATTCTAGATTTCTATACCCCTAAGCTCGTCTAACAACGCGCATCCCGCGTTTTCCTAGTTTGTATTATAACAAAACTACACGGGCACCGAATAGAAAGGGAAGAAGAATGTATAACAAAGAGAGTGGAATAATTGGCGAAAAAAAATCGGAAAACTTCATGGGGAACTTCATATGGAAAGGAGAATGCAGAAAAAAACATTTTGTGGGTATATTTGATGAGAGAGATGGAAATAGAAGCTGGGGAAGTATGTACTATCACATCAACACACACACAAATGGTGGGAACGACATACCAACATAAGTTTAGTGAAAATGATAGTCAACATTATGTCAATGTCAATTATTCAGAAAAGGCCAAGGCCTTGAATAATTACTATGAAAGAGTGTTCCATGGAGAAGAAGTGAATGCTAAGGGAGTGAAAACTTTGGAAGAAACGGAACCTGAAGAAAAAATTCACATCTCGAACAGGGCCATTCAGAGTATCATCCGAAATTGAAAAAAATAATATAGCACCCGGCATAGATGAGATTTTCAATAACTTCTTAGAAATGACGAGAGAAGAAATCTCATCTTATTAAACGATTCTGCAAAATTCACTTGATACCGGAGTTGTTCCAATGGAATGGGAGGAAGCAATAATTGTCATGAAATTCATGAGGGGGGTGAAAGAGTAAATTCAACTAGAGGCCACTAAGTCTAACAACAGCAGTTTGTAAAACCCTAGGAAGAATTAAAGACATCGAATTCAGAAGTATGATTGGAAAAGAATAGGGATTAATAATAATAATATCAATAATAATAATAATGATGATATTAATATTTTTTGTCATCATTATTATTATTATCTTGAGGACATATACGCATGAGTACATTTGATGAACCCGCAAAGTCATAATGTTGACCTGTCTGCGGGTCTATCAACATTTACAACACAAAATAAGTACACTCGAATTAAATTAGAATGTCTGGACGATAAAAAGCAATTGAAGAACTAATACATAGTAACAGAAGTGAATGATACAAATGAAGGAAAATGAATTATTGAAAGAATTGAGAATAATTACATTTTCTGTAATAATCAAACGATTAATAATCAAACGAACAATCAATTGAATCTCTTATCAATAGAATTATCAATTCTATAACAGACTATTTTCATTATAATTGATTAAATTTTTAAATGCTTCTTTAAAAAAGAAATTGAAGCTATATTATGCAATTCTGAAGGGTGTTTACTAGAAAAATCTCAATAATAATGATGATAATTTTGTTTTCTGACTGGAATAATATTTTTCGTAATTATTTTTCATCCAATTAATGTACATTATTACAAGACATTTTTCACCTACGAGTGGAAACAAGACCTATTAAGAGTTTACCTGTGGAATAAAGTAATAGTACTTTCTTCAAAGATAATACTCATCTTCTTTTACATGAATAAATAATATCTAAAAAGTACGTTTAAACCGAAACATGCAGCGCAGTGGTGAACGTACTCGCTTCATGTGACCTGGGAGGTAGAGGAGAATATCGGACCTGATTCGATTCCCGCCACCGTCCATCTTTACAGGGGTTTTTCGTGGTTTCCCTCTGTGGTCTAGGCTAATGCTGGGAATGTTCCTACAATATAGGCCATGACCGCTTCCTTCCCACTATCCTTCCCAATACCTAAGAAACCTCTATCTCATCATCCTATCATCTAATTAATCATTCATCCGACGCCAATAGATCTTAGTTATCATTATAGTGCGTCGTTAAACCCAATATAAAGAGAAAAAAGTACGTTTAACTAGCGAAATCACATCTGATAGAAATACAATACAATGAAAATAAAATCCAAACTGGGACGCCGTCAGGATTTGTGTATTGCGGGGCGCAGGTCACAAGAATAAAATTACCACCCAGCTGGACACCAGCCGCGCGCGAAAAGAGTGATTTTTGCGATTCACAAGCAGTTGTAAAGTATTAAAATTCAATCATTATGAACATTTCAGGACTCATTTCCGAAGATTGAATCATATTGACATTTTCGAAGTTATTTTTGCGATTTCCCTCAGCAAAATTTCCAGCAGCGAATTTTTTCGAAATATGGTAATTTTTCAAGTGATTTTTGCGATTCACGAACAGTTTTGGGATCTAATAATTGAATCATTATCGGAAGATGAATTCGACACACACGGTCCACGGAGGAGAGGAAAAGAGGCCTTCAGCTCAGCGGGAATCAAATCACGGTATTTGAAGAGTAGGCCTACTTGCGTATTCTGGAATAATTTTGTCATCATGGTTGGAATTTGTCTGAATTTTTATGCTCCAATCATATGGCCATATAGAAGAAAATCCGCATTGTGTTTTTTTTTCTTTGTAAAAATAATTGGGAATAATATACACGCACTTTCAGTAGTGCATTTGCATGTTTATCACGACGTTTTTTTTATATAAAATGAACGTATACTATAGAACGTATAATCCCCCCTCCCTCCTACTTTCACGGGGTTTTCTTTTCATTAGGCAGTTCTTGAGCACTAGTGGTGGATGAACAATGGTTATTTTAATATTTGAACGTGATAAACCCCCAAGTAAAAAACATTTCGCGGGAAAAAGTGTACAATCAAATGTGTTACGAATAGTTATTTAAAAAACATCCAAATGTGAATTCTATCGAGTGATCAGCTATCTCGAAGTTGAAATGGCAATATATATGGTGTTTTCTCTGTCCAGTGAAACAACTGATTCTGACATTTTGTATCATCCTGACGTAATTCCTATGTGCTTGTGTTGACGAGTTCTGGGACGGTTAGTCGTTTTGCCCCCAATAACTCGATGTTGTATGTTGAATAGTGCTTCTGTGACATATTGTAAATGATCCTTATTCACAATTAACCCGACTCGTATTCGACAACGTACTGAACTGAGCTCTAGATGTAATGATAGTTTGAATAAGCCTCATTCTGTTGATCAACAATACCTAGAAGAGTCTCGAATGAGAATCTGGAAGTGTCAGCAAGCAATAACGTTGAATGTTTGTTGGCAAGGGCAAGAGCAAGTTACTGTAATCCCATGTACTGTATCATCCCTAAATATTATTGGTCGTTGAAGACAAAGCATGCATTATGTGAATTGATGATTTGCCATGGTGAGCATCATATTGCAATAATCTTGTAAGAGATATAATGAATTCGAAGGAACGTGTCACTTGATATAACCGCTGTTCAGATTCCTTTTCGTAGAAACCAACCCTGTAGCCAACCCTATATTTGTTCATAATTTCTTGAAAGAATTGTATAGAAGTGGATTGTATAATGACATGATTCATATTATTAAGTAGCAATATTTCATTGTGTGTTCATTCGTAGGTTAACATTTATTTGTTTTTTCAAAGATGAGTAAATTATTGGTGAGGCGCAAATGTCGATTGGACCCTCTACGACGTCCCTGGTTTTAGAAAGCGATACTCTTGCACTACTCAATTACGGGGGTTTGTGTAAGAGCTGTGAGACATACTGAACAAGGAGGGTGAAGAGGAAGCAATATTATTGGATTTTGAAAAAGCGTTTGATAAAGTTCATGACAAGCTGTTGATGAATAAATTAAAACATAACCGATAGCAAAATTATTTCGAAATGTGTTGAAGACTTCCTCTATGAAAGGATATATAAAGTGAAGATTGGAAATGTTCATTCAGATTACATCCATGTAACTTCTGGCGTACCGCAAGGGAGTGTGATTGGGCCACTTCTTTTTAACATATTCATAGATAACCTGGCGTAAGGCATCCAATCGAAAATTCGTCTATTTGCTGACCACTGTACCACACAAAGTAAAACAAAGAAAGGAAGATGAAGCTGCATTACAACAAGACCTTAATTAATTGAAAGAATGGGTGAAAATGAATCTAATGAGACTGAACATAAATGAATGTAAAGTGGTCCACTTCTTCATGAAAAATGGAGAGGGGGACATAAATGAAAATGTGAACCTCAGGGTAATATTCTGGAAGAAGTGGATGCCTATAAATATCTTGGAATCTACTTATATAAGAATTTGAAGTTGAGGGAACATGACAGAACATTCTCCGAATGGGAAATAGAATCACTAAATCTTGCAATGTAACAACTCAAGGGAACGGGGATTGACATCAAAGAGAAGGCTCACAAGAGCCCAATACGTCCAATGATGGAGTATGCTGGCTCGGTCTGGGATCCCTACAACAACAATTCGATCAAGAAAACAGAGGGTGTGACGAGAGTAGCTGCAAGAAGAGTTCTGGGAAGGATGAGAGATTAGGAATAGAAAGAAATGACCAGGTTAGAGTTGAAAAATTGAGATAAAGACCCAGTGAGATGGTGAAAGAATTAGGATGGGAAAAATTAGAGGAAAGAAGGAAAAAAGACAGATTCATTAACTTTTATGACGAGGAATGGTTATGCGGGGTGGGGAAAAGTGAGGGAGAGGATATGGATGAGTGTTCAGAGTAGTGGGGAAGGAGGGGAACAGCTTGCTGTGGAGAGGTTTAAAACAGAATTGAGAAGAGTGGGTTCACCCTAAGAACATTAAGAGAGTGGAATGGGCTATGCAAAGGACAAAGCTAAAAGCCTTGAAGAGTTCAAGAGGAGGCTTGGGAAAGAAAAACAACTGCCACCGCGCAAACGTGCGCAATTGCAGTGATCCAACCAAAATACCAAAATACCGAAATTAGTTACTTAGGACTTTGTTTTTATGGATATTACCTGAATGCTAATGTTACCGATGCAATATGGTGCTAAAATTCGAATGAGTTGACCCTATACAGTTGATTCTTATTGCTATATCGTCTTTTATACTATCATATGACACAGAAATATTCTGATTCAACCAGGAACTACGTAGCAGTACCAATAATGTAGGCCATGGCCTATACAGAAACAATCTAAGAGTAATTTTCTATAATACATATGTTTATGTTCACACATAGCACCAACATTTGACTTTTCTAATTGGTGAGAGTAAAATAAATTGCAACGAAAGTATGATTATACTGAAATTTAAAATATTTTTGAAAAAAAGGTGGAGACATTTATTCGTTCCTCTAGTGAATGTATCTTATGAGAATATTTTCATTAAATGATGGAAGGAAGTAGATATTTGGCTATCGATAATGTGGGTAGACCTCATACAACAGATAATCTTATCGACAGGTCCGTTCCAAGACTTTTTGCGCCCCTAGACCCAGAAAATTTTGGCCCCCTCCCCACACCCCCTCCCTCGACCAAGTATAGTATATAAATAAATCAACATTACATGCAAATACTCAAATAATTCCATTGAAATTACGAAAACTCATCGGAACAATGTGAACACATCGCATTCATGAAAACAAGTGATGTTTATTAATTGCATTGTTTCTTTCTGACTTTCATTTTGTGAAATCGTCAATTACGTCTTCATATTTCATGTTCTGAAGGCAACCACTCTCAATTGATAGAAGAGCCAATTAATTGGGCCGATCTTTACCAACGGTCGATCCATTACTCTATAACACTCGTCTCTAATACGATCTATCTCCACTTATGCCATCACATGGACATGCTACAGCTTTACTACCGATTGGATTCGAAGTGGGTACTCTCAACAGTAGCAACGTCTGACTCAAATCCAGATAAACTACTGATTGATTCGTTATTTACATTATCTGTAACACTCTTATCTGAAGTGGGCACTGTTACCGCAATAAGAGAATCTGATGTGTATTTTCAAATGTATTGAGTTTTGGAATTTGTATTTGGTATAGTTTTTCATTCTGATCAATTGTGTATTCATATAGCGCGCCTTTATACTCGGCTCCTCTTTACCTCATTTAAACTATAAACTCGATTGCGACCGAAATGAATGAAATACAAGTTCTCCCAAAAGCCGAAACCCACATAAAATATGTTGTGTCTACTGTGCGTTTTACCTCCCTTAATCCCTGCTCGCAAGTCGCATTATAAACCACCTACACGTGTCCAGTTGAAAATGGGATTAGATAACATCATTACTGATACGAGGAAACTGATAATATGGAACATTTTATTCTTTGTTATTATCAAATTTAAACATAAGATGAACTTTCCAACCTTTACTTATTTCGTATTTCAGTATCAGCCTTCTGTCATGGACAGCTATCATAGGCGCCAAGCTGTTCAAGCGGCAAGACAAAAATATTACGAAAACTATATTATTGTATACTGGGAGAAAACTGGAGCAATAAGGAATATTGTTTTCAATACTCTCCATTCAATAGTTTACATTTCAAAACGTGAATGTGATTATTATAAACAATATGGGAGAATAGAATATAATTTCACTCACTCTCACCGCTCCTCACAAATTTACCGCCCTATGCCAGGGCCTCGTATACCTATGCCTGCATTGGGCCCTGCTCATAAACACTAATCAGTCTTGATTCCAGTGAAGTTGACAGATAAGAGTTTACACTAATATGAATAATTGAGAATCATAATAATTGCCATGAACTTGATTCTGTGTTTAACCGCAACTGTACATACAAGATTACTTTTCTCATGTAGGCCCAACATTTTACATCATGATACATTTTAGTCAAATAGTCAATATATCATTGAGATTGTAAGAGCTCTTTCAGTTCCAATCATGTGAGAATTTTGTTGTCATACTACTGAAACATTGTGGATAGTATGAAATGGAAAATTAATATACCAATATCTTATTTTTTGAGAAGATGTGTTGAATTTCTGGTATGACTAATGCGCCTAATTGTTTCCCTCCCTTACTCCAATCATTCTAGCTTTTGACCCACCACTAATTGCAACAAAAGGTCTTAAGATTGGATTCCATTCAGAAAAATGTGCTGATTAACATACTTGAAATCGCCAAAAATCTCATCCACTGTTTTTGAGTAAATCGAGGTCAAAGGTCAAAAATCACGTTTTTTACCAAAATAAAATTCATATCTTCTTTTCTAAACACAATAATGATATTTTTGTGGAGTTATAAATTGAATTCCATAAAATTACACAATGATTGTTAGAAAAATTGTGGAAATCACATGAAAATTGTGAGGTCAGTCGAAGGTCAAAATATGACCTTATTTGAGCAGTTCAGAGAAATGGACAGAACTTCTCAATTTTGAACAGGTTTTGATGCAAAGTTTCTACTCACATATTATTATCTATTCTAGTAAAATGATCGTGAAATAACTTCTTCACCTCACCCGAGGTCAAAGGTCAATCACAATGTTTTATCAAGTGTGACAGGTCAAACGATGCACATTCTATTCTGCGTCCAGATGATCACTGTCCGACCTGAGATGCGTTTAATGATATATTTTTATTTACTGGTAGTTATTCTGGATACGATCGAAAATTGAGATGCTGAAAATCACCCTCCGTAGCTCAGTCAACTATGGCAACCCTTTATAAACTCAAGTCACCTTGGGTGTGCGTCAAATCAGATATGGTTCTTAACAAAACAATAACATTCAAGTGGAGTTATGAAGTGGAACCCATACAATGAAGAAATCATTGAAGACGAATGTGAAAATCGCATGAAAATTGAGAGGTCAGTCAAAGATCAAAGTCGACCTTATTTGAGCAGTTCAGAAAAATAGAGAGAGAACTATTCGATTTTCAACAGATTTTGATGCAGCATTTGTACAAACCCGATCATCATACAGGTTGGTATCATGGTCGTTAGATAACATGGCTTTACTCGAGGTCAAAGGTCAACTACAATATTTTTCACAGATGTGACAGGTTACACGATGCAAACTCTTACTCTGAAGCCAGACTGTCACTTTCTGACCCGAGATGTGGTCAATGATGGTATTCTTTCAAATATCGTTCGGTTTTCTCATTCAACCATATAATTGCACAAACTTCAATATTATTTAAAAACTTCGATTTCATTTTTGCAAAATTATTATTTTCAGATACTAGCTTCCGATATTTGAATTTGACTGTATACTAATGTTACAAACAATGTCTCAATGGGATCGAAGAAGACAATTCAAATCGTCGATAGAGAAATACATATGGACACAGCTTCTGTGTCAACGTCTCTTAAAAGCTGCAGAGTTATCAGGAGAAGACGGTGCGCGTTCAAAAAAGAACATAAGTTCAGTTAAGAGACTACTTCACATCTCACAACCCATGAGCAAAACCTGCAAGGGATGGTTAAAACAAGACAAAAAGCGCCAATGCAGGCCTTTGGCTTACAACATATGGTGAACATTCATCAAAAATTATAATTTTCATATTATATCACTCTGAAAAAATGGTAAAAACAATGAAGAACAGGTAGAAACATGTTGATTTTTTTGACAATTATTTTGAAAGGGTTACAAACATACCACGAACTAAAGCTCTTCGAGCATGCACGTATTGAATACTTTTGATTATTTAACCAAAACCTGTATGTTGATATTATGATTGGTGTTCCGTTACCAACTTGTATCCCGAATGTCTGCAATTAAGCCGGAAGGCAACATGTAAAGACCGGCACATGTAGCTGAGTGGTTAACGCACTTGCTTCATGTGACCCGGAAGGCAGTGGGCATATCGGAACCGATTCGATCCCCGCTACCGTCCATCTTTACAGGGGTTTTTCGTGGTTTCCCTCTGTAGTCTAGGCTAATGCCGGGATCACGACCGCTTCCTTCCCACTATCCTTCCCATTACCCATGGAAACCTTCATCTCGTCATCCCATCGTCTCACTAATCATTCATCCGACGCCAATATATCTTGGTCATCATTACAGTGCGTCGTTAAAACCAATAATAAAAAAAAACATGTAAAGAGGACTCTTGATGCTATAGTTAGTACATTAGTTGATGTAGTATGAAAGAGGATGCCTATTGCATGAATAATATGTTCGTAGAATATGTATATGTTATTTTGTGAACAGTATATATATATATATATATGTGTATATATATACCGCATTGAGAACAGTTTTGTCAATTCTTGAAAAGCATATAAAACATGGAAAACCTTACTAGAAAACTAGAATAAATACTGGAGTATGCATGTGCATGAAAAAACATTTCCATATAAATGGAAGCGAAAATGTCCACACTCTTTACACTTCACTATTTCAATACAAGTGATACTCTTTATTGGGCCATCTTAATTTCGAACACAATCAATACCGGGGCGCTTGGAGAGCAATACTGAAATAAGGAAACTACCAAGAGTGAAGGTAGACTTGGCGTGATTATAATTAGAAATGGGATGTGCCTATTCTAGGAAACGATCGGAACCCGACCCAAACAACCCTACCCATAGCTCTTCTGTGCTCTAACCAATTTCCCGAAATAGTAGCTCATCCTATACTGTTTTACTTCCAGCGTAATTGAAAATACGTACGTACTACCTTCGCGTTTATAATGCCTAAAATCAAGTCTTCTGCAAAAGTAAGTGGGAGATTGAATAGTGGAAATAGTGATTTAGACAGTCCAGTTTTTGAGAAGGATTATACGATTTCTGAAGATATACTGGAGAAAATAAAGAGGATCGGCGATGTTCTTCCGACCCGCGGTGATCCAGGTATGGAAAGTGGCATGCATACAGCGATAAGTTTGATTCTTGATACGCTATTAGACATTTCAAAAAACCTCAACCATCAAGTGAAAACCCACGAAGAGCTTCTCAAAGAAAATAAGTTGCAAACACAGAAAATAGAAGACCTAGTGAATGAACTTGCGGTATGTGAGAAGGATAATATTAACTTGAAATCAGAGAATGGGTCTTTAGCTGTAAAGATTAACGACCTTGAGCAGTACTCTGAAAACTTTAATATTGAAATCCAAGGAGTACCTGAAAGAAGTGGAGAAAACACCTATGAAATCGTGGCGAACATTGCTAATTATCTTGGTGCAGATATTAACACCCATGACATTCAACGTTGTCATCGTTTAGGCCGCAACACGAAGAACCCACTCAAACACGCGGGAATCATTGCGAAATTTTATTCCCGAAATATGAAAGAACTTATTCTCTGGGGTAAAAAGAATAAAAAAGACATTCGAGCAGAAGAAATTGGTTTTGAAGGTGTTACATCGAAAATTTATGTCAACGAACATTTGACTCAAACTAATAAGCATTTATACTGGTTAGCTCGTGAAACGAAACAGATTGGTTTCAAGTTCGCGTAGGTCAGTAGGGGCAGAATATTTGTTCGTAAAGACGAGCAGTCTCCAGTAATTCGAGAAGTGAAACCAGCTGACGTTCCTGTTCAATAATTGAGCATTTCAGCAGTTAATTTGCGATAAAATTATCATTCAAGTTTACCTTTACTTTTATTTATTGTTTTCATTCCTTTGATGGAATTTACTTTTGACACGATAGCCGAGGATGACTTCATCAGTGCGCACGTGTGTCATGATACTCGCGACATTAATAAATTATTACGAAATAATTCAAGTTGCAAAATTGTACATGAAAATATAAGAAGTGTACGCAAACATTTTGACGAATTTTGTATTATACTGAATCAGCTTTGTTTCAAATTTGATATCATTGTTTTTTCCGAGACCCATCCGACAAGAGATGAACCTTTTGGCATCCCTGGTTATTCAACACACTACTTTAATGCACGTCACACTTTATTTGATGGCATTTTGATATCTATCAACAGAAAGAGACTTACCAGTGTAAAGGTGATAGCTGAAGAAGCATTAGTAAATGCAAATGCTGCTCGCGTACTTTTCAACCTTAATATGAATCATATTCTATTCTTGCATTATATACAGATCGCCTACGACTGTAATTTCATTTATTGATGAACTCGAAAGCTTTGTTCAACGAACCCCAGAAACTCACCACATACTACTAGGTGATATCAACCTGAATATTAGAGGAGACAACCTTAATAAAACTCAAAATGCTTACCTTGATTTACTATATTCAAATGGTTATATTTCATGTATCAACGATCCTACTCGTGAAACAGAGCTCTCTAACGCATGCATTGATCACATATTTATTAAATCTTCTAAACAATCTGTAACTATTTCTGGTGTCTACAAAACTACAATAACAGATCACTACCCCGTTTTCTTAGCGTGTAATGACAACAATATAAATAATAATGATATATTCAATAATAGTACTGCGGAATCTGACGGTTCGAGAAATATTATAAACAATAATAAACTCACTCGGATATTGGAAGGGGAGAAGTGGGAGGATGTTTTCAACGAGGAAGATCCGAATTTAGCACTTGACAATTATATGACGATATTCAAAGGTCATGTTCATGTAGCAACGGGTATTGTAACCGGGGCAACCAACTAAAAACATCGTGAACTGAAGCCCTGGATTACAACAGGTTTAATTGTTTTGATCAGAAAACGGGACAAAATGCATCGACAAATAATAAAGATGAGTCGAAATGTTAAGAGTAAATATAAACGAACTTGGATACTTGAAGCATAAATATAGATTGTACAGAAATTTTTTGAATCGACTCATTACTACTACTAAGAACAATTTTTTTTCCAGCAAAATTGTCAATTCAAAGAACGACTCAAAAAAACTATGGAGTACCATTAATGAAATCGCTCGTACAAATCAAAAAACTTCTTTGCCTTTTAGTGAAATGACTGTTCTACAGGATCAAAAGCGAGTTTCTATTTCTGACCCTCAAGTAATTGCCGACTCATTTCTTACTTACTCCACGAGTGTAGGTACTGACTTGGCCCTTGTGATTAAAAAAAATAGAGTAAACTCTCCTTCAGGTGATGACCCGATGCAATCAAAAACAAACTATCCAAATGTAAATATGAATAATTCCAATATGATTTTAGATCCAATAACAGAAACTGAAGTTCTTAATCTTATCGAGAATTTAAAAATAAATTCTGCTTGTGGATCTGACGACATACAAACTTTTGCAATCGAATGTGCAAAGTCGTATATAACTCGTCCCCTTGTATACATATTCAACAAGTGTTTTCAAGCCGGACTTTTCCCAGATAAATTCAAAACAGCACTTGTAATTCCGATTCATAAAAAAATGATATTACGCTATTAGAAAATTATAGACCTATATATAGCTGATATCACATTTTTCGAAATTGTTTGAAAAATGTATCAAGATGAGATTACTGTCTTTTTTAGATTTGAAAAACGCACTTTCTCCTCACCAATTTGGTTTCAGGCCTAAGAGTGGTACTGATAATGCAATATGGAATCTAACTAGTTTGCTATATAGATCTCTGGATGATAATAAAAAAGCTTTGGCAGTGTTCCTACATCTAGTCAAGGCTTTTGACACTGTAGACCACAAAATATTACTAGATAAAATTGAGATGGCGGGCATTCGTGGTGTAGTTTTAGAATTTTTCGGTAGTTATCTGTCAAATAGGAAACGAAAGGTTAAAGTGGGAAACTCTTCCAGTGAATAAAAAACTATCACCATCGGCGTCCCTCAGGGTACGGTTCTGGGATCGATCCTCTTCTTAATATATATTAACGACCTCCGTAACAAGACATAAATGAGAATATATTTTCATATGCGGATGATACAGCTCTAGTATTCGTTGGAGATAATTGGGAAGAAGTTTTGGAAACAGCCAACCAATCCCTGAAATATGTCTATCACTGGCTTAATGATAATTTGTTAACATTAAATACATCCAAGACTTCTTACATTCCTATCACGGTCAATTCGAAAACTGAACTGGGTCCAAACTATAAATTGCAGCTCCATTCAGACAATTGCCAAATAAACGGTGATTGCAGTTGTACTACTCTTCACGCTAGCTCTCACCTCAAATATCTTGGAATTATCATTGATAAACATTTAACGTGGAACGTGCACATAAAATCTCTGGCTAAGAAAACAAGAAATATTCTTCATTTATTTTATAGACTTCGTCATATTCTCACTCGCAAATTGCTTTCAATGGTTTACAAGACTCTGGTTCAGTTATTTTTGAATATGGTATAATAGGTTGGGGGGAGCAAATAAAACTAATTTCAGTCCAATTGTCAATATTCAAAAACTAATTCCAAAAGTTGTTCTTCATAATCCAAAATTATTTTCAACACTAACGTTATTACAGGAAACTCAAGTTCTAAATTTGGATCAGTTGTTCATGAAATCTCCATTAATTTATATTCATAAAAATATCAATTCATTCAATAAAGTTAACACCATAACTGAGGTTCATCAAACACGTACTTTCGATTTAAATCTTCTTGCTATTCCAAAACGTAATAAACAAATTGGACAGCAGCACATAGATTTTATAGGTCCCAAAGTGTACAATGAGATTCCACTTTCTATTCGTTCTACTGAAAATTCAACCTCTTTCAAAAGAAAACTAACAAGCTAGATAATATTGAATATTTAACTACAGAGTGGGTTTCATACATGAAACGAAAAACCACATTTAAATTAAATCGTTGTCATGACACGGTAATTTGTTGTTGTGATTATGGTTGTAAAATAACTATGCTTTTCATAGAAATTTTGGAATTTTTCGTTAATAATATGTGTTCAATGTTTGCTTTCTATCAGTGTTTTGTTGGTTCATATAACTCAATTGTAATTTCACTTGGTATTTGCTATTGTTTATAATCTCCCATGCTATGCATTTTCTCATTATTTTTATTATTATCGTCATTATTATTATCATAACTGTTTATTTTTCAATCAAGAGTAATTTTGCAAATATTTATTCTAGTTGTTTCAAAATTTGTTTCTGTCTTCTTCGTTAACAAATTGGATGTACTTATTTTACTTATTTTATTATTTGCTTCATAGCCAACTTTTGTTGAATAATCATAAGTTATGTTGCCCGCACACAAGAATTCGTTCTTATGCGGGCTTCTTATTATTAATCAATTTATATCGCACAAATGGCAGTTCTCCTTTATTTTTTTTATTTTACCGTTATATTCGTATTGAATTTATTTTGTTATTATCTCCATGTGTTTTTAATCTATTTCATATTTGTCATGTAATTGTTTAATGAGAATAAAAAACATGTTGAAATTGAATTGATTGAATTGATACGGCATCATCACACGCCAAGCACCTTCACTCTTTGAAGTATCTCTATTCCACTATTCGTTCTTCAGTGACCCTTAATACCTTCCACAAATTTACTACCGTACATAATTAGGATGTGACGAAAATGATATCTACTGGAAATATTTCTACGTAATGCACCAATAATCACTTTTGATATCTTGTTCGCAATAATAAAAGAACCATAGGCCCACGTTATTAGATTGTTGCACGATGTTCATTCAAGTTGTATCTTTGCGATCCCTTGTCAAGTTGTCAGTTAGCTTTGTTTTATTGCACTGTCAATTCAAAACATCTCATGTCACAGCTTATACTCTCTAGTCAGATAAAATCAATAAATTGGAAAACACAAAATTCTGAACACAGATTAGATACTGCCACCAAATATTATTTAATACGTTCAAAGTGCTACTGTGAGCCGGCCGCCGGCCTATAGACACATGTCTGCTGGAAATCGGTTCATTGTCGGGTTTCTATGGAGAAGTAACCAACTGTACTAAAAAATGACTGGCCTGAAAATCAACTGTACTAGAAACCGACTGACCCAAAAACCAACTGTACTAAAAACTAGTTGACTTGAGCTTCTACTTCTTGAGCAACCCCTAGTCAGCTCCTAATTCTCTCCTGATCTTATCACTCCTTACTTTATCCATTTTTGTCACTCCTGCCACACTTCTCAGAAATTCATATAATGAGGATAAATTATTTCTGGGTGTTTCTAGTCGTTTTTCAAAAACATTTATTCAATTGCTCGAGATTTAAACAGCTCTAAATGGCTGCCTTCCTCGAGCACCCTAAAATATATATATGGCGAAGATCGGGGATACAACTGGCTTCAGGGATGGGTGAACTACTGCCTTATCTTTTCTCAATTAACATCGAATAGAAGAGAAGAAGAACGTCATATTCAAGCAATTATCTTGTACCACAGATCCAAATTTAAAAAATTCTTTCCAGTACCCCATATAATTTGAGATCGAAGAAATCGAGTTCATAACATGTTTAACCTTCATAGACTCTGGTTTTCATCATTATTTCTATTTTCTTTCTCTTTTCATCTGTTTCCATATTTTTCATATCAATTTATTATCTCTGTGTGTTTTGTATTCAGACTATATAGACCTAGTCTGAATCCAGAGCCTTCTACCAATTTTTTTTAAACCAGAGCTCAGTCTCCCATTCTGAAACCTCGATCTGAGCCTTCTATATTCACAGAGTTGTGTTGTTTTGTCATATTTTTCAATCTTGTGTGCCTTTGTATTATTGTTGTCAGTTCAAATAATTTGCTCTTGAGGAAGGCAGCCATAAAACTGTTGAAATATCGAGCAATCAAATAAATAATTTTGAAAAACGACTATAGAAACAACCAGAAATAATGTATTCTTATATATATATATATTCATATACATAAATATATATATATACACACACATATATATATATATATATATATATATATATATATATATATATATATATATATATATATATATATATATATATATATATATATATATATATATATATATATGTATATATTGAAGTATGAACGTTTTCACAGGAATGTAACTTATGTGGTTCCACATTACAACAATGAACATGGTAAGAGGGATCTCTAGTTCACCGTACCTGCGATTTTCAATAACATATCAGATCATTTTCAAAAATTGACTGTCCTCTCAATATGCTTGAGAGACAGGTGGGCTTCTGGAAACGTTATGCAATAATTCTCTATGGACATATTTCGTTAAATTATTACTCACTTGTAGGCGTATAGTTCTTCTTTCACCATGTCATATAAGTTATGCATGTAGATAATATTACATCGACGGCGTTATATTATATGGACGATAATAATATATCATTATTTTGCTACATCATAACTATATATAGAGTGTATTCATTATTTTTCTCATATTTCAACTTTCACGTATGTATTGTTATATGTATTGCATAAATTCATTTCCCATTCGGTTTGTTATCATAGTTCATTTAGTAAAGTCTTGAAGCTGAAATGTCAGCTACTAAAATATATGCACCAAAAAATTATTTGGCGTCGTGTATTTTTGTGTGATTAATTCCAGTGTAGTTCGCTGTTATGAATGCATGTATTTCCTTTAATTTTACTATGAATATGAATTGATGTTATCAAGGAAGTAAGGAGTGAGGTATTCATTCGTTTGTTAAGCAAGTGATTGTATTATTGTATTTCCATTTTTTTAATTTTTGTCATTTGTATATTCATTTATTTGTTGTGTTGTTTTGAAAAAGTTTTATTTATGATTAAATTTGTATTTGTGGTCAGTCCAGTTTTGTATTGAGACCTGAAAATGTCAGAAGATTTTGTTTTTTTTCATTCACGGTTCCCTATTCAATCGTAACATTGCAATTAATATGCTCGTAAAAACATGTATACACATATCTTCCATTCGTTGTGATGCGCGAACTGTATTGGAAGTTTATTTATTCATTCATTTAACTGTACAAATATATACAATGGAAATTGTGACAAATTGGATCAGTCTAGATATTGCTTATATGTACTGTACATTACTCGCTCATGACATGTTTGTATCATTTTTTTGACTTGATAATGCTGATAGTAGAAGTTTTTTTGAATATCACTTCCAATATTATTTTGTTCATATAGTGTTAAAGGTGAATTATTATTATTATTATTTTTGTGTTGGGCCTATGTCAGTTTTGCTCATTTTGTGAGTTTGAATTGATTTTGTTATCACTAAGGGAGTCAAGTTTCATTTCACATTTGTTACACATCTCATTTATAATTTGTTGCTTCCATACAAATATTATCTATCATCTTCAACTCAGATATCTTGAGATGCATCATGCATTATTTTGCACTTCATACTGTCGAATAAACTGTTCATTTTTCACCATTGATCATTCATATCCAACATTCTATTTTCTGAATGAATGAATATTAGGGTTTTAAGGCGCATCGACAGCGAAGTCATTTAGCGCCTGATTCTATTTTCTTTATGAACAACTATATAGATGACTCTGTATCAGGCTTTGTGGATATTTCGTGAACGTGTTCTAAGTATTAATATTGGGAAACAATGAAAGGAATTTCAACGTCAAACATGTTACATTTCCCATAAAAGCCATAATACATGATTCAATTTCTGAAATATGAATTAATATATATATATATATATATATATATATATATATATATATATATATATATATATATATATATATGTATATATATATATATGTGCATACGTAGGTTCTCGTGGCCGATGGTAGTTGGTAGTAATATTTCTGCGGTAATGCCACTATGTTGAAACTCTTCGTGTCGACGTTTCGGCAGAATTTGCTCCGCCATCTTCAGGACTCGGTCGGTGTCCCCTGACCCGACCGACCGAGTCCTGAAGATGGCGGAGCAAATTCTGCCGAAACGTCGACACGAAGAGTTTCAACATAGTGGCATTACCGCAGAAATATTACTACCATATATATATATATATATATATATATATATATATATATATATATATATATATATATATATATATATATATATATGTTGTACCGTGCTCTCGTCACAACATATATATATATATATATATATATATATATATATATATATATATATATATATATATATATATATTTATATATATATATATATAGATATATATATATATATATATATGTATATATATATATATACATATATATTTATTTATACCCGTCAAATACACTTTTTCCAGCTTGGGTCAGGTTCTTGAAATAATAATTTTGTTGATTAGGCAATAATTAGCGGATTTTCTTGTTTTCATCCTTGATTATCAATGTCATTTTTGTATTTCAGCCATCGATTATCTCAATCCACTCAGTTTCATTTTTCGCAAAGCGAGGTCTTCATTGAATGAAGTACAAATTATGAATTAAACTGGATATCGTCATTTTTCTTGCTTGATAATGCACAATGAACGATTTTAGAGGTTTTCATCGTCTTATGTTCTTAATAACGTTCATGATATTTTATATGATTTCCGTGGATCATCGAAATTAGTATTGAAAGTGGACCCGAATTAATTTCATATGGATAGCCCAAATGATGTATACTAATAATTATATTTCTTGATTTTTCCAATTCTATTATTTTCCTTGTATTTTTTCCGCAAATGCATTACAATACTATAATACCATAAAGATGTGTGATCACAATTATACTTGTCCTGTGAGATTTGTTGTCAGATTTGTCTACTAAATAGTCGACTAGATCCTATCACTTCTTTTTCACTCCTATTTTTGTATGATACTATGCATATTATTAGGTGGATAGGCCTATATTGTACGTTCTCGTGAAGATAAATAATTGGTAAAAAAATAAAAATTCATCGCAGGAAAATGTATTTACTCTTGTTCTCTCAGGACACTTATTGCTTCCTTTGCCTACTTGCATAGTTTTGAAAGTCTCCATATAAGTGAAAAAAATATCATAACGTCACTGCTGTATAAATCATGACTAAACTAGCAAACGTTATAGTGTTCTCATCTCACTTATATTTCATTCGACTCTCATTCCAGCAGCAGATACAGATGTTATACACTGATGTATCTACTACATGTACGCAGCTATCACATAAGTATATAATTAATGTTTGATTAATTATCTCCACAGAGATAAAAGCTCTGAAACAATTTTAGCGTTGATTTAATATCACATGCAATATAACGGAATGTTATTACAAACGTAATCATGAATGGAAATATTCAAAGGTGTGAATAACATGAATGTGTGCAAGACGCGTATGAGTTTGTCATGACGCAATCCGTGTTCCGGCCGCCTAGTCTCATGCGTGAGCCGAATATGAACGAGGTCACGAGGGAACATGAGAACATGAACATGAGGGATGGTCAGACCTTGTAGATATGCAGGAATATACTTAGACTATGGTTTTGACCGAACTGTTCACGATAAAGAGAGATAAAAATACTGATATTACTATACTCTCTATTGATTTTTTTTTAAATACAGTGCATATGGCATGGATGTAGTTTTTTGTTCTTTGATGGGCATATATCTTCAACATTTGCAATCAAGAAGATACATATAGAGAATGAACAGTTCAGAAAAACTTCTTTACACATTTTTTAAAAACATGCCATTTCAACCATCAATTTAGATTACATAGTAACATCAATTTTAAAAGACTCATCCTTCATTCTTCACAATCATCTTTATAATGACTCTTCTCAATAACTCAACAATGACCTACCTTTGAATTAATTATTATTATCATTATTTGTATTTGTTTTCTGATAACGCCTTTCCATATAATTGAATTTTCTATCTAGATATAAGTTGATCATTTTCTATAAGTAATTTTTGTAACCGAATTGTATTTTATATGGATTATCAAGCTGGATCCCTGTGGTCAATCACGCAATGTGAACAGCCGACAATAAAGTTGTTTTTCTCTCTGAATATATATATATATATATATATATATATATATATATATATATATATATATATATATATATATATATATATATATATATGTATATATATATATATATATATATATATATATATATATATATATATATATATATATATATATTAGTGTGTGTGTCCTCTTATTCTCTGTGAGCACAACAATCGTTAGACAGTACGATGGTTTCAACCAAAGCAATAATTTGTAGAGTTAATAAAATGAAAACTATGCAGACATTGACGAACTTTTCATTTAATAATAGCCAATATATATAGCTATGTTCCCATCTTTTCTGGGGAATTGAATGTTCTCTGCCAACATGCCATTTAATTGCGTAAATCGGATCAAGTCTGCTCTCGGTTCATATAGTCTTCTGTCTCCAGCCATCTCCTATATAACGCTATTGACTGGAAGCTTGTCTTTCATCTCCGGAGTTGCCACTATGGCTTATTTTCCTTTCTATACCGTTTCATCAAGCCCTGTACGTGCGTCATTATTTCACGGATTTATTTCTTCTCCTCCTACCACTTATTATTCCTCATGGATTATTTAATTTCATAACTCGGTATTCAGTGGAACTGATTACACAAAAGCAAGCCAAGAAGTCAAAACTTCGTTTCACTATTATTCATGAACACAAGAGAAAGGTTACATGGAACTCCTTTCTTTTTAATTTCTATAAGTAAATTCCACTAAGATGTGTTGACATTTTCTTTTTTTGTGAATATGTTAACATCATACAGATTACAATACATTATTATATTCAAACTTTGGAATATTTATAGTTAGAATTATCATATTGGCTGTTCTATCTTTGCTATTGAAAATTTCCTTTTTATTATTTTTCATTATTTATTATCTCTTTATTGACATATCATATAGAAACATGCATAAATTCCATACTATGACCCACAAAGCCGTGCTGGGCTTGTCTGTGGTTTAAGCAATATGATTATGAAACAGACGTGAACACATAATACATCTCATAATATAATACACTCTAGTTATACAAATAATACATGATACATTTTAGTTAAACATCGTAATTTGGAACTTAAATAGACCTGAGAATGAAATATACATAGAGTGTAACAGTTATGAAGTTATATTTTAAATAAATAAAAATAATAGATGGTGATTATAGTGCGAATGTATAATAAATACGTGAGTACGAAATCAACTCTTTTACACTTTGATGTCTTATTCCGATTTCCTTATTCTCTTTTCCGATTAGTGCTAAAATCTTCATTGATCGATGTTCCGTTTCAACAGTGGGCCTATACATTAGAGTGAGTCTGAAGTGGATATGGCGAGGGGGTTTGTTGATTGCATGCACTCTGTGTCCGTTGTGAGCTCTCTATCAATAACAATTTCATTTATATAAGATGTAATTGAAATCGTCGCCGCGGAGAAAAAAACACACAGCTATACAAATTGGGTTACTCCGTCACGACGATTTTTCTTTTTCACTCACCATTGGAGTATCAAATTGGATAGTGTTTGTATTATTGCTGTAGTTAACAGTTATCGACTTAAAATTAGAATTACACGATTGCGATAGGTCATGAAATTATACAATATTCCCAAAAACACACCTTCAGGCTGTACTTCAATAAGAGAATATTAATCATATCACGTGCATTTGTTTTCAGGATGTTGAACTTGATTTCGTACTTGACCTACACGCTCACTCAAGTCTTCAAGGAGTCTTCGTCTACGGAAATACGTACGATGATGTGTACAGGTAGGTCGTGTTCAGAAAAGGCTCGAATGAAGTTAGGAACGAATAAAGAATTACTTTGACGATGTCTGTATAACTTTCAGTCACGGTTTAGTTTGAACGACCACTCACTATAGGGCCCACATTAAGATGGTGAAATATCTTATATAAACCCCGATTTGAGCTCACCATGAACAACAAAAAAGATACGATATATCTTCACGCGCTATCATAAAATATATCTAATCTTATACTGGAAAGAAAATGCTACATCAATGAGGGAGCAGGCAGCTTATACCAGATCCATGTTTGCCATATTTTCATCCGATTATATATTTCTATTGTTGTATTATATATCTGTTTCTCCTTTGATGTTTTTGATGGACAGAGATTTTTTTATCCTTTCTTTAGAAGTAAATGTGGATAGTTTTGCTACGCTATGTTGAAACAAACATCTCTTCACAACGAATGTGACTTGAAGTATGTAATAAGGTGTAATAAGATGTAGTATGTAATTCGACACAATTTGTATAAACAAAAATTAATAAATTCTTTAGAATGTTGTTCAGATTCAATAAGGTACGCCCCCCTCCTCCCCCCCCCCCCAGATTGATTCATGAAACGTTCCTCCCTATGTATTTGGACGTGAAAAAGGATATTATTGAAGAACTATCCAAGAACCTTTTTCACTCTCATATTGAGAAATGATGTACCGGTATCAAAACCCATTGAGGTAGAAAAAAAATATTTCAATGATTGCATGTGGAATAGAGAGAGAGAGTTGCTAGATTCTCAAACATTAGGAATTTTCAACATGATTAAATTACCATATAAAACAATTATACATACAATTTTGAAAATTGCATAGATTTTCGTATTTTTTCATTGCGTGCACAGCTGTGCAAGATGATAAATTTGCATGTTCAAATTTGACAAACAATATCAGATAAATAACTATATATATATATATATATATATATATATATATATATATATATATATATATATATATATATATATATATATATATATATATATATATATATATATATATATATATATAAATATATATATATATTTAAATGATAGAAAGTATCAGATTCATCCTCCATCCACATTGGGCCCTTTTTCCAGTTCTCATCAATTCTCACCATCACCAACTCTAGGGAAGTTGTCCATGCATGCATGACCTCGGTGCCTGCCATGTTCCGTCCAACTTTATTATTCTGAACCTATATTATCACAGTTCCAACTAGTTTCATCCTATTCACTCTATCTTCACACCAAAATCGCTCTCCTACTTCTTTACAATACTCTCCAATTCATGTTCAACTTTCTGTATCGCCCTCTCATCCAGCATCTTTGTCCCTTGGACGTACAACTATGCCCTCGTTCTCATTTTAATTCTGTCTCAAATTGGCATGCTCTTTCCAGTTTTCATACATATAAACAGACATACACTGTTATTCGATTATTTTTGTATAGAAGGTCTTCAAAATATTAGGCCTACCTGAAAAACCCCTAATGAGGATATACTAATCTTACTAATGATTTTAATCAAGGAAAATAAATGAGATTATTTACGATATATAATGAAGCTACCTCTAGAGTATAAATTGAATCACTTATTTTGATGAATTAAATTCCATGTGTTGGAAAAAAGATAGATAAATTCTGAGTAGGCCCACGGACCGAGAAGCAGGCAGCGTTGGGTCGAGTAATTATATAATTCGCTTTTCATTTTATGATTTATCATCGAGACGAATTACGCAATCCTGATCGTAAAAAGTGATTAAACCACTTTATCTCTAAAACTACGAAGACAGGAGCTGGTTGTACTTGAAGACTGCAACATATACTGGGTACTTATAGCCTTAAAACACTTTCGTATTGTAGTTTAGGATCGTCCTGAGGGTAATAAAAAAGGGGAGAGAGAATGTACTATTTGAGTTTAATGTTCTCCACACTCGCTCGCTCATCCAATTAATTCTAAATGAACCTGGTTAGACGTAACTCACCAAGCAGTAATCTTCTGCAACTCAGAGAGAAAACATAATAAGTATAGTATGTGAGATAATACTGATGAAACGTGATAAAATAAAGGTACGTGAAGAATTTTAAGATGATTGATGAGATATTTTCATCACGCATTTTCATTTTCAATATTGCTCTATGAATAAGTATTGTTATATCATTTCAAAATCATTATCCCAACTGGTTATCATTAATATAATTTTTTTCCCTTACTCATTGACGAATGTTTCAAATTTACCAGTTATTGAACAAACAATTACCAGAATTAGTGAACGACGAATGGTTTGAATGATTTTTGTGATGAATTCAATCTCAAAACCTCAACGTCATATGTATTTAAATCAAACGAACTGAACGTAATTTCTAGTTGCCGTCGATAGAGCTTTTTTTCAAATTGAGAATTAATGTTGGTATCATCTTTAAACTTTTTACTTTGACTTTTTCAATTAGCAGTATGCTCCTATTTTTCTTCATTTCCTCTCCTATTATATGTTTGCCAGTTGTTCCATAATATTCTAGCTTGATGAGGGAGAACGTTGTTGAGCTTCTCAACGTAAAGTTGTTCATTCAAATAAATATTCTTCAGAGTTTCGATACACTTTGAATTATTAAAAACATCATGTGAATTCTTACGGTTTCATGATGATATGATATATATGGTATAGTATAGTCACAGTGTATGTTCATAGTTTCATCTGACAAAAATTCACACTGAATTGTGTAAATGTGTTTGACGACAGTATAAACAATAAATGTCAGTCATTTCAAATCGAGCTGTAGGTAATATATGTAACATATTAAACAGAGCAAGAGCAGCCGCTCAATATTCATTATAATATAGATAATGGATATATGATTCATGGTATGCCACATAATTACAAAATAAATTTAAAAACCTCTCTTACCTATACACTAATTTATCTCACTTCCTTTCAACCCTACACCCTATAGTGCTCTCACCAATCGATAATGATCGGTGATAATCGAAAAAGGTATGCACGATTGTGCTGCTATCGGACGTCATCATAACAACCTTTCAGTGACTGTTCAGATGATATTGTAAAAAAAATTCACCTCTTGACTCGATATTTTCTGACAAGTAGCGCTCACTCCATCAGTGACCGCGGTGCAAAGACATTGGCGAGGGGATTGAAAGTATGCAGGGGGGATTTAGCTTCGCTCGACCATATTTGTTTTTCAATTTAGTTGTAACGACCCACTGTAACAATGGATGAGATCTATTTACGTCGGATGAATGATTAAGATCGCAAGATAAAATTAAGGCTTCTTAGGTAATGGGGAGAATAGTGAGAAGGAAACGGTCGTGGTCTATGTTGTGGGGACTATCCGGTCATTTTCCCAGGTTACAGAGGAAAACCACGGAAAAAACCTGTAAAGATGGACGGTGACAGGGATCAACCCTCGCCTCTCAGGTCACATGAAGCAAGTGCGTTAGCACTGTGCTCTTTGTGCCGTCTGGTATAGTCATTGATAAATTAACTTTCTTGGTGGTATCTATAATCTATTATCCATCATCAAACAATCCTTTAATTTTTGTGAATTCCGCTCCGCAGGTACGAGAGACATATCGTATTTCCCAAATTACTCGCGCAAAATGCGGAGGATTATACACCTTCAAATACCATGTATAACCGCGACGCCCATAAGACTGGGACTACAAGAAGGTGAGTAAAGTTAATTGATAATTAGTTATAGTGACCACTCTCACAAATAACTGGTAATAGACGAGGTCTTTCAAAAGATGCACATTAAGTTACGACCAGGAATTGGCGTCAAACACCGAGTCAGAGACACATGAATTAAAATGGTGAACTGCCTAATATAATCAGCTTAATTTATCGAATTATTTTTGAAAGGAAAATAAACTTGTTATTCTTGGATTGCAGATTTGCTTTCTATTCATAATTTAAAGATATACCGGATGTTTTATTTTGTCTACATGTTGTCGCGTTCTAGAGAAAAAATGCGAAGGAAGTGTTTAATAATTCCTGGAATTGGTTGTTTATAATATGAGCTTCGGCTCTGTGACGTTTCATGATCATTCCTGGCCTTTCCACACAGTGATCCATCCACTCAGTTATCACTCAGATATATCACCTTTTAGTTATAGGCCTATATAAGACGTATTGCAGTAGTGCTATGATAAGTTGTATTGCTCAGTTGTTATGTAAGTGGGTGCAATAACTCTACTGAAAATGATAATTAATCAGGGTGTTATCCTAAACACACTAGTGTGTACTTCCTAATTGTGATGGATTACCGAAACGATCCTTTATTGGAAACAAACGAAACACAGACATTATTTTGAATCATCAAAACACGTGCGTATTCTCAGCATATTCTTGAAACGACCATCTAAGCGAGGATATTTTGCGATGTTTAATGCCGAATGCGTTCAGATTTGGTCTTACAAAGGCATTTAAACCAGATTTATGCTTGCAGTTGGTTTATATCATGTTGTTTATATCATATTCAAGGCCGTCCCCTTGACCAAGTCACCTAACGCGTACTGTGTTAATAAGTGTGTTATTTTACGACGCTTCAACGACGAGGTTATCCGCGCCGAGCGTACTGTGTTAAGGCTGTTACAGCGCGGCCATATTGGAACTCGAGCACCGTCACTTTAGTCGAGCTTTGGCTCTCTTGGAGAGTGGTCACGTTCATTTGAGCTCCGGCTTCCTTGAAATACTTCGTACACATTTCTATCACTGTTGTAGACTAAGAAGGGTATGGGGAGAATGAGCTGTCAGTCAACGCCAGACTAGTACTTACTTACCACAATTCCGGGTCTCAAGTCCAAGCAGTGACGACGAGGGTCCGACAAGTTTCTTTGTTATGAAAGAAATACCTTGTCATCACGTATTTATGAATCAGTATCAAAATAAAATGTAATTGCAAACGTAATAATAATGAAGAATCATATGATATCATTAAATGGATATTGAATTGTCACTATATTTACCGAACCATATCCGTTCCTTTTTCATTTTTTATTTTAGTCCTAAAATGAAAGAAATTAAGAAAATGATATCCTAAGAAAATGCATGGAATTCTTAGATGTTGTCAATGAGTAAACGGGATCATTTTCAGTGGACGGCAAAGTACTCACTAATCTGAAAATGACGGCAATCTAATATGAGTGTAGGAAACTTTGCCACAGCTAGATGATCTAAAAAAATATCGACTGGGAGACATTTTACAAGTAGGCCTAATTATTATATTCGTCACACTGGAATCCACATCAGTATCAAAAACGAATAGAATATATCATGAGCGGATAGAAATATAACACAAAGTCAACATCAATTTCGACAGAATTATTGTGCCAATGAATATTTCACTAAGGTTTATTTTATTCTCAAAGACATCGATAAAAAAAACTCAATACAGAACAACAAAAAAGTCAGCAGAGATTTGGGAGGTATGGAAATGATTATCGCTATGAATAATTATATAAGTTATTCAACATCAATAATTCTACAACAAGATTTTGTCGGGTTCGGTCCTGTCTTTCAGACCGAATCAGTTTTCATTTTCTGAAGATGGGTGGTGTGATCCACCCGAAACGTCAAGGGAGTTGGACAACGTGAGGAGTGGGGTCCCCACGGCGTTTATCTGATTATTAGCGGCATTATCCGGAAAGTAACGAAAACATCACTTATGTCCGCGAAAACTTGAAAATAAACACATATGTTTTTATATGTATGTATATATATATATATATATATATATATATATATATATATATATATATATATATATATATATTGATATATATGTAATATATATATATATTTAAATATATATATATATATATATATATGTCATATATATATATATATATATATATATATATATATATATATATATATATATATATATATATATATATATATATATATATATATATATATATATATATATATATTCAATTATATATTGGGTTCAACGATGTTTAACGAACTACTGATGACTACGGCGTCGGTGAATGATGTATGAGATGATGAGATGATGAGATGAGAGGTCATTTTATCAGGTGTTTTTGGATAGTGGGAAGCAGACAGTCGTGGCCATAGTTGAGGAACTATCCCAATATTGACCTGAACGACAGAGAGAAACCACGTAATACACATGTCAGAATGGTCGACCATGGCAGGAATCGAACCCCAGTCTCCTGAATGAAGGTCCAGTGTAATAACCACTCGACCACACGTCTCAGTATATATATATATATATATTTATATATATATATATATATATATATATATATATATATTGCATTATAGATATATATATATATATATATATATATATATATATATATATTGCATTATAATTATAACACATGAAAAACATAATTGACACAAAATAATTACAGGTATAGTGATGGCGTGTTTAGTTTTGTGAATTATACGAGTTTCAATGATATTATAATGTGCTTACATATATGAGTTTTTTCCCATTCTCCTCATTATTATAATTTCAAAATATATACAAATTTCCATTCGACATTGGAAATTGAGAGAATATATATATATATATATATATATATATATATATATAAATATATATATATATATATATATATATATATATATATATATATATATATATGATGATTTTTTTATGAAACAATAACAAAATTTCTTGTTGGGAAAAATATGGGACTTATTAGACATACGATTGATACTTATAACTACAAAATAATTCAGTATAATACTAGGTGATTGATTGGAACCGAAACTTCCTGACATGTAATTGGAGTTTTGAGATACAAATAGAATGAAATATAATAATGGTATTAATAATAATAATTCATTATTCGAATTTTCAATAAAATATATTCATAATATAATCACAATCGATATATTAGAAAAAAAGTACAAACAAAGCCCGATTTTCACGGTAAATAAAATGAACGTCTCCCATATGCTCACGTGATTAGCTATATATTGCTGAATAGAAAATAATGTAAACAATAGTTGCCGTACTTCTAATTGAAATGAATGATATAACAATTGATTACGTTGAAGAGTGAGAAACAACTTTTATGTTATTCTACTTCATTCAGTACGGTTTCTGAACCAGACTACAGTAATGTGTTACTAAGAAAGAAATAAAACCATCTAGCTGTCAATCACCAAACGAGTGAGTGTTTTCTACCTGGAGTCCTTCACTCAAAAGATGAAGTGATCGTTCTCTCTCTCTCTGTAACCGTCTCTCTCTCTCTTTCCACTTGATAGTTTCACCCGGCATCCGCTGAGGCCGGTACTGACTTGATCGAAATTCGGCACAAAAAGTACCTATAGAATGCGCTAGCGGCAGCTGTCAAAAATCCAACATGGCGGAAGTTTGGAGGACAGAGTAACCTCTCCGTAGTGTTTACTATGGCTACTTTGCTTGTAATGCAGCTTGGAATGGCCATGCTAAACGTTCATACGTGCGATATTGTTTTAGATTCATCTTTTGATAAATCTGTCCAACTTATTCAAGTGGATTTGGATGTTTCATTTGTAGAGAAAATTTTATTGAAACTCAGATCGGATTATTTTAATAATATGCCCCACCACATTTGTTTAAACAATTGTTGTGAGTTAGGTATTAATTATAATTACCACGTAAATGTTGTGTGAGAATTTAGATTATTATATTATTTCACTCCTTTAGTAACCTATCAAAAACTTTTATAGCCTAGGGCCTACATTAACCAATTAATTTACCCATGTAACATTTGTATTCGTTTATTGATATTAGTTCAAAACACCATTTGACCCAAGCTTAAAATGTCCAGTAGGTATTGGTGAAATGTATGGGATTTTTATTTTTTCTAAACATTTTCATTACTTGTTATCTAATCTAGGTCTATGTATGACTACCTATAAGCACTCCAAGGAAATTAATTGCAAGGAAAACATCAAAAATGTGTTATGCTTTAAGAGTAAATTATTAATTATACGGTTTTTGTTTTGTATAATGAAGTATACAAAACAGTTTTGCATAGTTTTTGTATGATAGGCCCTATTTGCAATCAACCCAGAACATAATATCATCAGTTGTTATGGACAATGTCAAATAATTATTTCCAGTTAAATGTTATTTACAGTCGAATGTTATTTACAAAAATAGTATTTACAATTACCCTAAATGTTACAGGCACATAGTATAGCACTTTTAAAACCTAAAATTCATCATCAATTGAAATCGATGGTGACAAATAATTAATTACAATTATGCTATTTGCAATTGATCTGAAAAGTTACAGATAGGCATATCATTTGCAATCAACCTAAAATGTTTCAACAATTGAAATAAATTGCCGCATTTCGGGAATAAATAAAAGGAACATTCGCGGTTCTTTCCTGCCACAGAATTACCCTGTGGTACGCAACAATTTCGCCGTGAAACACATTTTTGGGGCGAGAAAGTAGTCACAAACAACGTTGTAACATAGCCACGTGCAGAATTCTGTCCTCCAAACTCTATTTACGGTAGTCGCCGATAGAGCGCATGACTGCAACTTTTTGTGCCGAATACGGTTTACATTTAATTGAATTTAGGATACTTCTAATCTAACCAGCCACATGTCACTGCACCACGCCAGAGTGAATAAACGTATGGATCTACAAAAAAAAAATCAGAATTTTTGATCATCGGATTCTCAAATGCTACTCTTTTATATATTTTCGAAGCGTTAATCACACTTTGGAAATAATTTTATGAATTTAAGATTATTTTCATTGAAAAGATCATTCAATTTCCAATGGGGTGGTGCTTTTCGATTTTTTTCTAATGATTAAATACGGCCAGTAAAGATATTTTCTTGAGACCCTGCAATGCGTCCCATTTACCGATGAAACAGCCTTAAGAGCTGAAGTCACAGTTGGTCGTGGGTCCGAGTGAATAAGAGTCCCGCATAAGGGATGGGTTATTGTAAACGTTCTTGCACTTATCATCAATTCGTAGTCACCCGCTAGTCATCCACATCAAAGTAGCCACTAGTCATCAATTAGAATCCTCTCTAACTGACATACAATAATATTTATATATGCTGAAGGGAGAGAGATAAAATCAGCAAAGTTTCACTGAAATGTATGATGAAAAATGACTGTTTATAGTAGGCCTACAGGATATGAAACAAGTTGATTTTTCATACAAATATACTATACAGTAATGAAAATTATGTGATCACAATTCCTCCTCGTTCCTCTTTATAATATTTTTTCTCGATTATCTTGAACAGAATGATTTTTTTTCTTTTGAGTAGATATCAAAATTATATAAATACTTTGGATATTATGATGATATCATATGGGACGAAGAAACTTGACGCCTCTTTTAGTTTTCAATTTCTTTTATTAACAATATTGGTCTGAAGGGAGCCCGTAGACTGGACCCCGATATTGTGGGCCACAAAAGTGTATTAAATGAACGTGTGGATATAGTGGACCACAAACTAGATATACTGTACCCCAAAGCTCGTTGGACATACTGCACCCCGGTATTCTGGTCCCCAATATAGTGGGCCACAAAACTAGAACATGGGGGTCCAGAATATCTTTTCCAAACGACCGAAGTGGTATTGTGGACCCCAATAAACTGATACACAGAGATTTGTCATTGTTGACCCCAATAAACTGAACCCCGATATTGTGGGCCACAAAAGTGTATTAAATGTCGTGTGGATATAGTGGACCACAAACTAGATATACTGTACCCCAAAGCTCGTTAGACATACTGCACGCCGGTATTCTGGTCCCCAATATAGTGGGCCACAAAACTAGGACTCGGGTGGTCCAGAATATCTTTTCCGAACGACCGAAGTGGTATTGTGGACCCCAATAAACTGATACACAAAGATTTGTCATCAGTTTATTGGGGTTAACAATGACAAATCTTTGTGTATCAGTTTATTGGGGTCCACAATACCTCTTCGGTCGTTTGGAAAAGATATTCTGGACCACCCGTGTTCCAGTTTTGTGGCTCACTATATTGGGGACCAGAATACCGGGGTGCAGTATGTCTAACGAGCTTTGGGGTACAGTATATCTAGTTTGTGGTCCACTATATCCACACGACATTTAATACACTTTTGTGGCCCACAATATCGGGGTTCAGTTTATTGGGGTCAACAATGACAAATCTCTGTGTATCAGTTTATTGGGGTCCACAATACCACTTCGGTCGTTTGGAAAAGATATTCTGGACCCCCATGTTCTAGTTTTGTGGCCCACTATATTGGGGACCACAAAACCAAAGTATTTGTACAATTTTCTGGTTTTAACGTGTGGGCCACAATACTGGGGTCCACTTTATCCTTTTCTTGGGATACAGAATATCGGGGTTCACAATACTGTGGTCCACAAGAGCGGTAGAAATGGACACTTATTCGAAACTATTCACAAACATCATGTTTTATATCACATATGGGACATACGAAAAGACATTGACTATATTTGTTTCATATTTTATTTATATTGAGTTTAACGAAGCATTGTAATGATGACTGAGCTGAGAACTATATATTCGCGCCGGTGAATTCTGAATAAGATGATACGATGAGATGAAAGGTTTTTTACTATGTGTTTTTGTACGGTGGGAAGGAGTCGGTCGTGCCCTGTTGACTGTTTATAAATAACCTTTTGTCAGGGTTTTTGGTTTTTCAAATTGAAAGCCACAAAAACAACAATAACAACACTCGATGGGATAGGTGCAACATGAACAGTCTAACTACAAATCGGGTTCCCCAAGAACTGCTTGATATATTCACGTCTATAAGATACAGTAGAAATATACGCGCTGCATATATGATTGCTGTTTGTCATCGAGATCCGGACCCCTACCGGATAAGGTGACGAACGAACCACGTATGCCACATGAACGGCAAGAGTAACATATTTCGATTGGGACTTATATTGTTAATTTCCTCAATTCTTCAACACGTGTATGTGTATGCATGTGTTTTGTGTTGTAGTCATGTTGTATATGGGGCGATTCGTCTCGTCTCCTGAAGTCATGTGTGTCTCCCCTTCTCCTTCCAACCCCCTTCCCACCCTTGCCATCATCGACCGTCCAATCAACGTCAATCAAAAACTAACACGAGTTGAGGACGAGTTGTATATACTTTTGAAACGGATTGATAAATATGTTGTATAATTAAAGAAAATAATTCGAAAGAAAGATAAATATGTTGTCATTGTTATCATTTATCATTATTTGTTCTCTATTCTTGACATTTATTGTATTGTTATTTGTTATTGTATTACATTTATGTGTAAGTCTCAACTCTGCCATAGGAGATAAAAATGTGCAGTTCATTTGATGCAAAACCTGTATTGTAAATGTGTAATAACTTGAATGTAGTTACCGAACAAAACACGATTTGTGAAATTATGTAAAACCATCATTTGGTGTACCATTTTCTTTCCTTCTTGCGAGACATGCCATTGAAATGTTTTGATGGAGCATTATAGTTTCTAGCGACTTGCTCATAAAAATTGATTCATTACATATTTCTCTCTCAAACTGTGATCACTGATCACAGTTTTCATAGACGTCTTTAGGAACCTCATGGCGCTAAATGACCTCGCTGTCGATGCGCCTCAAAACCCTAATATTCATTCATTCAGGAACCTCGTGACTATATAGAACTTTTCCTTCACATGCGTCGAAACAGAATTCCACCAGAAACCGTTAATCCAATATTGCTCCCCATTCGCGTTAGGTGGGTTGATCATCTGTTGGGGTAAGGTTGGGTGCAGAAGAGGTGGGGGGGGGTCATAGACAAAAATGTCACAGTAGTTAGTCAATACACCCCTATCAGGGAGAAAAGAGAAATCACGTTTTCGATTTCAATGCTGTTTGTTACGGTTCCTGAGACCTGAGGGTAGACCTACAGGAAGCCGGGTATCCCGAAATATGTGGATGAGAACAAATGCAATTATTGTTGTACATAATGTATACACTATTAGGGATTTCATAATCTAAAACATGCATCTCTTAGAAATGGATATTAATAATACAGTTCAAAAGCAATGTTCTATATGTTTTAAAATTTTTACTTTTAACGTTATCTAAGTCTGAGTATAATGGTTAGTATATTATTCAAGAACGCTCTACGGCTTGACTATCAGCGCCTAAATTTATAAATTCTAGGCCACCCGTTTGGCTCAGTTAGGCTCACCTTTATAAGGTATGTGTTTTTGTAAACACCATTCACCCATCATTTGCTCAATCGTATACCCCCAATAACGTAGATGTCGGTGGGGTCATTAAGCAAATCATAATCATCGACAATAATCATTGTCGATTGTTGATCATTGTGATTGTGATCATTGTCGATGATTATGATTTTGTGATTATGTCACCGCCGTTATAGTGCTCGCCGACACCAACATATAGGTGATGGTGCTTCACGCCAGACGCATGGAGCACCATCACCTCCCGGACTAGTCATCTTCACTGCTCGGCCTCCGGCCGCTTGGCGAAATTAGAGAACTATCATTACTATCGTTCTCTAAATTCTCTATGATAATCTAGTATTCCACTTTGTATATATATATATATATTCGTAACGTTCAGTTAAATTATATTTTTCAGATCAGGTTCTAAATTGGATATAAATATAAACTCATCTGCAGGCCTATATAGAACTCTTCTTTGCAGACTGCAGTAGGCCTATACGTCGTACCTAACCTGGACCTGATGAAATAGGAAAGTCTACAATCGGATCTACGTGCACATGGATATAAGACATGCTCTTTGAGCGTGTTTGGTACACATTATAAGTAGGCCTACACTTGTGTTCACATAAAATGTTTTATTACGGAATTTAAATAAACATTCAAACATGATCTACTCATATTGAACGTCTGAATATATTCCATCAGATGTATGTGGAGTGCGTATGTATATTGCCCACTAATTTTAGTGCGTATTATGTTAGTAAATTTGCTTCAGGATTCATTTTATTGTAAATTGACCTACAACTTTATGTGACCGAAAATGTGATATACATGTTAAATATTGAATCTACTCGAAGTTGTTTTACATTCTCTTCCTTCTGCTAACACAAAATTTCTGGATCCGGAACAAGCTACGTATACCTTGGAGGCTGGGCATCCACAATAAAGTACAGCTCCCCTCACCACATTTACAACTTCCTCATCATAGACACGCCCAATCCCACGTTACACCACATAGCATATTTATTTCCAGTATACGCTCTTCATAGTCCCCATGTAATACAAGCAATACACAGATAATCTATGTGCAGAGGCGGAGGCGCTCTAACATTATTGAGGGGTCAAGATTGATGAATTTGTGAAGTCATAGAAGAAGGTGGGGGTGTGGGGCACGCCATATTGACGTGATTTTGAGGAGATTTACGGAATGATTGTGTGGGACGCAATTGATTGATAATTACAGGTGTCAGGTGTTTGATGCATGTATATGAAAATATATGAACAAGGCTGCGAAAATGATCAACTACACATTATTAATGTATAGACACACTTGCAGCAATAGAAAATGTGTGGTGGGAATAATTCAATTTTATCGAATATATATATATATATATATATATATATATATATATATATATATATATATATATATATATATATATATATATATATATATATATATATATATGTGTGTGTGTGTGTGTGTGTGTGTGTGTATATATATATATATATATATATATATATATATATATATATATATTCATTATACTTTATCAATCCAATTGAGAAATGACTTACTAAATTACACTACAATTAAATGATATCAATTTGAATTATCAATTGTATTGAAGGATCAGTGGTTCTAGTTGGGCCTATCACATAATTATTGGGGGGTCAGCCGACCCCTCTGACCTCCCGGCAACGCCGCCCATGTCTCTGTGAGATGGAAATAACCACGTGTTGGCAATGAAAATTGTGCAAGCGAACGCCTATCCAGCGGCCAACAGAGTGGTTTTAATTCGGCCAACTGTAGACGCACCTGCCGGTTTCAACCTAAAATCTCGCACCACGAAGAAAACAGCGGAGCTCAGATGCTCAGTAAATCCTGCGCGGCCGCTACCTTTCAAAACATATAAGCATTACGTTGTACACTATCCAGATATTATATAGCAAATATATTCAGCCTACTCGCTAGCCTAGAGTTAATGGTGCGAATGTGTGCACAAATATCTGGTTGAACACTACCTATAACAACAAATATTCCGCTTCGAGGGATGCCTCTTGTGGGCGCTTCGCGGGGCTCACTTTTCATCTGGACTCCATGTTTATAAGCCATCACCCTCCGCCACTGCCGAAACCGCTAAACGTTTAGATTGATAGGTCTGTAACAATCAGCCCAGCTAGATACATTATATTCTGTGACAAAATTAATGAGATACATTAAAGAACGCGGGCGGATTCAAAAGTAATTGCAATGAGAATGAAAAAAAGATATGTTTTATTGAACTGTCGAGGAGTAGTAATCCCACCAACATTTATTTAACCACCACAAAAGCGCGCATTCCCACCAAAATTAAAATGTCACTGTAAAGGATTGCACTAATAAAGTGCGAACCAACTTTTTCTCTTTATTCGTCTCCCCCGTCTCCCCCTCCCCTCTCCCCCTCCCCAGCGACCCGGCCACACAATCCTCAACGTCAAGTTTATATAACTCGAGATGAGAAATTCATACAATGTAAAGTCACTATCGCTAAAAAAAAGCTTATAGTCGAATGATAATGGTTATTGAGGATATACTCTCCATCTGTAGTCAAACGATCTTCGAAAATATAAGAAAGGGAATATTCTTTTTCAAGTTGAGCATACATCTTGACATTAGTGACATCGTTTTTCACAACATTTAATAATATATTAATTTAATGATCGACATTATAGGTATCATTGGAAGTTTCATCAACGGCCGCCGTTTTCCTGAAACTTATCTCACAATAATGATAATAATAATAATAATGGTTTTAATTCCTTTTGGATCATTACATGATATAATGGAAAGTCATAAAAAAGTTATGTAACAAAAATTCAAAATATTCAATATAAAAATTCCAATATGATCACACTTTAACAAAACTCATCTAGCCTATAAAAACATTTTTCAATCAGGTAATTGCGTATTTTTTTTTTTTTTGAATACAATTTTAGAATCGAGTTTGCTGGCATCTTTGATCACAATAGGTAAACAATTAAAAAATCTACACCCAGCATAAACTGGACTTTTATTGAAGAGCTCCAGCTTGTGAGCCACCAAGACGAATGCGAATTTGTTTCTTGTGTTGAAATCATGCAGTTTTTCATGCGTTATACTGTCTCGGCTGTTCTCTAGTACGAACATTATAGTACTGGAAATGTATAAGCCAACAACTGTCAATATTCCAAATTGCCTAAACAGTGTTCTACAAGAGTCTTTATACCAAACTTCAGCTCACGGGTCTTTGCTTGCACGCGCCATAATACGCAAGGCACGTTTTTGGAGCCTTAGCAGCCTTGGTGCTTGCGAGGAGCTGCCCCATAATAGTATGCCGTATCGTAGCCTAGATTCTATATGAGCGTAGTAGACCAGTTTTACGGTGTCGATGCTGGATATATACATCAGTTTATTGAGCAGAAAACATCCTGATGCCACCTGAGAACTCACATACTTCACATGGCTTACCCAGTTCAATACGTCATCCACAATTATTCCTAGAAACTTTATTTGCGCCTCGACTATCAAGCTCTTCCCATCCATTCTTACTAGATGATTTTGGTCACATTTTGACTGCATCGTTCTGAATTGCATTAGCACGGTTTCTTCCCTGTTTAGAAAAAGTTTGTTGTTGACGCACCATTCATTCATTTCCACAACTGCCTCAGAAGCCATCTCTTGTATTCCACCATTGTTCGAGCTGATCAGCTGACTCGTGTCATCGGCGAAGAGTATGAGTTTTCCTATCATGTTTACTTCTGGTAATTATCATTCGCGAAGAGAATGAACAGTAGGGGCGATAGTGTTGACCCTTGCGGGACCCTGATGTTGATAATCGATTCTTCTGATTTGTGGATTTGACCATAATTATCTGTAAGATAAACTATCTGCTTACGGTCAAGTAAGTATGACCGTATCCAATTGTTTGCTACGCCTGTTATTCCGAAAGACGCTAGCTTCCTCATCAGTAAAGAGTGGTCAACCGCGTCGAAGGCCTTAGAGAAGTCATAGAATACTCCGAGTACCTCTTCTTTACGATCAAGAGAATGCAGTATCTCTGCTATGTATGACGAGATAGCAGTGGTTGTCGATCTTCCAGTAGTAGAACCATGTTGAGATTTGTTAATTAATGAGTGGTTGTTCAGAAAGGATAATAAACTCGAATGAAAGGCATTTTCAAAAATTTTGGAGAAAACGGAGAGTGGAGCAATGGGTCTATAGTTAGCTACTTTGGCCTTACCTCCCTTTTTGAATATAGGTATCAACTTTGAAGATTTCAACATTGTGGGAAACCATCCTTACTCAAATGACGCATTGCTAATATGCACAAGCGGACGCATGATATAGACTTCGATATATTCTACGATATTACATGGGATTTCGTCCGTACCTGCAGACTTCTTCTTGCTAACCTTTTTGATCATTTCGTAGAACTCGTTCGGAGACACTGGTCTCAGAAAAATTACCTTGTGAGTGTAAGTTGGAATGTGTACTACAACACTCGAGTCCATAGTTTGCATATTCTGCCGAGATTCTAGCATATCATTCACTACGCTTGAAAAGTAGTCATTGCACTGGTTTGCTATGACTTGCTTGGATTCAATTGTTTCTCCCATTTCGTTTGTTATTACTATATCAAAGTTATCCATGCTGAACAGTTTCTTGTTGATGTTCTCATTTATGATATCCCATGCTATTTTAGGCTTGTTATTGGCTGATGACACTCTTCTGTCATTTGCCTCTCTTTTGACTACATAAATGGCTCTTCTGAATTTACGCTTGAGATCTGTGTATACCTGCTTTACTTTGATACATTTAGATAGTTTAGTACACTCGTACGCTTGCTTCACCTCAACAGATAATTCCTTTAGTTCAGAAGTGAACCAAAACGTCTTACCTTTCTTGGGGCGTTTTGAGATATGTTCCTTCTTAAGAGGGAATGCCTTATCGAACGGGAGACATAGAATTGACATGAATTGTTGAAACATATTATCCACAGAGTCACAATTGAAAACTGGATCTCACCGTACTTTACTCAGGTCCTCGATAAATGAGTCAATATTTTTAGTGTTCCAACTTTGTCTGTAGACATATCTATTTTCTGTTTGCTTAGTCATTGATAGGTTCACCTTGATTTCTTGCAAGCAGTGGTCCGACAATCCAAGGTCAAGTACATTTATTGTACATAAAGATTCACTGATGTTCGTAAATATGTTATCTATACAAGAGCTCGAATTGCTAGTTATTCTAGTATAGGCTCGCTCACAGTCATATGTAATCCAAAAGACAGGAACAGATCTACAATTGCATCTCTTTCATTGCTATCAGTTAGGAAGTTCACATTGAAATCACCACAGACAATGGTGACGGACTTGTTCATGGTTTGTTCTTGCAAGATATCGGTCATCATATTAAGGAACACGTCTAATGAACCTGTAGGCGATCTATATATTTCGATAATCACAGCTGCACCAGCTTTCCCTTCATATGCAGCAGCAACACATTCAAAATCCTTTTCAACATTCAAAGAAACCACACTCAGTATAGGTTTGACTATCACACCGCTCTCAGCAAAGAGGCATACTCCACCATTCTTAAATATCTTTCTGCACATGGAACTAGCTAGAACATAACCCTCAATGCACACACTTTCTAATTCTTCATGTCGAAGCCAGTGCTCGGATAAGCTAATTATATCTGGATCAATGCAGTTGATTGCTACTTCTAATAGACCTGTTTTTTGTCGTAGACACTGGATGTTTCCATGCCACAATAGGGAGTGCATGTGGGTAACATTCGATTGCTCTCTTTCATTTCATTTCTTTCATTCAATGATCTTGAATAAAGTACATCGATCCTTTTATCAGTTAGTTACTTTTCATCAGTTACTTTCAAATCCAGTCGTTCCAAAATGGGTTACAGAAATGTATTTTTTCATATCCTCAAAAAGAGAATAAACACAATGATGAAGCTGGAGTGCTTTCATAATATATCATTGTATAATAGACTATAAAGAGTACCACTTAATTTGCTATTGCAAAAAATATATACTATATACATTTTTATTTCACAACAAATTATGTATATCATGCTTCTTGAAAACTATCATGCAGATGGTATTGTGATATTCAATATCATATCACAGCTGTTTTTTTTTTGCAGTGGCCAATATAGACCTACAGTATGGACCTACATGACGAAATTAACAATAATTTCTCATGTGAATTTTCGAATTTTCAAATTTTATTCCTGAGAGAAATGGAGCGATTGTATTAGGCTATATAGTTGACATCATCGTTTGTCTTACTTCTCCGTGCAATTAAGTTTTTGGAATGCCGTTTGAATAAATGTGGTTTCGAGCGAGGGTAGATGTGTTTGAGAAGAGTATAGAGGACACGAGGGCTGTATAACCCCCTCTAATTAATACTTGAAGTGTTTTTCATTTGGACTCCACTCACTTTGGACGTAATAGAAATGCACACAATAACCAGGACACTACTTCATCATCGATCAGCAATTTTCTTTAGTATGCTAGAGATAAAATATGGGCATATTCAACCCCAATCTCTCTATTTTCACTTCTTTTATATCCAATTTACAAAATCAATTTGAGTTTAAAAACAAAATATTATAATGAATTTATATTCCGAACCTGGTGAAAGCCTTTGATGAACGATTATTAATTTCAGTAAAATATCTGACTTTGTACTTTGCCATTGATGAATCTTGACATACTGTCTGTGACACGATTTGAACACCACGAAAAGACCCCAGACAACCAGCTAAATCACTCATGTATTTTATTTGTTTTTGTTTTAGATAGACGTGATATACTGCATACAGTATGGTGAACTCTGTGAGGTCTATGTAAATGTTTGACAACGTGAAGAATTGAAGTTGAGTGTGAAATGAACGAAGCAAAAGATGCTGTTCCATTTGCGTCATTGGTTTCTGATTGGGTGTCACAAAGCAAGCCAAGCGCTATTTGCTCCGAACATCCCCCCCCTCCCCCCCCCCCCCCCCCCATCTTCCACATCACACCCGAAACTCGCTGAGGTCAAGGACCAGTTAGGCATAAGGCCTACTAATGATATTTCACCACCAGATATCCACTTACATTTGTATAAAAGGATGTGGGGAGAAAAACGTCAGGAGAAATGAGAATCTTCCCATTTCTAAATTTCATGATTAAACTTGTAGACTATACACATACTACACATACAGCTAGGATTGACGTGCTTTGTCAAGTCAAATATGACACGTCTATTATCAGGGCCGTATTAAGGCATAGGCACACGAGGCCCTGGACGCGTTTTTACAAACCCGTGTAGGCTTCGACACACTGCTCACTTTTCTCGTATTTCTTGCTAATAGCGGCTAATAGATCGCACAACTTCAACCGTCGAGGTGGCACGTTCGATTTTGGATCCGAAGTTCACCATTTCGAATCTCGCTGTAGTCAAACTTCTTTGTTCTTCTGAAATGATGTTTTCGATCATTGTCCAGTATTCTTTTTTTAAAGTACTGTATTGAAATATATACTATATAGTAATAATAATAATAATAATAATAATAATAATAATAATTTATTTTCCACAGTATACATTGGTAATGTTATGTTTCGTCATAATACATAGGTTCAAGTTGTTTTAAAGTAAAAATTGTCTATATTATAAAATTATTTATTTATGAGAAAACATTTTACTTCTGAACGGAAACGTCTTTTATCATTTATACATTTCAAATGGTCAGGAAGCTTGTTAAAAAATTTCACACCATTGTGGAATAATCCGGTCTCATAGAGGGCGGTGCGATGTTTTTCAATCTTAGGCACAGTTTTAAATCTGGTGTCATGTACATGGTATTCTTTCCTCTCAAATTTATAAAAATTATTCTTTACAAAGCTCACAACCTCCAGAATATACAGTGATGTGACTGTCAAGATGTTAAAACTTCTGAATAAGCCTCTGAAACTTTCACTTCTCCGCATGCCGAAGATAACTCTCAAAGCGTATTTCTGCAGTTTAAATAATTTGTTTATTAACGTTTGAGAAGCACCGCCCCAGAAAACAATACCGTATCGCAAGACTGGGTCCAATGTTGCTAGGTAAAACACTCGTAGATCACTAGTTGAGAGAACACTTCTTAAGGATCTTAGCTTGAATATTATTTGGCGGAGTTTTATGCTCGTGTTTTCGATATGTTCAGACCATTTCAAATCACGGTCGATGACGAAGCCGAGGAATTTTGTGCATGCTATGCACAGTGAGATTGTCGCCCTCACTTAGTACACTTGGTGACCAGTTCTTCACATTGGAGAAATCGACGACAATGGTTTTACCGTTGTTTACTGTCAGTTTATTAACAGTAAACCAGGAGTTCAAGGATGTTACTGCAGCATTGGCCCGGCGCTCGATGTCACATGGATCCTTACTGGTCAACAGCATACTGGTATCGTCCGCGTATTGAGTGATGTTCACATGGATGTCAGGAATAGTTAGGTCGTTTGCATATATCAAAAATAGTAGAGGACCCAATATTGAACCTTGAGGAACTCCAACTTTAAGGCGCCTTATTGACGAAGTCGCTGATGATTCACCAGAAGACGCTACTACACATTGCAGCCTGTTACAGAGATACGACTCTACCCAACGTAGAGGAAGACCTCTGACGCCATAGTGGTTCAGCTTTTCTAATAGTATGCTGTGTATTACAGTGTCGAACGCTTTGGCGAGATCGAAGTATACTCCTACTGTGTAAAGTTTACTATCCTTTGCAGATAGTATGTCTTGTATCGTGTCGTACGCCGCGGAGATAGTGTTTCTTCCTTTCCGAAAGCCGTGTTGCGTATTGGAAAATATGTTGCATTTTTCAAAGAAATCCATTGAACATGAAACACATGATGTCCATGAACATCAATTTCTCGAGGATCTTCGAAAATGATGTTAATAGAGCGATGGGTCTGTAATTTGAGACCGTATCTCTCTTTCCCTTCTTATATATAGGAATTATTTTGGCTGACTTCATTTCAATCGGAACCACACCTGAGCTAATCGAGCAATTAAAAATGTCAACCAAGACGTGTACAATGCTGTGCGAGATGTCCTTGATCACTTTAAACGGTATACCGTCATTTCCTGTCGATAACTTACTCTTGAACCTTGATATCAGTAACAACACTTCACTCACATTGGTTGGCGACACAAATAGAGACTTATTATTTCTGTCCATATTCGTCTTGACGAGAGAAATAGCCTCCTCGTCTGTATGCAGGTTGGACTGCACCAGTTCTTCAGCCACACTTGTGAAGTAGGCGTTGAAAGCTTCTGATATTTCCATTGCATTCGTCAATGTAGTGCCCTCGAGAACGATGCAGTCAATATGAGTATCGTGCACGTTTCTATTGCTGGTGGATTTCGTGGCTATGTTCCACATGGTTTTTGCTTTGTTTTCCGATCTGTGAATTCGCTCAGCAAAGAACCGATGCTTAGCAATCTGCAGTTTGTTTGCAAATATCGTTTTCGAGATCTTGAGTTCCGACTTGTAGAAATCACTTCCAGTCTTCTTAAACCATCTGTAGTTGTGCTTAATCCTCTCTCTGAGGTTCAAAAGAGTTTCGTCCAACCAAATGCGATGCGACTCATTGTTTCTTTTTTCAGTTTTCAAAAGTGGGTAGGCTTTATCAAACAAGAGGCTGAAAATCTTCATGAAACAAGTGTATTTCTTATTGACCTCTGTGCACTCGAACACAGGTTTCCAATCTGCCTTGGACAGAAGGTTTGCAAAAGCAAAGGCATTTTTTTCATTATAGTGTCGGTATTTGTACCCTGTTACCGGTTCAGCATTAGGGTTCGTTGTGCAGATTAACTGTCCATAATGGTCCGATATATTTGTTTCAATTATTTCTACCGATTTTACATCCTTAAAGTTCACGAAGACGTTATCAATGCATGATTCGGTATTTGTCGTTACACGAGTTGCAGTTGTAATCATCGGTCGTAGGTCAAACAACTCTTTGAGGGTCATGAACTCGTCTTGCATGTTTCCGGTTTTCATAATATTGATGTTGAAGTCCCCACAAAATATTATGTTTTTATTTTCCCGAGTTAAACGGTCCAGCAAATGTTCGATGATATCGAAAAAGAGTGTCACATCACCACCAGGTCTGTAAACTGTTATTATAACCAGGTTCGAGCATTTGATTTCGATAGCTGCCAATTCACACGTCATTTCCTCAGACATATCATTTATGTCCTGTCGTACACAGCAGTGCACACTCTTTCTCACGAAGATACAAGTCCCTCCGTGAATATGTTGTTTTCTACAGAAGTGACTTATATTCAAGTAGTTTGTGAGGACTACACTATCAATTTCATTTGAATGAAGCCAGTGTTCTGTAACACATAGGATATCAATATCATGTATGTTAAGTACTACCTCAATCATATTTACCTTGTTACGTAGGCACTGCATGTTTTGGTGTAGAATTTTTAGACCATTGTTCATCTGATAGGCGTCTCTTGAATTCTTTCTTTGAAAAGCATTCGCGGGGCATTGCCTGTTTTGTTCCTCATTGTCTAGTCCAAGTTCCTTGGTTTCCTTGGTAGCAGAAAAAACCGCTTGACAGCGATTCCAAGTGGCCAAAACTCTGGTAAAATCATTTGGTCAAATAATTGTTTTGATACTCCGACTTTGAAGGAGGAGTATATTGCCGTGAGAGTTACTATTTCGGGAAATTGGTTGGGGCACAAAGAAGCTAGGGTAATGTTGCCGCGAATGGACCGATTTCAACATTTTTTCTGTGGGAGGGGGGTCTAAAAAGAGAAATTGCGGGTGGGGGGAGATAACACGCATATAGGTGGGTCTATTAGAAAGCTGTTACCAATTTCTGAATTATTTTCCTCAACAATTTTGGGAATAATTGCAAATTTTACAAAGATCTACAAATGGCCCACTTAAGGAAACCGGCTGCCTTAAATGGACCAGTGGGCTTCTTTATCGTACCATTATCATTCATGGTGAATTTATGCCACAAAACATTCAACAAACATCCATATAACAGGACAGGGCAAATGATATTTAGAATAATTAAAAAAGTAACACATGTTGACATAACCAATCTAATTATTATTTACAAGATACTGTTTTTTTATTATTGGGTTTTTAACGACGCACTGTAATGATGACTGAAATCTACTGGCGTCGGATGGATGATTAATGAGATGATGGGATGATGAGATGAATGAAGAATGAATGGGATGATGAGGTTTTCATGGATATTGAGAAGGATAGTGGGAAGGAAACGGTCGTGGCTTATATTGTGGGAACCATCCCGGCATTCGCCTAGACTTCAGAGGGAAACCACTAAAAAACCCTGTAAAGATGGATGGTAGCGGGGATCGAATCGGGTCCGACATGCCCACTACCTCCCGGGTCACATGGAGCAAGTGCGTTAACCACTGAGCTACCTGTGCCGGTCAAGATACTATTCACAGGCAGTCCATGCAGTAGTACATTTTGCGCTGCGGATTTATTTGTGACGTTATGTTGTCAAGTCACGCACGAGGTTTATAGTGGGTCCATTCAGAGAGACTGGATGGCTGCACGCAAAATATTTAATTGAAAAAATTCAAAGTTCATGAGTTATAGGCCTAATATTTTGCGATACAAAGATTCACAAAGCATTGCTTAGCAAGAATAGTAAATTAGAATAGTTGAAATACTCACACAATTAATGTAGAATTCTTAGAAGAGGTAGCGAAAAATTACATCGGTGTTAGCTTAAACTGTTTTACCGATCCTGTATCGCTAAAAATCATGATAGCGACACGAAATTTCAGATCAGACCTATTTTACTAGAGAGTTTTCATTATCTCCGAAGGAATGCGTGGCACACATGCAAAAACATGCAAAATACGACGGTAGTCTATTCTACATTCGGTCCATTCACGGCAACCGTACCCTTTATGATGAGGGTGAGTTGACTGAGTCAGGTTTTAGTCTTCTTGAATGTTTCCTTCTTGTATTTTGCTCAGGTTTAGTTGAAGTAGGTTCATTCTGCATTTTATTCTAGGAAAAAGTTGTATTTTAGGCCTACTGTTTATTTTGCAATAATTGAAGTGAGTTGGGCTCTCGCGCTGGGGCCTATATACAGAGTTGTAAAGTTGGGCGGCAAATCTTTCAGGGGCGGCGAATTTTGATAGGGTGCAAGCAAAACAGAAGAGCATTACTCAATCAGTGTAGATTTATGGCCTACTCTGTAATTTATTTAGGAACCATTATTATTATTTTATATGTTATATTGTTGTCTTGTGATATTCCTTTCATATGTAATAATGTAATAATGACTTGTCTAATATCGTTGTGAACGATCAATCTAGATGAAAAATAAATCTATTCTATTCTATTCTATTCTATTCTATTCTATTCTATTCTAATATATCTTGAATTGACCAGCCAACATTTACTGTGAAGTGTGAGGTATGTTCTTCCTGACGGCATACCGGTAAATTTGTCAACTTCATTCCGAACTTAGGATACTAATTGAAAGAGTGAGAAGTTACTGTAATTGACACTTTACAAGCTTACGGTAATTACGGCGATTAGTGATTGTTGCGGACAAAGCTACGATAATGCTAGTAATACGTCGGGCGCGTACACCAGACTATGCAAGCAAAGATAAACAACTTGATAATCTACTCAGCTCATTCGTTGACTTCAGTTGGTAAATGTTCTGTAGAGTCCTGCAACCAGGTATAGTTATTTTTTTTATCTTGTTCAGCGTCTATATAACTTTTTTTATCTGCGTCTATACACACAGGTGGGAAATTCTTGAGAAACATCTCACATCTGGCAAATCAGTAGTAAACTAAGAAGCTTATCAATTACTTGTTGGTCAGCTCGTGCAAAAGTTTGTAAAGTTCTCTATAAGTCTCACTCCGAAATTATTAGAGCTTTGGTTTCGTTTTCGGAAGATCCCCATGCTCGCAATGAAGGATCAGAACTAACTGAGGATTTGGATATCCAGAGAGGATGCTATTTTAGTTTCTTTCTGGACCACTGTAATTGATAGGCTTAACATGTGTAGCATGATGAAAGTAGAGAAAGTTCACATAGATCTTGGCACGGTAGTGAATCGCATAAGCTTGCTGGCCCTAAAATGTTCAATTGCTATCCTTAGAAATCACCTACATGGTCAACAACTGATCGGTTCTGATATCTGTATAAAACAAACGCTTCTAAGTTCAAGAGTTTTTCAGTTGCTACTTGATTTGTTTCATATATTTCAATTGTATTTCAGATAATTTCTCTATGGTGTATGAATTATTTACCATGTAGAATTATTCTACGAACATCGTTAATTTAACTTCGCGATAATATTACTAAAGGGATTATTTTTCTTATAATTAATCATTGGTTGCTATCGTTATACTGTATATATATATATATATATATATATATATATATATATATATATATATATATATATATATATATATATATATATATATTTATATATATATATATATATATATATATATATATATATATATATATATATATATATGTAATGATGATTCATATGTATATATATATATATATATATATATATTTATATATATATATATATATATATATATATATATATATATATATATATATATATATTTATATGTATATATATATATATATATATATATATATATATATATATATATATATATATATATATATATATATATATATATATATATATATATATTTAATTTATGAAAATACAAACACGGGAATATCTGGACTCAACACTTACAATTGTATTACTGAAAAAAAGAAATAGCAACCCTACATCAGAAGTTACAATGACAGGTGGAGATAACCATAGAATTAACATATGTCTAATTACAATATATTCTTTGCTTATACTGAACTTGAAAATATAATGGAAGTGTATAGCGAGATAAACAGCAGGTATGGATTTTTATCCAAGTTGAACGAAATGGCAATTGATGATATTACTTAATGCGCCTCTGATCGGTAAAAATGTATTCAAATGGCCTGAAAGGAACTTTTTCCAAAGAATGCATTCATTCCGAACGATTTATGAAAATGCTATATATAACAGTATTCCCATGTCGAAAACGTATTAGGTGAGCCAGAAGACACAATTGCCCTCAAAATTGCATCCACACTAAGGCAAAACGATATCGTAATAATAATAATAATAATATTGGGTTTTAACGACGCACTGTAATGATGACTAAGATCTATTGGCGTCGGATTAATGATTAATAAGATATTGGGATGATGAGATGAAGGTATTATAGGTATCGGAAGGACAGTGGGGAGGAAGCGGTCGTGGCCTATATTGTGGGAACCATCCCGGCATTAGCCTAGACTACATCAGGTAAACCACGAAAAACCCGTGTAAAGATGGACGGTGGCGGGGATCGAACCAGGTCCGATATCTCCCTTCACCATCACATGAAGCAAGTGAGTTAATCACTCAGCTACATGTGCCCAGGGGCAGATACAGAGGGGCGGGGGGGGGCGACCGCGCCCCCCCCCCTCCCATGAATCGGAAGCGATGAAAAAAAAATAGAAAGAAAGAAAGAAAGAAAAAAATAGGTAGAGAGAAGGAAAGAAAGAAAGAAAGAAAAAAAATAGGAAGGGAGAAGGAATAAATGTCTATAAAGTGATGTATGGCATTGATTTCATATTTTACATAATTGCATTGAGGATGAATCGGGAGTAGGCCTACTGTTTCAAAATTTCAGATCTAGTGGGCCATATGTAGTTTAGTCAGCGAGAATCAACAAACAACACTATCGTGCTTCTTTCAGGTTTTGAATTATATATTAAGATGTTTGTGAATAACGATGGTAAAAACGACGAGGGTCGTTGCTGGGGGTGGGGGTGGGCAAAGAGGGCGGTTGCCCGGTGGCCAAATTTAAGGGCGCTATCGGCGCCCATTTGTAACTTTCTATCAGTAATCGTATTATATTAATCAAATTAATGGCATTTTATTCACATCACTGCATGGATAGAGTAAATGTTTTCATATTCAAATATCACTGTTATTGAATGATGGATTGATTCAGCTTCTTATTTGCTTGGAACAGCCATTTGGCAAAATTAGTCTTGTTAAAATCATTGTATTTCAGAAATGTTGTGTAGTTCCTAAAACCCGTGGAATCGTATTAAGAAATATACAATTTTTCCAAAATTTACCTGCAGGGCATGGCTCTCTCCTTGCATTCACCATCGATATGCACACTCAGTTCGGGGGCGCACAATTAACTGCCCAATTGCGTGCTTGCCCGGGGTGCTAAAATGACATTGAACGACCCTGCAGCTACAAATATTGTTTTTGGAGCCATTTTTAATTTCATAAGTAGAATGATTTCGGCATCTGAACCTCATATGGAACACGCTGAACCGTATTAAAAATGGGTGTAATTTCAAAAAAGCCCTGCGGGGCCAGAAGGGGGCCTTCCCCCCTTGCCCTCCGCGGGTCGCCGGCTTCGCGAAAACGAGCCGTTGCTTAACTGTTCTCTTGTGGCATTTTTTTCAAACTGAAATCGCCCCCCCCCCCCCTATGAATATGGCCTGGATCCGCCCCTGCATGTGCCGGTAACGATATCGTGTCATGATATAATGATATCGTGATAATGTGTCACTATTCGTATGTCTAGGCTACTGCTCGTTTACTGTATTCTCGATTTGGGGGAATAACGACTAACGAGTTATGCTAGGTCGATCGTTGGTGAATATCGGCTCAATTCGAGGGTCTCTTTCAGAACATTGAATATGAATACATATAATTGATGATTTGGCTGAAAAGAAAGCCGGAAAGAATCAAGCATTTGATGAACATCATCTTCGTTTTGTGAATGTGACGTGTTCGTGTTGTTCCGATGAGTTTATACAATTTTCAATAGGATAATTCAGAAATTTGTAAGTTATATATACTGATTTATGTGCACTACACTGGGGAAAGGTGGAAACGCCAATGATTACCGACCCTGTATATATTGTATATATATATATATATATATATATATATATATATATATATATATATATATATATATATATATATATATATATAAATATAAAAATATATATATATATATATATATATATATATATATATATATATATCTGTGGGTGTGTGTGTGGGTGTGTGTGTGTGTGTGTGTGTGTGTGTGTGTGTGTGTGTGTGTGTGCTTACACATACATACATTTATCAACTATTTCATAAAAGTTTCTCAGAGGTGAAAATTGTAGACATAAATATAAACTCTAATCAAATGCTTGATGTAGGCTTTTTATCAATTCTGGAAGCAGTGAAACTGCAGAGTAGCTGATTTTATTTGACATTCTCACAAATGTAGGTCTATAATAATGTATTTCTATCATGAGCTTGTGACTATATTTACAATTTTTTTTCAATTATTGAATTGCATCAAGGTTTGATTCATACAGTTAGATGTTCGAAGATATCTTCAGTATAAGTAAAATGATACATTTTTTGTGTAATTTGAATATTACAGACAAATTGAATTTGAGTTTGCATCGAAAGTTGTCTATAGTCATGCCTAATTTGTAAGTATTAGCATTCATGAATGTAAATAACACGGATACACTTTACAGTCCGCAATAGGCACATTTTTTCATGAAAATGATGTTAAAAACGGCTACTTATACTTTACAAGCACAACACAATTACAATCAAATTACTTTTCGAACGCCAGTTTTACAAAATCGTTACCATTTCTCATGCTTCCTATCTTTGTTTAAATGGTCATTACTCATTTATTTTTTGTTAAGGAGTGCATTCAAAATTCAAGACTATTTGAACCAATCACTCACCATAGTAACCTGAATATGTATCAACCGTAACGATTTATAGAAAGCACTATATTCTCCTCAAAATTCTCTGTATGATACCTACCATTTCAGAAAATAAATGCCCCACGCCTACATAAATCATGAAAAATGACATGCCATTTCCATTTTTTAATG
>OZ023327.1:32696758-32699258 GCA_964007535.1 Brachyptera risi
TGCAGTACAGTATCTCAAGAATAGAGGGAAGGAGGTGGATGTATGGCTGTTTCGAAGCTTGTTTGACTTGTTGAACAAATAACAAAGATCAAACACAATGAGTAGGAGTGCGTTTTACTGTAGTAAAACGCACTCCTACTCATTTTGTGCTTCTCTGATTATCTTTTGTTTTAAAAGATGTCATCAGTTCACCCGTCTGTCTTTAACTTTGAGCCATATCTGACCTATCCCATATTCCAGAACCTATTTGAATAGGTCATTTTCCCATTTTGATCAAATATACATTCTATAGATTTTTTCTGACGTTTTCATATTACTGCACATAAAAGTGTGACAATGTTTCAATAATTTTTTCTTCAGTAATGACGTATACCGTGTTCTACTAGGATATTAATATTACACTATACATGGTGTAAAACCACTCTGCTGACACTGAGAGTACCTCATGGAAGTAGATTATCATTGATTGCTTCAATATTCAGAGAAATACTACTGAAAACATTGTAGAGAACGAAGTCAGTCTAATTGCTTCAGAATCAAATTACTGACGGAATTATATAAGCGTGGACGATATATAATATATAAGCGATGTATTTCTCTGTGGTTCAAATATGAACTCTAAAATAAGCCTACATAATCTTCAGTTTGCAAGATTTTTACGTATATTCTTATATAGATGTAGGTGCTTGATCTGATTATTTGTAAGTTCATTAGTACGAACTGTTCAGTATAATTTGAGTTCAGTACAGAAAACGTTTATTGGTGTGAATACCAAACATCTCCTAATGTTACGTGTATAACAACCTCATCAATATAGCTATAGGCTATAAGAACCAAATAATATCTTTAAATGAAGGACTACTTAGAATCTTGATAGAAAATAATTTCCATTAAGTAGCTCAGATCATTAAATAAAATTATAATCATTTTTTGGATGAATCTTATTCATAGGTTACCTATAACAACGAAGGTTTCTTCTTTTCAAATTGTCACAGATTTACTAATCGTTTAAAAAACGTGATACAATCATAATTTCTTGCAAGTAAAAATTGTATCAAACAGTATTTGATTCTTATACAAACTTATACAATCCACACTATTCGGTGAGATATTTGGTAATCTTGAATGTTTTTTAGAGAGCTGATAGGGATTTCCAATGAGTTGAATGAACCTTATTATCGAAAAATATTTTGTGTCTATATTATACATAACGTTGTGAAGTTTCTAGTGAGGCTGCATCATTTGAACAAACGCCGACCAAAGTCCATAAAATGTTTCCCCAATCGATAAGTTTCATCGAAGTTTCAAACTTCCATCGGCTCGGCTTCTTGGGAGATCAATAGAAAAGTTCTAGCGCCGATGTGAAGTTTCACAATTTTCACACTTTTACGTATAAGTCTCCCAATTCGGCCTCTTCCTTCGGTGCCTGTAGATAGCTGTCGAGTTATCCCACAATTTGAAGAGACCTGATAGTATCTATAGGATACTGTCGATCTAATTAATTCTAATTCAAAAATCATTTTATTCAAATGATTCAAAAATCAAAAATCATATACATAAAGAATTGCAGTTTAGAGAAAGGCACAGTTTTCATTTTTCACATTGGTCACATTGGTAGGCCTACATAGTTTACATTATTATTACACACACCTTTGGTATAGATGGATTAAAGCCAAAAACGAAATAACAATAATGATAATAATAATAATGATAAAAATGAATGAATAAAAATGAAGTAAATAAAGATATTATGTTCCTTAAATTATGGTGAGATCCAATTTAATAATCCATCAGACACATTCGTTAAACACGTGCTATTTTTATGTAACGGTATGCTGTGAGGTGAAAAGCAATAGCGGAAATATCGAGTGTTACTGTTGCATACAAGGAATATTTCCACCTTGGTTATTATAAAATTTGACTTGTTAGAATTTCAGACAAAAATTGTCTCCATCAGATGATGTATTTGTTAGTTCTGTATTGCACGGATCCAGTTTTATGATCGGTTATATCTGTAAAATCACCTTGTAGTGACATTTTTACCCTATGGAGGCTGTGGTTGCTTCAAGATTTATTGTTTGTTAAATAAGTTATATTGTTATCAATCATTTTTTGGGGTGGTAGAATCGTCCTTGATGTGTCCCTTCCGAACGATCCTACCTTTTATCTCAAGTCCTAATTGGTGAAAAATGATTTTGTATCAAGTTTCGATGTTTGGATGAGCGATAGCAAAGACTTCTATCTCACTCTCATGGAGCTTTGTCTTTTTTGTTTGTTTGTTTATTTGTTTGTACGCACTGCACTGATCGCACGGTTTGCCTCAACAACAAGAAACTTTTTCCGGATACGCGGACTTATCCAACTTGGAACTGTAGGTTTCAGGCCAAGTCGGTTTGACCACCTTTGAGAAACCCCATCACAAATTTTCGAGAAGCCCCATAAGAATAGGCCGTGCGGAAATGTTTGGAAAAAAAATATCTTCAAGGGCTTCAAATTTTCA
>OZ023327.1:32709258-32736758 GCA_964007535.1 Brachyptera risi
GGTGGGTCGTTAAGCAAACAATAATCATCAAAAATATATCCGTGAACTATTGCATTTGATGAACAAAGGTGTCCGATTTTCGTAACATTTTTTTAACCAAACCTGCTCCAAACTCAGACAGGCCATTTTTAAACTTCGTTCGTTGAAAAAAGTACTTGGACCGACTGAAATGAGAATGTTTTATCTTGCGCACTTTGAATCAATTTTGCGTTATGGCATCGTGTTCTGGGGTGGAGCTGCTAAAAATAATATTGACAGGATTTTTAAACTACAGAAGTATGCTGTACGAATCTTATCCAATCAAAGAAAAGGTGACAGCTGCAGAGGATTATTTAAAACTCTTGGTATTTTAACTTTAGCAGCTATTTACATACATGAATCCGTTTGCTTTGTCAAATCAAATACTGCTTTATCCGGAAAAGAATTGAACCATTCACACGACACAAGAGGTAAAAACCTTCCAGTAGTAGAGACACACCGAACTGCTTTGTATGAAACCGGACTAAACCATAATGGTGTTAAATTCTATAATCTATTACCAAGAGATATTCGCAGTGTCAACCGTATTCAGAATTTTAATAAGACTGTTAAACGTTATCTTGTAAACAAAGAACCATACTGTGTAAGCGATTTTTATACCAAACTGATTTAAACTTGTATCTCGTTATAAACACATGGTTTCGATATTTTGTTGACGAAACTTAACATTTACAATGTATACAGTGAATAAAAAATTATTATTATCGCGTGCTTCGAATTTAGTGACAGAGGATAATTTCTTGTCAGCAGTTATCATCATCACTCAAACTCAAAAATATGTATTCATTATGAGAGATAATTGACAAAGAAATGCCAGAGAAATGATGGACTTATAAACGAAGTCTCAGGTCATGTGCATTTTGCAGAGGTAAAATGAACAGAGCACTAACTCTATTATGAATTTGTATCATACGAAATTCATACTCATTGTTGTTACATGTATAGGCACATTCTCCTAATTGCTACGTTCATTATGAAAAGTAATTGTTTCTGCACAACTCACCGCTGCCCACCTGCCACGATCACAATGCAAACGAAACTGAAGTCAGTTCGGGCCTGGGTTTGAGTCTTGCACAAGGAGTTGATATTGTAATCATCCTTCTTCCATAAATTGCTTATTTTTACCACCAAATGACCTAGCTTTTCGTGGGATCGTTAAGCGAACAATAACCATCATCAACATCATCATAATTATCTTTACTTAATTGAACAATTCTGTAAGGAAAACTTCTCTAGATATATGCTAGTATTGCTACATATGCTGTATTGTTGCAAAAAGTGAGATTCATGCACTCGTCTGGTTTAACGTTGTCCTCATTCTTGGTTCAACATGTTTTGTTCATCTTAATTGACCCATTTATGGAATCAATGCGTATAGTTGCTTTCTGCATTTATCATTTTACATACTCTGACAGCGCGTACAAATTGGTGCTGTGAGTCTGTAACTGCATGCTAACTAAGTTATTTTCAATTATTCTTTGGGGTGGTAAGATAGCCCTTTTGGTGGCCTGTCCAAACGATCCTATCTTTCATCCATGGCCCTGATCGGGAAACGAAGATTTTTTATCAAGGGACGATGATATATATGTATATATATATATATATATATATATATATATATATATATATATATATATATATATATATATATATATATATGAAGAAATATATACATATATATATATATATATATATATATATATATATATATATATATATATATATTTATATATATATATATATATATATATATATATATATATATATATATATTGCTATACATGGATCAAGACTTCAAATGAAACTGGGATACTGACCGCGGAAAATTGCAACCCAGAGTGTTTGGTGTCCTTTTTTCCACAATGTTTCTGACATACTCAAATTTCCCAAAATTATCCCACTACGATTTTTCTATATATCGGTTGTATTGGAATCCAATTAGTTTCACATTAAAAATGTGAGATACGTTCAAACTTGTCAAGCATGAGTAAATTACACTTGTTATATTGCATTCCAGTCAATATAGAGGGCAGGGGTCAATGAAGATTTTGATTTTTGTAATAAGTTCATATGATTGAGAAAAATTAGGTATTAGGTAATTAGAAGTATTTTCTTCAGTGTTATTTTCATAATAACATATTTAATAACGTACACTAAATTGAATCTGATAAAATGCGCGTCTCGCGAAATCACACAATTAGAATATTTTTTTAAAAAGAACAGACAAAATATGAGAACTTAATAACCGTATAAGGTGTGGGCTCTAATAATCACTCTTTTCATACAGGTAACATTAAATTGTGCTTCGTCAACGTTTCTAGTCAACTTTGGTCTTTGGTCTTTGGCATCATGAGGTCAGAAGAGGATTGAACCAAGAGTAGGCCTAATTGTCGAAAGATTATCACGGCATAAACAGATCATATAACTATAAATGGTTATGGCGTCATCTTTTAATATGCCTATTCTCAGTGGATTAATCTATTACCATCAGAAAAATGATTGACATAATAAATTATAATGTTCACCATACGTGTCAACATCGTTCAATTGAATCATAATTGTGCATTAGGTTTTTTTTCAACACCTATCAGTTAATAAGCTTATATCCAGGCCAATAACAAACAAACAGATTTGTTTATCATTACATGATTCAATCGCATGCCAAACATCATTCATCAAAATGATTGATTGATTATCTGATACTTTTTTTTGCTTCTCGTGGGACGATTACGCCCAAGAACAGTATACTCAACTCTATGAAAGTTCTATCCATCAAACTGTGTCATTTACTCACATTCCTGCCACTGTTAACCCAGACTCTTGGATTAGATTCATTTTATTAGGGGATTATTAGTATTTCACACTAGGGGGGGCATTCATGTACTGTACGTCTAGCAAGCTCTAGCAAGGCATGAAACCTGTTTGACAACTATCATGGTGGCAATTTGCTATCAAGTTTGCGGGGTGTTTTTTGATGATCGCAAGTTGCGACCGCTAGCATCTATGCTAGACGTACGTACATGAATGCCTCCCCCAGGACCCCTATTCCTGAAAGATGTCACTTTTGTGACTCATGTCACTCAGTGACATGGCAATGATCTATGAGATGATGTGATGATGAGATGGTTGGAAGGTTATTTAATTAAGTAATCTGGATTGACGGAAGGAGTCGATCATGGCCTATTATTGAGAAATCATCCCAGTATAGACCTGAATGACAAAGTGAAATCACGAATAAACCCTGTCAGAATGGTTGATCATGGCAAGAATTGAACCCCGATCTCCTGAATGACAGTTCAAAGTGCTAGCCACGCGACCACTCCTTTTTTTATTTTTTTTTATTGGGTTTTAACGACGCACTGTAATGATTACTAAGATCTATTGGCGTCGAATGAATGATTAATGAGATGATGGGATGATGAGATGAAGGTTTTTATGGGTAGTGGGAAGGATAGTGGGAAGGAAGCGGTCGTGGCCTATATTATAGGAACCATCCCGGCATTAGCCTAGACTACAGAAGGAAACCACGAAAAACCCCTGTAAAGATGGACGGTGGCGGGGATCGAACCGGGTCCGACATGTCCCTCCACCTCCCGGATCACGTGCAAGTGAGCTAACCACTCAGCTACTGTACCGGTCGACCACTCCTCTCAATTCAATGTTACGTAACATACTGAAATATGTTCAATAATACCTCAGACTATATTTTTAAGTTACCATTAGGATATTATTTCAAATTTTAATCTGTTTTCCCTTTTGAGTGACTGCCTGTAACAAAATGTATTAGCATTAAGGATAAGGTTAGGTGGAAGAACGGTTGTGAGGACCGAACCTCGCCCTTTTTTACTGTATTTCACATGTATGAATAAAGACTTATCTATCTATCTATATATCTGCTAATAAAGACCTATAACCACTTGATTATATATATATATATATATATATATATATATATATATATATATATATATATATATATATATATATATATATATATATATATATATATATATATATATATATATATATATATATATATATATTTTATTATTATTATTATTTTTTTATTTTTTTATTGGGTTTTAACGACGCACTATACTGATGGCCACGATCTATTGGCGTCGGTGGATGATGAATGAGATGATGGGATGATGAGATGGGAGGTTATTTTATAAGGTGTTTTGGATGGTGGGAAGTAGTCGGTCGTGGCCTATTGTTAAGGAACCATCCCAGTATCAGCCTGAACGACAGAGGGAAACCACGAAAAACCCCTGTCAGGATGGTCAGCCATGGCGGGAATCGAACCCCGGTCTCCCGAATGACGGTTCAGTGTGTTACCACTCGGCCACGCGTCTCGGTATATATATATATATATATATATATATATATATATTATATATATATATATATATATATATATATATATATATATATATATATATATATATATATATATATATATATATATATATATATATATATATATATATATATATATATATATATATATATATATATATATATATATATATATATATATATATATATATATATATATATAGGCCTAAGCTATACTGTGCCGAGTTTCATCTTGCATTCAAGCTTAGTAAATGAATAAATACATTATTAAAACAATAAATAAAAGCTCAATTACCTTATTTGAAATAAAAAATTAGTGTGATTGTGATATTATTTTAATTTAAATATCAAATGTGTCTTTGTTGTCATCGAAGTGATATAGTTTATTCCATGGCATTCCTGCAGACAGACGAGCAATGTATTCCCTTCTTGCGCCAGCTATACAATTTTCAAGTTTCGCAATCAGTTTTATAGCAATATCGTATAACTTGAAGAAAAAAATTCTGTGTGGCTGATGGTAAATAGATATATATATATATATATATATATATATATATATATATATATATATATATATATATATATATATATATATATATATATATATATACATATAATAATAATGATAATAATAATAATAATTTTTTTTTTTATTTATTTTCACATTTTTAGTACAAATTATGAAATCAGGAACTCTGCTACTAAATATCCTACAAAGCGGCTGATGAGACTTGTCTGTAGGCAAGTATTAACATACTACATAGAGTGAACATGATTTAACTTCATGTGTTATTACCACTTATTACACAAACTTGAACATATTAAACATTCTACCCGTGATTGAAATTGTAACATAGCACTGAAATGGAAATAAAAGGTTCATTCTTAACAAATAATTCGAAAATTCTTCTGCTTGGTTCAATTTCTGAATAAAAAAAACATCCATTGATTACTACAAAAAGAACAACATATAAACACAATAAACTCAATTTGAGAAAATTCTGAGTTTCTAAGGAAAGGAAAAACATAATCACCTATCGATTAGCCAAGTTCGTAGTACTTTCTTTACTTCTTGATAGGTAGATAAACTAGTGAGATTTGATGGCAACTGATTAAATACATATGGTATAACTAAACTTAACATTCCTTTACCGTATTTATTGATGAACGGTGGCACTACGTATGTTGTTCTCTGCTGAAGGCGGGTGTTAGCACTATGTACAAATTTTATTTTATGATCACTATTGAAATAATATCTTATTAGAAATCTATACATAAACTGGTCTTTTAGGGGTAGAAGGTCACACATTTTATAATAATTTTCTATAGAGCTATGAGCCATGGGGGTGCAATAGTTCTAATCATGCGATTCTGAATTACTATCACACGCTGAAGGTGTCCATCAGAAGCACTTCCCCAGGATAGCAAGCCATACAGCAACAAGGACTCTGCTAACGCATTATATACAGAACGTAAGGTTTTGAAAGGCAATATATCTTTAAGAACAAAAAGTTGATATGAGCAAGACCGTAATCTCTTACAAAGAGTGTCAATGTGAGGTCTCCAAGAGAATAACCTGTCAATCACAACACCTAGATATACATGTGTCGGTACATTTTCAATTAAGTCGATACAATTACAGTTCTCAATTAAACTATGTAAGCATTAATTTTTATGACTTTTCAAGTTAATATTTTTATCTAGATTTTTATTAAATGGCGAACATATATGGACAATTTTCGTCTTATTAGCATTGATTACAAGGTTTCAATCATGTGTCCAGAGCAGTACTCTGTTAAAATCCTCTTGTAAATATGTTTCTGCTACATTTACATTTTTATGTGAAGCTATTATTACTGTATCGTCTGCGTACATTAACATGGCGCATTTGGACATACATTTGAACATATTATTTACATAGATGAGGTACAAAATAGGACCTAAAATGGATCCTTGAGGCACACCACTATCACATGACTTATTCAAGCTGCACACATCACCTATTTTACCTACAAACTTTCTATTGTCCAAATAGCTCACAAACCATTGTAGTAATGACTTGCCACCGCGCATTTATGTGCATTTGCAAGAGTTAAATAATAATAATAATAATGATAGTAAAGGACCTCTGATACCAACACACTCAAGTGATTTTATTAACGTCGCGTGATTTAACGTATCAAACGCTTTTGTAAAATCTATGAAAAAAGCAACTACATGTTTATTATCATTCAATATAACATTCACAAACTCCGAAAAATTTACAAGCGAGTCATTTGTGCTACGTCCTCTCTGAAATCCGAATTGAGACATATTAATATTTTTAAACTCCTCTAAATAAACAATTAACCGATTTGCAACACATCGTTCTAATATTTTTCCCACAGTTGGTAAAAATGAAATAGGTCTGTAATTGTTATATTTCAAGTGGTCACCTTTTATGTACACTATGATAATAATAATAATGATAATAATAGTATATATATATATATATATATATATATATATATATATATATTTATATATATATATATACATGAAAAGGTAATATGCATTATATGATCATATTTTGTCTGCATAGATATAATGACGCCATTTATTGTACACTTCACCCCTAACTAGCAGTCTTTTGGGATGAATAAATGAATTAATCGGCCATAAATGGGAGCAATTTTCAGAAACATGGAACTGGGAAAATTGTACCCAGCTACTTCTTTCGAAATCTAATTTTAAAAAAGCAAACCTAATTGCAAGAATGATCATATTCGATCTTTGGTGACCTCAGTGACATAGCAAGTAGTATTTAAATACAATAGCATCAACCTGATATTGTTAGCTCTAATTGGAATCCACGTTTGACACGTTTGAACGTGAATAAATGGATGAATCAACGTGGTTTTATTCAGAACGTATAAATACAATATAACTATCATCATAACAGTTTTTAGATGACATCATCACTCAAGTCTCACTCTAACATCGCGTATTTCATATATTTTTTTCATTAATTTTTTTTACCAATATCGAAAACTTAACACAAAGCCATTGTTTTCATACAAAGGCGAAGGATGAAAGTTAGGATCGTTTGAACGGGGCACCACATACAAGGGCGATCTTACCGGCCCAAAGAAATAGTTAATTTGTATGTAATATTCCATTTCGATTACCACCATTCTTAGATTTCATTTACTTATATTTTGTTTCTCGTCAAATTATATTTATTTTGTTATTCTCTCTAAAATGTTATTATTGATGGTTTTTCATATTTTAATTGATTGATTTTTATTCTGTGGGTTTTTGCAATCTTATAATGTAAGACAGAGTCTTGAATAAAGATATATATATATATATATATATATATATATATATATATATATATATATATATATATATATATATATATATATATATATATATACATATATATATATATATATATATATATATATATATATATATATATATATATATATATATATATATATATATATATATAAATATATATAAATATATGTATATATATATATATATATATATATATATATATATATATATATATATATATATATATATATATATATATATAAATATATTCAACATACTATAAAAATTATAGTGATAAGTTCAGAGATGAAGAACAATTTAGAAGTCGTGTAGGAAAAAAATGTGTTCAATCTTCTTTCTGAATAGGCCTATATAACTTTTCTTTCTTCAATTTTTCTCTCTTCATTAAATTTTCTGCTTTTCATCCGAATTTTTTTTGCTTCTTCTATTTGAAACTTGTCTCAAGTACGGGAAAAAATTATTTCGGTCTTTTCTCCGACGTTCGTGTTCATTTTCTCTAATTCGCCTTCTTCAGAAAATAAAACTTCTTTTACTCTTCTTCGTCCATTTCATATTCATACCCGCGTAATCCTTTAGTTTCGCCGTTATAACGCGTTGTCCATGTGAGCATCTGAGGGGTCCACCTTACGCTAGCTAGCTTCTCCGATATTAAAATTTTCAACGGAAGGCGTTAGCATAGGCTTTCTAACGAAGCACTAACGATCGGTAGAATAATATTTTCATATTTTGATATGTGAGGGGCCAACTTCATCCCACTTCACCTACGTTATCAAATGTGTAATTCTGGGTACTTAAGAAGGGTGGGTAAAATCACACATAGACCCATGTAAATGCAGCTAAAAAGAATACTATTATCAACAGACTAAATTGCTGTCAGATTTATTCTTAATGAAAAGTGAAGTACATCACGACAGGATATATATATTGAATCAGCTGTCATGATTTAGTGCAGGTCAATTTATAGGAATAGCTACTTATAAATTTGAATTCATAACTATTGAAGGATATATGCCAGAGTATTTCAATAAAATACGTTTATATGAAAAATAAAATCATTCATTCGTATAATAGACCGACTATATAACGACCGTGAACATATAAAAATAAATTTGTGATACCAACAAAGAAAGTGATGATCTATTACATCAAAGGATGGGAGGGACTATATATATATATATATATATATATATATATATATATATATAAAATCTCTCTCCAAACTTAATTAAGAAAATTACTTACATGAATCATTTTGAGAAAATAAAATATATGCAATATGTAAAAAATGATTATCAGATAAAGTTACTTGATGACAGTTCACTTCTAAATACATCTTTTCAAACAAATTCGTTTTATTTTAATTGAACCACCGTGAAGAAATCCTATATTGGGTGGATTTTTGCGGAACTTGAGAATGTTAGAGATGATGATTTTTTTAAGAAAATGAAACCAAAAACACCTATGTCGCAATTTTCCGGGGTATGAACCCAGTACCCTACATCCTGATTATGTATCAAATGATAATTAACTTAACTCGGTTTACGAAACAAACAAATGTGATTGCATTTTGTCATCTCGTTGTGATCTTTAATTTCCATCAGTTAATGAATTCGTCTTCTAATTAGTTGTCTGCCAACCGAGGCCTACTACATAAAACTAAAATGATCATGTTTCATCAAGTCAATATAGTAATATAGAAGCTACTTTTGTGTAGTTGTGCATGTTGTGTATAGTCGTTCCTATTACGTTTGTTAAACAACCAATAATGTTTGACCGGACATTCACGAACTCGTCAACTCGAATAGTAATCCACGAGAATCAAACTGAGGCGAGTGGCCGAGTGGTTATTACACTGAACCGTCATTCAGGAGACCGGTACTCGATTCCCGCCACGGTTGACCATCCTGAGAGGTTTTTTCGTGGTTTCCCTCTGTCATTCAGGTCAATATTGGGATGGTTCCTTAACAACAGGCCACGACCGACTCCTTCTCACTATCCGAAACTACCTAATAAAATAACCTTTCACCTCATCATCCCATCATGTGATATATCATTCATCGACGCCAATATATCGCAGTCTTCAGGAGAGTGTGTCATTAAACCCAATATAAATAAAATATGAAAATCAATTGACACGAAATAGGCTTATACATTGATGTCATGCCTCAAATTACGTTAAATCCTTTTTAGGTCGAATGAAAATATTTTTACTGATTAACACATGAAATAAATACAAACATATTTATAAAAATAACAATTTTAAGTCAGTCGAATGAATTCTGACTAATAAACCCGACGAAAACATAAATATAGTAGCCCCATCAACCCCTTCATATAGTACAGCAAGGGTTCGGAGCGTTATTATACGTTAAATATGAGCTTTATAAACACAGTATATGCTCTCTGATGGTATGGTTATAGTAGAAATGAGAGATAATGTAGAAAGCTACTCTCAGTTTCATTCCAACCTTCCAGAAGTCGTGTGGATGAATAATGGAAAACGAAAAAGAAAACGCGATGACAATAGTAATAATTGGATGAGCGTAGCGAAGACTCAATTTCACTGTACTTGAAAAATCGAATGTGTTTTTTTTTTCGCGCTCTACAGATCAAACAGAAATTCAGATCATGATGAAACTTGGCACACACATGGACCCCTATTTGACTTGATGCTGTATAGTTTTGAGGCAAAATCGGTTCAACAATTCTTGAGATGATTCATTATGAAGTTTTCAAAAAACCCATATGAATAAGCCAGGCGGAAAAAATGACAAAGTGAATGTTCTCCGAAATTTTTCAAATTTCCACAGAACTCGAACAACATAATAATACACATTATCACGGACTTTTACAATAATCGGATGTGACGTTTCGGAGTGAAAAATTAAAAAATACGATTTTTATTTATTTAATTACTTCATTTTTTTTATTCGCTCATCCATCAACGCGGAAACACATAACGCGTTTTCCTAGTATTAGTAATGATAGTAACATAACAAGGGTGAGCGAGCTCACCCTTGGACGCCCTCATATAGAAAATTGAACCTTAAATTGATTGTTTCTATTGACAGAAAACCTTAAATGGATTCTTCTGTAAAAATAAATTCCTAAATTGATTGTTTCTTTTGACAGGAATCTTAAATACATTGCTTCTATTTACAAAAAATCGTTACAAGATTTCTTCTATTGACATAGAATCCTGAATTAACTTTTCTCATCAACAGAGTAGAGTAGGCCCACCTTTGATATTTTACTCATAGGCGTAATAATCTAATACTTTTATTAAATGCTTATTTTTCTATGTTATACTTAACGACCACACTATTAGCTAGATTATGGAGGGTACAAATGAGCGGAAGATGAAAAACAGTGAGCTGATGATAGATGAAAGAACATTTAAAAATAAAACACACTTTACTCAGGATTTGAACATGCGGCCTTGGAACCAGAAGCAGATGCGCTACCTCTAGAGTCTAGACCAAGGAGGACGGTTAAAATGCTTCTGTTGGCAGAAAGCCTTCAATATATATATATATATATATATATATATATATATATATATATATATATATATATATATATATATATATATATATATATATATATTGATATATTACTTCTAGAGAAATAAAACCTTGTATTACAACCGTGTATTGTGTGCAGAAACCTAAAAAAAAAGCGAAAGCAATATTTGTATGTATAGTGTATTTGTATGTATAGTTTGTATGTATGTATAGTGTACCACAAATGGTGTTGATAGTCAACATGCATATTATTTTCAAAGCATGAACAAATGGCCTAAAGTCCATTCATATAAGCGTGTTAGGGCCGATGCACAATATGCCGACAAATCCTCCAGACACCTTTCTGCTGGATAACTCTATCGGCCACTTTTGTGGGCGTTTTACAAGTGACCGATTTCCGACAACCTTACAAAACCAATAACATTTAGAAGTTGGTATTGAATTTTGACTGCTTTTTGCCATAATCGAACTCATCGAACGCTCGAGTTATGAGCTACCTTCGTTCAGCTTTGTCTTTGAGAGGTCTTCAAAACCGTGTGATGACAGATGACACTTTCGACATTGGGATTGTATTTTTCAATTTTGAGGTAAGAAATGAATTTACGTTCTGTTTAGTCGTATTTTTTGACAATTGCAATCAGGCAAGCATAAGTCGAGAGATTGAATTTGATGATTTTTCACAGTTGATTTATGTTTAGAGGTTATAGGCCTAGGCCCAGACTTGGGCCCATACCCTTGTAGGTTGTGATTTCCTCGAAAGAGGGTTAAAGGAATAAACACTACTACTACTACTACCATTCCAACTAAATGCTTATAGGCTACCTGAGACAATGAATAACTAGACTCGGACCTAGTAAATATATGACCTAGGCACACCCTATATTTTCACAGCCAGAAGTACCTCATTTGGAGTTACATACATGTAGACCTAGACCATAAATATTGTATAAACATAGGGGCTAGGCCTAGTTCTCGATTCATCTTGCCCGAGACCATTGATTATGTAAGGTTACAAATTCAATGCCGAGACCTAGCCTACTTGACCAAACAAAACCGTGGTGTAAGAGAGGAATCGTGAATTGTGTAGTGTCGACCTTGAGCTCATTACTTAATCTCTGTCAGATTAAATATTAAAATATTCATCAATATTCATTGTATCTACATATACAGATGGAAGCTTGGATTCGTTTGAACGCTTTGCCGCGAACAGCACGGAAGAGCATGAGTTGGGAGGGCGATTGAGGTTGCGTTGATCATTTCTCCATGGAATGACAGACTCCCGTGGATGACATCCGAGACAACTTGCCACAGATGTATGAGTAGAGACAAAGGTGTGTAAGCCTACTCTTGACATTGAAATTTTTTTTCATTTTTTTATTCGTGTTCTCACAAAGATTTCAGTACAATTTCGTAGACCCGCAGAGTCACAAAAAGTTGACTTGTCTGCAGGTCTACTAACATTTTATACATAAGAAAAACAAATTACAAATAAGTATATCAAGTCTGAACACTTACGCACGTACATTTTGATAATAATGATGAAAATATCAATTTTAATAAAAAAATAATCATGGGGCCTAGTGACAAGAATCCACATTTTGAAATTATGGACTATTTTCAGTTATTTGGAATATACACTGTAGAATGAAATAGTTTTATTTCTCATGAAATATAAGATAATTTGATAATATCCATTTTTTAACTCTATTTTTACTGTGGATATTAATAACCACTATTAATATTAATATTACACTAAATATAACAGGAATTCATGTAGTAACGTTATCAATACCGGTAGGCGATTCTCTCAACTGCAGTAGACCTTACTACTGGCATGGCTCATAAATGATATACCAGTAAAAGTCAACAATATGCTAGCAACGGTCTACTATAAGGTACCGTAAAACTATACCGGCTTAAGAATACGGACTGTAGAATATTCTTGTAGCACTAAATTCACTGACCCGCCCCCTATTTATTTATTTCATTTTGATTCTGTTGAACAACCCCACCAACAGCTACGAGGGTACAAATAGCCACACACAATAATTTCAATGCTTATTTTTATTTTATTACACATCAAATCACACTTCATAGGCCTACAAAATTCTCAAAAGTATTTGAGCATCCAGTGAGAATATGTTGTAGGGGAGCAAATTAAATTACATGTAGTAACCGGTCTTTTGAGGAATAAAAAAATCATCAATATTATCAATATTTAATATTATCTAGTTTTCTTATACTGTCAAATATTCACAATATTCTATCAAGTCTCATCAGAGAAGAGGAAGAAATTGATCATAGTCCAATAGTAGGCCTAAGGAGTCATGGAATTACGTAATTCCTACGTCCGAGCGTAAAACAAAGACCTTGGACAGAATGGTCGATTGTGTGTATTCAAGTTGACAATTCGTTTGTGTTTGAATAAATATTTACCTCAACTACCGGTTGATAGATTTGAAAGTAATGGGCCAAATATTATCACATTTTATTCAATTTAATCGAGGTCCAGTTGAATTTAATATTAGTTCAATTCAATTTCAGTAGGCCTACTGAAATACCATTTCAATTCCAGTTTTGAATAGTTTATAACATTGTTTGTGTTTTTTAGGAGATTCTGTGTATGCAAATGAACCTTGACTGCTGCTACCAATCCTAAACGCAGTTCCCGGCGCTCCAGAAGAGCATCACACCACAGTGCACTGCCGTACATTTTTTCTTCAATAATTTATAGGCTTAAAATTATATCATTCATTATTTGTGAAGGGAATAAATATCAATCAGTTGGTTATTTAATGCGTGTAAATGAATCTTCATTTGAATACCTTGTATTGATCTAGGCCTATATTTTTTCATGAATGTGTTTTGGTATGTTATTATTTCAGGTATTTGGCCGCTTTTGCTTCAGCAATCAGAACAAGAGTTTCATCCATTTTTAATGAGGCCCCTGCTTTCGTATTGAGAGAGCAATTCAACATTTTGAATTGAAGTCATTTTTGCCTCCTCCATATTCTGACATTTTCCCGTTGCACGGTCGAATGCATCGTCATCTATCCGTTTTCTCTTCTTCGGCGTCGAAACAACAGATTATGAATTGAATATGTGAAAAGTAAATTATTCAATTGGATTAGGCGTATATATTTTTTTTATCAACATCGAAACTTGATGCAAAATTATTGTTTCCCAATTGAAGGTAGGATTGTTTGAGCGGGGCACCACAAGGGCGATCTCACCACCCCATACATGGATTATACATTATAGGCATACACGGATTATATCAAAACATGAACTGTCGTTTGATTTCATATTTGAAAAAAAAGCAACTACAACTAGGTAATGTCTCGAGTGTAAATAATAACTAAACGGTAAAGTAATGTCAAAACACTTCACGATTTCATGTTATAGTAATTATTATACATTCACACGTAGTAACAAACAGTGAGAACAGTCGAGTGAAAATGGAATGTCAACTTTACATGCGAGGCAAAAATATAGATCGGTAAAGGAAATTCGCTTGTAATATTTTATTTACAATTTTACATACACATTGTCAATTTACAAAGACGGTGAATACATGTGAACACAAAAGAGGTGGTAAAGTTCAAATTGAAGAATGTTCAAAGTATGATAAATGCAGATTGTTAACAAAGGAACTTATGATTGTGATATTACAACCCTTCGATCTGTCATTATCTCTTCACATATTCACTCTTCATGTGTTGCGGGAGGCGAGGGGAATTTAGGACCCGATTCGATCCCTGCCGCCTTCCACCTTTACAGGGGTTTTCATGATTTCCCTCTGTAGTCCAGGCTAATGCTGGGATGGTTCCCACAATATAGGCCACGACTGCTTCCTTCCCACTATCCTTCCCATTACTCAAGAAACCTTCATCTCATTAATCATCCATCCGACGCCAATAGATCTTGGCTATCATTACAGTTTGCCGTTAAAACCCAATACTGTATAGAAAACTTGAGACACTATCTCGTATTTTGTAAATTTTAAATACATTTTTTAAATGTATCTTGTATCTGAAATAGGCCTACTCAAAATTCAAGTATCTGTATGTAGTTTTCAGATACTTGAAGTTGACCGGGTTTCCAGTTCCGATTCTGTTTTGTCGTCCAACACGATATCGGTACGATTTTTGTCATGCCTATTTCCACTTGGCTGTGTCGTAACGTTTTCGTGACGTCGTAGTCATAGCCGTCATTACCTCGACTCACGGCTTCTTTGAATGTGAGAAATTGAGCTGTCAGAATACAATATATATTTTTTAAATAACATCGAAACTTGATACGATATCATTGTTCCCCAATTAAGGCCAACGATGAAAGGTAGGATCGTTTGGACGGGGCACCACAAGGGCGATCTTATTACCCCAAGAATACAAATTGACACACTTTTCTCAGGTCGCGCCGTTGTAATTATACAAACACGGAGATTGTCCTGTACCATCTGAATAAATAATTCTACTTCAAATGGCATAGCAATTCTGGATACAAAATCTAAGACCGTGATTCTAAAAGTGTGGTGATGTTTGAAATTGCAGTTAGGATATGTGGATCGATATTTTTGTGAATCGATTCTTTTTTTGGTTTTTTTGGTGGCAATATAAATCCAAACAACCGGAGCCAGATGGATTGCAATCGCAGTGTAACTTACGGTGATCGTAATTTCGGACGACAAAAGTTGGAAGTTGAGTCAATAATCACGGGACCGAAACGATGTCGTAAGCCGGCACGTTTTTAGGTGAATACTGGCTTGTGATTGTCCGTTGGGAAAATTGTGTCGGACAACAAGAAAAAATTGGTAGGCCTACTGGAAACCCTGCTTCAGAGTATTTTTCCCATGTCTGATTACACTGTAATCTTCGAGTTTAATAAATATTTTGACTTTATTCTCAAGGCCATCAAAAAATGAGAAGAACTACTTCTGTCAAATGAATATGATAATTTCAATTAACTAATGCAGACCCATCAAACTTGGTTGATTATGAACTCATCAAAAATTAATTCAACATATTTTGTCCGGTTTATTTTAATAGTCCGCTTTAATTCTGTAATTACACCAACGTTTGGAAAAAGTTTTGATTGGTTACACACTCTCTTATATGTATACCACATTCCCACGTACAAAAGAGAACATAAAAACGAAGCCCGATTTTGTTCGTCAAGTGAAATGAAGTCTTGGCTCCATGGAATAAAAGAATCGACAACAATAATCTGTTGGTGGGGCATTTAACAAGCAATAATCAATCAATCAGTATGGTTGAATGTATCATTTCATTTTGTCATGACTCACTTGCAACTCATTGTCACTAAAAACTAGGAATACTCAACATGATAAACTATGTGTTTGTTGCATGTAAGAAGAGCGATCTACACACAAAAATGTATTTTTCTCATCATGTGACAACTGATTGTGAAAGTTTGGCGTATTTGCAATTACTGCCTCAATATGCATGAGAGTGACATCGCTCATCCAATAATTGAAATCGGAAATGCCTACACTGAAATCTTTATTTTTTCATAAGACTTTGTCGTACTCTACAACAATCAGTGTAGTAGTAGTATAGTAGATATTCATTCTATGCTATTTTTTTTACATAGGCCTACATACATGGTTACAAAAAATGACATAAGATTGGATAATAAAACAAAGTGTTCACAATCAAAAAGTAAAGAAAGCAAGTAATATTTAAATTATTAAATCACTCGATAGTGTGATTAAATTACTATGTAGGCCTATGTTGAATGTCTCATGTATGTGTTATTCATCAGTATTTTCTGATGGGCTACTTTTGTGATTCTCCTTTGTAGCCTAATCAGAGAATAAGTGATTGATTGCAATAAAACAATCCAATCCATGTACAATAATTGTACCCGTCAATTTATATATTTATCAAATCTCAAACAAATAAAACCATCAAAGAAATAACAGCGAGGCCTATACATTAGCGACACGCCTACTACCCTCCCCGCACCATACGTCCCCGGCATGCAAAAACTCAACTCGGAGAGCAAGCAAGCTTCCTGCCGTCTTTCAAGGAACCATCCCAGTATTGACCTGAATGACAGAGGATAACCAAAAAAAACTCTATCAGGATGGTCCACCATAGGCCTGTACATGTAGGGTACCGTACCACCCTTGGGTTGCATAACTGATACACCGAAAATATGGTGAATTGAGAAAAACGTAGGCCTACACTGAAAATCCAATAGGCCTACACCGTAAGCATTATTTCAGATGATGACTGAATAGGGAGGCTACGATATTGCATTTGAATAGTGTGAGACTATCCTCTTCTCCCCACAATAATATACTAGCCATCATGCATGAAAATATTTTTCTTGCGGTGTACGAGATTTTCGGTTCAAGTTAGCTTAACCTAACTCAACTTGACTCTAACATCAGATCCCAGTCTGTGTATGACAGTTCAGTGTACTAGCAACTAATAACCTCAGCAACGTACCTGCTTCAACTCTGGCAACGTATGCCTCATTTTCAATAGGGAAGGATATGAACTGGAGGGAGTGTTGAACCAATGCGTTGCTAATGTCACACAAAACTCGCGAGCAACTGGCTTGACTTATGCCTGTTACATCGCCCATAACGAGCTGGAACGTTCCAGACGCGTAGAATCGCAATGCAGTAAGAACTTGCGTCGGTCTGGTCAAATGGCCTTCCAAAATGCTGCACAGTTCCAAGACGATATGTCTTGGAAACCTGTACCGTTTAATCAGATGGTCATCCGACACATTTAATGAATCCAGCCTATCTTTGAATACTCTTCCAGGTCTAACAATGATAGGCCCCTCCTGATTAGGCCTCGGCCTAGCCTCATCCAGAATTAGGAAAAGCCCAGCATTGAACATTGTAATATAATTAGTAGGAAATAGGCCTAGGCCTATTATAACTGTATATATAATTAGTGTTAGTGTTTTAGTGGTTATATTAGTAATCATAAGTTACATTTCAGCTAGGTAGGCATATAGGCCTAGTAATAGTGGTACACTCTTTGACAGGTTAGGCTAGAGTAGACAGACAAGGTGAGTGGTCAGAGGTGACACTGACAGTTGCACACGCTAGGCCTAGGCCTAGTCGAGATCAAGCAAAACGTTGAGGTTAGATGTACAACCGGATTTATAAAATACGTAAATCAAATTGCGCGGTATTTAAAAATATCCTTACCGTGTTTTGGTGGGTAGAATTAACATTTTCTGTCAAATTCAGCCATAAAATCATTGTAAATTGATATTCAAAGTCAAGAGGTGATCACTTACTAGGGCCTAGGCCTACCAGTCAATTTTTTAGGTACTTCTCTCTGGACAATAGATGAAAGAACAGCTATTAGGATCTCAGACACTTGCTAGGGATTGGTGGGACGATCAAATATTTCTTCATGAGTTTGGATTAAGACAAAATATGGTATTATCTCGAAAGAAGTTCGTAACTATGAGCCAAATCAAAGTTATGACCTTGTGTGAATTCGGGCCCAGAAGATAATATGAACACATCCGTTGTTTATAAAATGTTACCATGGTTTTCAGAGGGCCAAACCAAAGAGGTTAGTATTTTAACCTCCTTGACCAAAAATGGGGTATACTCAATCTTTTTTCGGTTTTTATTTAATTATACTATATTAAGGCTACGTGGACAAAAGTTATTATCGTAACGCGGTAGATTATAACCAATTACAACTTGAAAGCGCTTAAATTTCTAATTTACGTGGAAAACCAGCGGTATTTGGAACACGGTAAAAACGGTAAAAATTCAAAGTGATGGTATATAGTACATAGTGGACAACACATGGACGTCGGCCGAAATGACGAAACATCGACACAATCATTTTTAAAAAGACGATATTTTTGCTCGCAAATTGTTTGTACCATTGAGAAAATTTCATGTGACCAATACTTTTTGAAATTATTTGTCATTGTTTTATTGCGATTTGAAAAACACTTACATGTTATCGACTAAGTGGCAAGAAACGGCAACTCCCCCCTCCAGAAAAATTACGCAGATTTACTTCATATAGGCCTAAATAAGTGACTGCAAAAATGATGAAGCCCCGTATCTTTCATCCCGAAAGCATCATCAATTCAATTTCAATTTGATATGCATTTTATTCACACATAATACATGAAAAACATAATACAAAAATACAAAATACAGATATAAGTATATTTTAGAAACGTTGTTTTGATATAATAAATTATTCATTAATTAGGCCTACAAACGCAACTAATTAAAAACCAAACTAGAATACCTATAAAATAGTTGTAGCATATATTCTAATTCATATTGCACCATCAAGATGTAGAGCTATTGAAACTATATAATATAATTAATTTGTGAACCACTCCATAAACAACAAATGATAACTTATAAAAATAATAATAATCAAATATAAATAGTTTTTATCAAATCCGATTCGACAATTTGGAAATGACAATTCATCTCTTTAACCAAATCTATATATTTTTTAAGGTAATTTGCTTTGGTTATGATGAATAATTATACATTCAATATAATAACATTTAATATGTAAACTGAAGTAACCGTTGAGCGTGAGTTCTAGTTTCGCATAAGGCATGGGATTTTGTTCACGTCCTCTCACTTATCATCACTTCATAATTTCATTACAACATGCTCATTCGTTTCTCCGTTCTATCTTCAATCTTTTGATTCTATCTTTTGATGGAGTCGTTAAACAAACAATAGTCAATCATCAAAAGATGAATGACAGCGAAGATCTCCAAGCTCTCCAACGGAGTTTTATCAGTGATTATTGTTTGTTCATTATTGTTTGCTTAACGACCCCACCAACAGCTAGGTTATACGGGGGTTTTATCAGTGTTTTATTTTGTACGCACTGCAGAGGTCACACGGGGTCAAAATGAAACTTTTTGTGATCACGCAGATTTATCCTACTTACAATTGTATAGGTAATTTTGAGCAAAACCATCCCGACATTTTTTAACCCCCCCCCCCCTCCCTCCCCTCCCTAAGATTAGAACGGGAGGGAATTTTTTTTTAAATCTCTTCCATAAAAATTAAATATTCACTGAATGTACTACATATCAATGAGATACACATTATTACAAATCATCATTCAAATCGGGCCAGCCGTTTGGAAGGAAATAATTCAATAGATGTTTTTTCACATCAAATTGAAAAAAAAAAACGCCATTCAGAACCAGAGTATTCACAGTTTTCTAGACTTGACTATTTCCAATCAAGGTGTGACAAGTTCTCGAGTATATTTCATACAAGTCAAGGTTTGTTGAGTTTTCGAGTTAACCCCATGTAAATATCGCTCTCATCTTACAAGGCATCTTCTGCATTTGCCTAGTTTTATTAGATCACAAAAACGCACGCACCTTAGCTACTCCACATTCCCTATAACTTTCTAATCTATAGTTATTACTCCTTCCGCGAATACAAGAATAGAAAATCTCGGAATTATTTATTTTTAATCATCCGTGAGTTAACCAAGAGCCAGAAGGTCGTTTTATATTAGTAGCCTTATACCTACACCCATATAGTTATCTGCCTACACCTGACACCTTAACGTGGTGGTGAGGTTTGCGTGGGTCAATGAGTCTAATAGCGATGCCGTCCGGAGCTTTATGCTCGCACTAGGATTCCCCAAGGGGAACCCTAGGTGGCCTGGTTGGTCATTGATGAGGATCCCGACCACATACAGATAGCTACTAAACATATGGAGCACAACATCATTTCAATTTTTTTCGCCTTTCTCGCTGTCACTCTCTCTCTCTCTCTCTCTCTCTCTCTCTCTCTCTCTCTCTCTCTCTCTCTCTCTCTCTCTCTCTCTCTCTCTCTCTCTCTCTCTCTCTCTCTCTCTCTCTCTCTCTCTCTCTCTCTCTCTCTCTCTCTCTCTCTCTCTCTCTCTCTCTCTCTCTCTCACTCTCTCTCTCTCCATCTTCCTCTGAATATAACAAAATGTCAAGTCTATGTTGTCCTCATATGTGTGCAGTAGTATTTAACCCCAACATTCAATTCATTATATTAGCAGCGGCATCAGCTGTTTTGATACTATTATGTATCGTACTAAAATACTACGTGAAGAGTTCAGAAACGAGAAATGAGGAAAAAACTATTTAACAAGGAGAATTCAGTATTCATTGTTTTGCTGCTGACATTGTGGCTCCATTTTTGAGAGTATAACCAATTAATAATATCATTATATTGTTGTTAGTGTTATTCACATTATTTATATTCATGGTAGACCTTATGTTCATTCAATTTCATCTACAAACAAATTTTTCAACTGATGATAATAATTGTTGTGTTTCATTAGGAAATGGTTTCGATATCCCAGCGAACGATAAAGTGTACTTTTTAATATTTTAATAGTTTGCCTATAGCGATTAGATGAACTGACATCCGAACATATATTAATCTAATTATTACAGGATGGACATCAGTACGATATTTTTTTACTTTATACAATATTTAATAGTGTGCGTGTGCGTGTGAATATCAAGCTGAAAACATCGAAATCACTCACTTTAGACTCAGTTTTCTCTCGCCTTTATGCTCCAAAAAAATCAATTTGAGAAACTAATCATATTTGACTGAATCAATATATGAATCTTCAGTCACATGCCGAATTTGAAAGACATCTTGTATGTCGTTGGCTCATAACTGTTGAATTCACATTGGTACCTCTGTATTATGACTGAAACTTGAACGTCTGTATAGTGCCTGCGTAATGAAATGATTTCACCTTTGACTTCTCCAAAGGGTAAAATAATGAACTTATTGTCAAACAGGATGTATTCGAGGATTATATTTAGAAGTGTGTTGATCCACCTAATGCATCGTCTATGATAAAACTTTTTTTTTGTAATCGATGTAACAGTGTATTAAGTATAACAGAAAAACTGGACCTGTATTACTCTCTGATGAAATGAATGTTCTCTCATTTTTTCAGGTACTTTTGTGGCGCTTTGAAAGATTCCGTCAATTGTTATACAATGGAAGTATCTTTCTATGGTTACAAACGACCAAATTTCCCCGGGCTGTTTTACTACACAGAAGAGTCATGTATCCTTCATGTTCTAATTATAACGTTATATTATTATGATTAGGTAAGTATGTACCAATCAAAAAATTGAGTCCAGCGAGATTACGTTGAGATTCACGTGGAGTGTGACAAATAGAGCCGTTTAGTGTATAAGGAGAAAATGACAGTTCTGGGACAGGAGCAAGATGGCTTCCATGACGTCACACTCTGACCTGATTAATTATACTAGCAAATGGTAATTTCTACATCGATTGAGTTATTTACATATTCTGGTGCTTTGTCGTCGTCTTATTCGCTACGAAGTAGAATAATATCATATTATTAGTTTTGGTCTCAATCATATGCACTCTTCACAAAAAAAAAATGGTAATACCTCATTCACATTAGAGAATTTAACTACAGTTAAGCAGATAACGTTAGTTAAGTTATAACATGAACGGAACTTGGTTAGTAGTTAACTCTAGTTATGTCTTAACTAAGTTTCTAGAACTCAGTTAGCTTAACTGCGGTCAAAATCCACCGCCTTCGCAAACAGCAAGTTCATTCGTATCGTCACATTGTTGGTTCAAAGCAACGCCCTCTATTATTTACATAATTCGAATTATATAGATGGCCTTGTTCAAAAACAAGGCGAGATATTAACAGAAAATCTGTGAATCCTTATAAATGCAAATAAAAACTGACAGTAATCGAACAGGAAGATGGCAGGCAGTAAGTACATGACGTCACTAACAACCATTTCATCGCTGTCAGTGTGAACACTTTAACTCAGTTAAGAACGGTGTCATCCATGATGCTAACTGCAGTTAGCTTAACTGCAGCTAGTGATCCTAGTGTGAACGAGGTATAAATGTTGTTTCGTACAGTTTCAACTGCATGGTTCACGGCCACCTTTTTGCTGTGGTTTGTTGATGGCAGTGGTGATGTCAGCAATAACAGGGCCAAAATGAGAATTGAGTGTCCAAAGGTGAGCCTCGCACTGAGTAGTGGTTAGTGTAAACGTGATCAAAAATAATTATGCAGTGACATTTTTGTGCTTGTAATTTAATTTTAGAATGGGCTATCTAGATATTTCGACGTAATCGTTTTCAATAACATCATAATTTGATTATTCAATCGTTATTGTATTGTACTGAATACATTTCACTGCTTGTATGTATCCATACAGCTGATAAGGCTTGAAATTATTTTCTATACAACAATATTAAAATGTGTAAGAACTAATTTCATAACCTTAAACATGAATACAATATTGATAAATCACACAAAATGCAGCTTAATACAAACTCTTCACAAGAAGAATGGGAAGAAAAGAAAAAAATACAAAGTTTACAGGCTCGACATCCTTATAAAATAATTAAGTATGCAATCTCCTTCACTCGCTCGAGGATGCCTTCGTTGAGGTTATTCCACTCTCCTATGATATGGTTTAATTATAAGCGAGTATTTCCCAAGCCGTTCCTTGCTCCTTTTCTTCTAACTTCCATGCATTCATCTTTCTTCCCACGTATCTTTTTAACTTTACAATTTATCATAACACCTTTCATCCTTCATTTTCTCTCCTAAAATCTGAGTATATCATATACGCCATGCATGAACATTTTCCTTCGTTCTTTCAAATTCTCTGGTCCCAGTTTTCTTTCATCACCTCTGTATATAGTACGTATATCCATTCCCCACTTTCGTTGTCATCTTTATTCATTCTGATTGTTCATTTCTTCATTATTACAGTTATTCTTCGAGCAACGCATCTTTAGACTCTTTCTATTTCATCAATCACAGATACTCCATTTTCAAGAATAGGTCTTGCACTTGTTTTGTAAACCTTGACTACTCACCTCCAAATCAGATTGTCCGAAGTTTCTCATCACAAAATATCAATGAAGGTTTATGACTACTTAATTTTCCGACTGATTTACAAGTTTGAATTTTGTTTTCTATGTTTAAGAGATGGAAATCTACAGACCTCTTTATCATGGGTCATGCATTGATTGTCCACACCAAATTATATTCAGAACTGAAATAAGTCAATGAACATGGAAATATGGAAAATTATAGGCCTATGAAATGAAATTTTATGAAATTTTATGGTGGTAAGATCGCCCTTGTGGTGCCCCGTTCAAACGATCCTATTTTGCATCTATTACCTTTATTGGCAATATTATTCATTTATATATTCATATATTTATATATTATTTATTAGTATTATTATTATTTTATTGGGGAACAATGATTGTGTATCTAGTTTCGATGTTATTAAAGGAAAAAATGAAATGAAATTAAACACTGGGCTATAGTGCTTCTCACTCACCACAACTGAAACTTGTTTCATGGTTTCTAATGAGCCCGGAACACATTATTTGAGTATAATGACCCTTTTGATGTTGTTTCCCTGTACATTACCAAGATTGATATAAGGAATTGAAGAAACAAAAATAATGTGTATACATTTCACTGTTGAATATATTTCTCTCGGCAATGTTCACCTGAAATTAATAACACTATACATTATTACAGTCGAAACAATTTCGCAATTACATGTTCAACTAGACATCAGATCGTAGAATTAGCAGAAAAACACAATTAGATGTTCCTAAAGATACGAACAATTCATTGAATTTAGTTCGAGGGTAATCAATACAATTACGTATATAATCTTATAATCCTTTTGTAAAATCCTCGAAATCCTCGAAATAAAATAACACAGTATATGGACCTGTATTAGGCCTACATTATTACATTATGTCATTACATATTGTATCATAACTATATCAGAATTATAATGAATATTCATTAAAAATTTTCCTATGATTGAATAATTATTATACAATTATTGTATGGGTCTAATAATGATATTATTATGATATGAGCTTTAATAATATTTTCTAAACTTAACAGCGCCTACTTATAGTTAGGCATCATGATAAAGTGGGTTTAGTTTGGGTAGTAGTACGGTGGTAATGTCATTTTTTCAACCTTGATATATAAAGATTGGAAATGAATTGGGAGAAATGTTCAACATTCAAAACCTAATATTAATTACGTTGGTGGAGGTGCCAGGTTGATATGAAGACGTCAAACTTGGAAGTTGAAAATATATCCGCTTCTGATATTTCTTGAAGAGATTAGAATGTGTATGAAGTAAATAGAAGTGTGTTGAAATTTATTGAGAAAAGTGAAAAAATTACACTCTGGCCAAGAATACCACAATTAGAACGGATAACTTTGTTTCTGCATTTCTATGTAATTGCGTAATCGTTTGAAACAAGTGGTTGGTGTTTGTAGGTGAGAATTCAATTCGCTTGTTATTGCTCACTCAATACCGCACGACTATAATTGGCAATTACTGGTTGCCATACTAAGTTAGCGAAGCTCCTTGGTAATTAGGGTAGTTGATAGTTTCATCAATCTATAGTAATAAGTTTCGCACCTCAGAATTTTGGTAAAATGTATAGATAGTCGATACGAAATGCGAGGAAGAAATCAGAGCGTTTTCAAACATTTTTATTTCATGGCTCATAATGACGTGCATTAGGTTGTAACTCATAAGTTCTATTACAGTTTACTAGTCAAACGCGAAATATGCGTTGTAAGATGAGCGATATATCTGAATAAGGTATGAAAGTCCTTGAAATAGTTTTACCCTTGCTACTTTATCGACTTTGGTATTCTACACACCTTGATATCTGAATAAGCTATAAAAGTCGTTAAAGAAGTTCTACTCTTGCCACTTCATTGACTCTGGTATTCTACACACCTTGACGCATATAAAAAATACTTCATTGTTGGTCAACTCTTGAATCTAGAAAGCAGTGAATCTCGACAACTTAATTCTGTCATAATTTTTATGATATATTTTATGAATATTATCAGTCATTTTATTTTTTTTCTCCAAAACGACTGATCAGAATTGCTTAAAAAATCGTAATAATGTGTAAAATCTATGTATACACATTTAGAGAAAATTTCATCCCATTTGGAGAGATTTTATTTTTCAACATTTTCCGCCCAGCCAAATCTTATGGGGTTTTTAGAAACTTTGAGATGATTTTTCTCAAAATCGGTCAAACCGATTCATTCCAAAAACTATACAGTTCTAAGTTGGAGGAGTTTGCGTGTACAAAAAAGGTTTCATGTTCATCAGTCAACCCTTGCGACCTGTGGAGTGCTTACAAACAAACAAAAAAAAGAAAGAAAAAAACAGACAGACAAATCTCTATAAGAGTGGGATGGAGACTTCGCTACGCTCATCAACAAAATTTGCAAAAGTATTAGTTTTACTCATCGTAGAAATTCATGAATGATTCATCAGATGAGGTGAGCGAAGACCTCCACGCAAATTTTGTAGGGTTGCCGTTCGATATCGATATTTTTCATCGATTCGACATCAAATTTGAATATTTGATAATCGATAAATTGGATATCGAATCAATGATCGATGTCAATAAAAAATTGTGAATAACTGAGATTAGAAATAACTACCCCACAATTCGATCATGAAATGTATGAAAAAATACTCTCATAATAATTACTGTGTCGATTTAATTCAATATATACACATGATACATGGTCAAGATTTATGACTTTCACTCGCGCACTTTCTCGATTCACTTCAATATCGGTTGAAAATGTCAGTTTATTTCTATAGATTCGAAATCAAAGTATTTATATTGTTTGCCATTTTTATCGAAAGGCAACCCTAGCTTTCTTGCTTGCTGCAAGGTCGCGGTCGAATGGTTGGTCAATAATCAACATGAAACCTTTTGTGTTCTTGCAGACTTAATCAAACTCATAGGCCACAATTAGTAAATACCCATAACATCAGGACCCCTATTCCTGAGATAAATGAGATGTAAGAAAAATAAAAATGAGTGAGAAAACGATTATCTCACTTGAAATGACCGATTCACCATTACAAATCGGCCATTTCAAGTGAGATAATTGTTTTCTCACTCATTTTTATTTTTCTCACATCTCATTTATCTCAGGAATGGGAGTCCGCAGGCCTAATATCTCGGGGAAAAAATGAGATTCATTGGAAATAATAAACTGAAAATATTTCGAATCCCATAAATGAAATAATAACCTAGTCTAACAGTTATGACATTCTTATGGAAGTATAGGTCAATCCTAAGGTTGAGTCAGCCCGTTTGGAAAGTCGAAAGTGTAAAATACA
>OZ023327.1:32737985-32760485 GCA_964007535.1 Brachyptera risi
TGTTCAATCACATATTCCAGATGAAATTTTACAGTGTCAAATCGCTTCTGAAGAGTCCATGGAAGTCGATTTAGCGAAATATCAGTTATTTGATGATAACTTTTGAAGAGTATGAGATATCGAAATTCTAATATGCGAGAAACCCAGATAATTATAATAGCTTCAAGATGATATAACTTATAACTATTCAAGTAATGTCATATAACTGCCAAGCGTATAGGACCTACAGCCCAAAAATGTGTTTTTTTAATTGTATACGCTTGACAGTTATGCGACATGACTTGAATAGTTATTACTTATATCATCTTGAAGCTATTATAATTATATATGAGCTTCTCACATATTAGAATTTTGATATTTCATACCGTTCAAAAGTTATCACCGAAAAACTGATATTTCACTAAATCGACTCCCATGGACTCATAAGAGTGCATAGAAGTCGATTTAGCAGAATATTAGTTTTTTCATGATAACATTTGAATGGCATAAGATATCAAAATTCTAATATAGGAGAAACAAAGATAATTTCAATACCTTCAAAATGATGTGAAATAGAAATTGGCATTGGGTTCAAACATTTTCATAGATATATAGATAAATGTAAACTTGTGAAAATTATTTGATATAAGTTGAATAGTTTTCAAGTATAGTCTACGAACTTGACAGTATTTAAAATATCTGTGTTTCCACCAAATCAGAATTTTCAATGATCCATGGTGAGGTAATTATTGATGGCAATAATATCGGGTTTTACTGTTCTACACAATGACGTTCCCACCCTTTTCATCATAAAATTTGACTCATTAGCATTTTTGACAAATATTTTCTGCATCTTATGATATAGTTGTTGATTTTGTATCTTGCAGTGTTAAAGTGTTTCGATCATTCATATCTCTGGAATCTACCTGGTGGGAACATTTTCCTCTCAGGGTGCTAGAGATTCTACCATACATACCAACTCAATGGGGTATTTGAGAATATTTGCAATAGCCAATTATGATTATTATCCTCTTAGGCCTATGTATGCCTATGTAGGCCTATGTACGTGGGCCTATTAATTGGTCTACATATAAAGCCCATACTGAATTTTTGAATAATATAACAATGTTCTAAAACCCGCTGTACACTATCAACATTACCCGTCAACATGTTGACTAAACAAGCTTGACGTCACATATAGGCTCCGAAAACATTTGTTGACGTGCTTCCTGCCATCTGTTGGTGACAAGTATCGACAAGCCTTCAACACTAGCGCTTTTATGAATAATTTTTGAAACAGATTCGACTTTCGACGATTTTCGACTTTTATCTATAATGTTGGTTATTGATTCTTAATGATGAACATAACCTGAAAGTATTGGCCTAGGTATACGCGTGTTTTTTTCCCCCCAAGAGCTTTGCTCAATTCTTTGGAAAAAAGATACACGTTGAGAAAATGAGCACTTGATAATCTGAAACTATGTATACTCAACGAAAGTTCTCAGTAGAAACTACGTATTCAATGATAATATACCATGTGACTTGTAACTGTGCCATCATTGGTCAAAAGCCGACAATATTGATGAGATATTAGAGCATGTTCAATTCTCGGCAACATGTTGATGGCAGCCATCAACATGTTGCCGTTGTGCATAGGCAAGATCAGAAATACGGGTTATCTACTAGCTGTCAACATGTTGAGTTGACATGTCGAGTCAACATGTTGAGTTAGCATGCTGAGTCAACATGTTGACGGGTAAATGTTGATCGTCTATGGTGTGTTTAATGGTTTCAAGTAGTGGTGGACATAGATTAAAAAATCGAAATCGATTATAGATTTTTTCAGGGAGGGCCGATCGATTAAATAATTGATTATAATCAGAAAAGTTGAAAAAAATATACTCTCAATTTTTTTCTCATTTGGAACAAGAAAACTGTTCTTGACACCCATTTCATGAATTCGAAATTGAATTATTGCTTCTCATCTGTTCTTACTACTTCTTTTGGTCAATGTGAAGTTCAATAGGCTATAGAACAGACATTGTAAACAAAACAGATTATTCAAGAAGTTATTTGATTCTCTGTTCATATTTGTAGGTAAAGAATGTAGTAGAACTTGACATAGGCCTATTGTGATAAATACTGATCATCACGAAAGCTCAACACTGGCAAACAGTTGTGGCTTGTGATATTGCATAGGGATGGTTTTAGAGAGAACCCTGCCAGCACTAGACCTTTACTTCAAACAAGTGACTGAATATCTTCCATCAAATATTATCAGCTTATTAAAAATTGTAAATGGCACAAGTATCATAATGGAGACATATTTTTAAAAATGGTTTGCGTTCGTTATAACATGTATTCCAGATGTAATACAAATCAGGGCCGTCATTGGGGGTGGCTCAGGGGGCGCGCACCCCCCAATCGACATTTGCGCCCCCCCAATAACTTATCCTCCTTTAAAAATATATAATGTTGACCTACGAATAAACACAATAAAATATGATGAGTTGATGACCTATTAATATGAATTGTATCAGTATACACTCTACTACTTTATACTTACTTTTTTCTTTTCGATAATGATTCAATTATTAGATTCCGAAACTGCTTGTAAATCGCGAAAATCACTTGAAAAATGAACATGTTTCAAAAAAATCACTGCTAGGAATTATTACTGGGAGAAATCGCGAAAATAGCTTCGAAAATGTCCATAATGATTATACCAGTACTATACTATTGAAAATAACTTTGGTCATGTCCATAGTGATTCAATTATTAGACTACAAAATCGCTTGTAAGTATCAAAAATAACTTCAGAAATGACATGGGCCTATTTCAAAAATGTCCCTGCGGGACTTAACTGGGAGAAATGGCAAAAGTATAGCTTTGGAAACGTCCATGATGATGCAATCATAAGACTCCAAAACCAATTGTGAATCGCAAAAATCTCTTGAAAAATCTCCATATTTTCAAAATTTCCCTGCGGGGCACTGCTCCCAGACCCCCTTTTTTTGCGCATGGCAGGTGTCCAGCTGGGCGATCATTCTATTTATGTACCCTGTGCGCCCCCCCAATACACAAATCCTAACGACGTCCCTGATACAAATAAAATACAAAACTGTTCATTTCACTTGATGTTAAAAGATTTTTGAAGAAAACAGAAGTTATCATTTCCCATCAAAGAAAAGAAGAATTGCTACCTGATTGCAATTACAGTATAGCACAGATATACCTAGGTAAACATGCTTTTTCTATTTTTACAACAGCTAATTTATCTACTGTGATTATATATTATATATATAATATATTATATTATATTATATTATATATATAATATATTATATATATATATATATATATATATATTCATATATATATATATATATATATATATATATATATATATATATATATATATATATATATATATATATATATATTCATATATATATATATATATATATATATATATATATATATATAAAATATATATTATTATATATATAATTATATATTATGATTATTATGAACGTTATATATAATTATTGAAGCATTTGTAAGAATTTGCAATACAAAAATTGAATACAAAGAATGAAGATCAGAGTGTGTTTTTTTAGATCCACACAATTTTCCCAAAAAATCAAGTAAAACTGACTTTTCAAACTGAAAGACTGAAATAACTTGAAAGAAATAATTCAATTTCCCCATTAAACTGTGAAAAAAAAAGAAAATATTTCAATAATTCCAGCATAAGTAATGTAAAAAAATACTTCAACTATATTATGAAAAAAATTCAACAAAATATTTATAAAGTTTTCAGCAAGAATATGAAAAAACTTTCAACAAAAATGTAGGGCCTACATCATTGAAACGCCCCAGAATAGTCCTCAAAACGCGTGCTTTTTTTCTGGTCCAAATAGGTTTATGCATTGTGTATAAAATGAATACACAGTTCCAAGTAGGTCTATCACTTGTCTTTATTTTTTCAATTTAATTCGTACAACACCCTCCTACGGGTGACCAGTCGAGTGACAAAAAACGTGAGTGATGAATTGAGGTGTAAAAGTAGACGACCATAAGGTATAGGGACTATTAAACAGCTAAGCTAAGCATATTCTGACCCCTTTCGAGTGTCCTCTATATCTGGTGGTGCACAGCTTTATTTAGATTTAACTGGCCTCCATTGATCAACCGTCCACCCGATTAAACCCGTTGTTTTTAATTGATCAAGAACTGAACGGTAGATATACGAATGCCCACACTCCAACAATGGCTGCCAAGTTCATTCTACATTTCTACCTACCTGCCTTCAGAGCTGTGTAGTCGAGTGTTTTGATAGACGAAATGGAGATTATGACCGGCTTCCTTGGTTATTGTTTACTAAACGACGCCACCAAGAGCTAAATTATTTAGGGATATGAATGAGCGGATTATTAATGAATAATGCTTATTAAGAAACCCTCGCCTGACTTGACTTCAGTTTTGAAGCAGTACTTTAGCTGACTGATCCAAGGAGGTAGGTTCGGCAAATTGATTCAGTACTTGAAAAGGTGAAATATTTTCAATCATCATTTATTGTTGGGTGATGCGCAATTTGGAATAATTCAGAAAAGATTCTACTGTTGGTGTCTGATTTGGTGGTTTATGATAATGTTCCGAGGTTGTAATGACATTTAATTTCCTTTCATTGATGATTACTGTCACTGGTTTAAAACCCTGGCGTTCATGTCTTTGTCTCCCACTGCGGTAAATAATAACAGTGTCTGTCGAAACGATGGTACAATAATTATACCAAACAGAGTGGGCCCCTTCAATCTATTCATGATGAATCCAAATGGATATAAAATAAATCAATATACAATTGATAAGAAGTACAGAGTTGATAACCTTGGATGGTCAGCATATATATATATGTATATTTATAGAAGCTAAAGACTTGGTATATAAACCATAATATACCACGTTTATTTAGAGAAGCAGTGGAAATGGAAAAAATACCACAAAATATTAATAAAAGAGATGACAGCATTCGCATTTCTGATAGCTGGAAATCTGTTCTATCTCGAAGAAATTGTAATACTAAATCGACTATCCTACAGACCAATGGTCAATTACTGACTGATGGGCCCTCATCATATGTCGGCCCAATTACAAGATATCAGAGAAGAATCCTGAACAACAAAAAATCCTGAGATGAGAAGTCGTTATCCGAAGTTCTAAATATTGTGATTATTTTCAAATATTCTGTTACATGGTTGATTTTTTATTCATTTTATTTCATCAATTTTTTAGACCTTTTTTGTGTGATTTGTAATAAATGAATCTTATTAGCTCCTATCTTTTCTCATTGAACAATGTCACTGTATTCTTCTGTTTCCATTTTCACTTCTGTTATATGGAGTCGATCCGTTAACAACGTATTTTATATTAGGAATTAATTTTGTGATCATGATATTCAGAATTTGTGTTTATAGTATCTTGAAAATGAATTTCGTAATAAATTCGAAACGTTGAGATAAAACATTAATTCACATGGATTCCGCAAATCACGTCAACATATATACACACATATATATATATATATATATATATATATATATATATATATATATATATATATATATATATATATATATATATATATATGTATATATATATATATATATATATATATATATATATATATATATATATATATATATATATATATATATATATATATAAAAATACCTTCATTTCATTTTGCCGTCATCTCGTTCGTCATTCACCGACGCCTACAGATCTTTTTTTATCAATAATACAGTACGTTGTTAAACCGAACATAAGTTAAATGGGGACATGAAAATACGCGCCTTGGCTCATTGTATGATCTGTACTGTGCTCGTTCGTTCAATTCATCATCGGATTGGCTGACATCTGTTTTTTAAGACCTTTGTTACATAATGTAACACATAATGTTAATATTGTTACATAATGTTAATAATATTCATAACAATTTAAGAAATGACAACACCCCATCAGGGTTGAATGGAAACATAAATATAGGAAAGGTAAATGTTCCAGCGTTCCTGGGAGTACAAACTGATAATCATTTGAATTGGAATGCACATGTGAATGTTCTGTCGGTAAAATTGAATAAGGTATATGCTATGCGATATGCATCCTAAGACTACAACTGCAATTACCATTCCTAAAAATAATATACCACGGATATTTTGAGTCTCTTTTACAATATGGTATCATCTTTTGCGGAGGTGTTTGAAAAAGTGATGAAATATTCAGATTACAAAAAACTGTTATCAGAATTATATTTAAAAAATGGAAAGGTTATTCCTGTCGAAATCTCTTCAAATCACTTGGCGTCATGACGTTACCATGTTTATATATATATATATATATATATATATATATATATATATATATATATATATATATATATATATATATATATATATATATATATCAACTGATTATCAATATACAAATTAATGTATCATCTTTCAAAATAAACTCAGATGTTCACTGTCACAACACTAGAAACAAAAATGAATTACGTGGAATTTCTCATAGGACTACTCTTCAAGCAAGATACTCAGTGCATTGGTATACTACTTTACAATGCTTTACCAAAGTGTATAAAATCAATCAATGCTGAAAATAAATTTAAAATATCCCTCAACAATTTTTCAGTCGAACAATCATTCTACTCAATTGAAGATTATTTTGAAGTGTGTAAATTTTATCAGTAAGAGCAGGACCGATAATTATTGTTCTCTATGTGTATATAATATATTGATGCGTAATATTGTTTTGTTTTTATCCTCACCAATATCAAATGTTATTAATGTAGACCTATATATAATAAGTTGTATGTTCATTTTAATTATGTGTGCTCTTGTTTTAATTATCATGACGGTCCATATGACGCACATTTTAACCACTGTTGTACGACATGGATATGTGTGTCGAATTTGGACAAATATTAAATAAATACATGAATAAAAACGTTGAAAAGCTTTTCAAGTAAACTGAAGATCCACATTTGGTGAAATATTGTGGAAGCATTTTTTGCGTGGTAACAATGTGTAAAAGGTAGTAGTATAGTTGATTACTCGCAGTCGCCCTTCTGTCTTGGTCTTTCGAAACTGAAGATAAGTTCTGGTCATGCATAAGGCATGAGTTTCTGTCAACATTAGGCCTACCGCCTACTCGTTTATCATCCGCTCTTCCGCTCTCAAATAACCCATAGCTTTATGCAAACACTCTGATCCAACCTATAGGAGTACATGCCTTCCGACAGACGTCCTCGTATATTATGATGTGTGTTAACTGTTCTTACGTGGACTCAATATTGCTAATTGTTTGAAAACAATGTTCAAGCATAGACCATGGTTCGAACTGTTTTAGCAAATATTGTTAGATCACTTTTACTTTATACATACAAGCTGTAAGATTGCTGGCAAATGTGAGTTTCGATGCATGTAGTGAAGTGTTTCATATAAGGACATAGTGTAGACTGTTTTTGTGTGTGTCAGATTCAAGATTTTAACTTTCTATTATATATCTTTCTGTCTTGATTTGTATATTGTTTACTTGAATATGAAGGATACATGGCCTATTAAATGCCATGCTAAACGAAAAACTCGAATAAACCCGAAATTAGTCATAGATCGACTATCAATATTAAAGTGCCTACTTATTCGGGTAATAAGTGTCACAGTGCCCTTCCAACTTCCATCATCATCATTCATGATATTGAATGTTAATAAGTTTAAATGTGCCCTGACAGCTGGGGTTATTGAAGAATGTTTTTATAGTTTCAATGATTTTTTTTAAATAGCACTGTCTGACAATATAGGCATACGCCTTTTTCACGTCATTATACTTTGACTCATGATTTGCAGTATTATGCACATAATCTCTGATTCCATGTAAAATAATATAGGGCCTAATGTATGTGTGTATTCTCACTTTTATTTTACAATTCACCTGATATTTCCAATATTGGGATGAATAAAATATTATTAGACGAGCTTTATATATAGGGCCTTTATATATAATAATATAGGGCCTAATGTATGTGTGTATTCTCACTTTTATTTTACAATTCACCTGATATTTCCAATATTGGGATGAATATAATATTATTTGTCGAGCTTTAGCGAGGATTCAATTTGACATACTGAAAAAAATTGGTGTTCGTTTTTATGTTTTTATGTTTTTTTTTGTTGTTTTTTTTATGTTTTTTTGTCGGTTCTCCACAGGTCAAACGGCTACAGCTATCAACTTCAAACTTTTTTCATAATGGTTCCTCATCTAGCTTAGATCTGTATAGTTTTGTGGCATTATCGGGTGGTAACTTTTATTTTTATGAATTTTAGAAATCTCAAAAATACCCAGTAGAATAACACGGCGGAAAAAAAATTTGAAAATTTTTATTTTCAAAAAAATTGAAATTTTGTGTGAAGTTGAATAACATCTTTATACACATTTCTGGAATTCTCAGCTTGATCGGGTCAGCAATTTGGAAGAAAAACCATGAAATGTGCTAAATTGGTACCACTCGAAGCCGTTTTTACCCATTTATAACTAAAATGTTACCCAATTGGCGAATTTAGGCAAAAGTTTGGCAATGAAGTCGACATACCATTACTTTCCGCTCGTCTAACAACGCGTATATAGCGTTTTCCTAGTTAATATTATTATTATTTTTATTACTATGGGGTGGTTGATTCTCGTATTATTATTATTAGACGAGCTTTAGCGAGGATTCAATTTGACATACTGAAAAAAATTGGTGTTCGTTTTTATGTTTTTTTTCTTTAAATGTTTTTTTGTCGGTTCTCCACAGGTCAAACGGCTACAGCTATCAACTTCAAACTTTTTTTCATAATGGTTCCTCATCTAACTTAGATCTGTATAGTTTTGTAGCATTACCGGATGGTAAATTATTTTTTATGAATTTAAGAAATTTTAAAAATGCCTATTAAAATAACACGGCGGAAAAAAAAGAAAATATTTTTTTTTCAAAAAAAATGAAATTCCGCGTGAAGTTGATTTACATTTTGATTCACATTTCTGAAAATTTTCAGCTTGATCGGGTGAGCCATTTCGAAGATAAACCATAAAATGTGCTATATTGGTACTACTCGAAGCAGTTTTTACCCATTTCTAACTTAAATGTCACCCAATTGGCGAATGTAGGCAAAAGTTTGGCAAAGAAGTCGACATACTATTACTTTCCGCTCGTCTAACAACGCGTATATAGCGTTTTCCTAGTTATTATTGTTATTATTATTACTATACCTGTAATTATTTTGTATCAGTTATGTTTTTCATGTGTTGTAATTATAATGCAAACCACAGATAAGCCTGTTTACAGGCCTTGTGGAATATTGTGAACTTTGCTGTGTAATCTTGAATTGACAAATGAAAAATCTTGAAAGAAATTTTTTTTTTTTTTTATTATCATTATTATTTCTGTCCAAGTTCTTAATTTTATTTTTCATCCCATAAATAAGCCTTTTTGGCTTTGTGGAGTGGTGTGTTAATTAATCTGGTATGTTTACGTATTATTTAAATCTAATAAAAAGAAAGGAAACAAATTACTTCTTGAACATTCATCGAAAAGAATCAACATTTGAATGCTTTATATAAAAACTTCGTTCATAAGCTTGAACTGTTTAATATATAAATACTTTTACACACAGTTGAACAGTTGAACGCTCAAACTATCTAACTCTATCTCGGTACATACATTTTAATTCTACTCATCCAGCCTTGGTATAACTACGAATGTACAATAATAAACAGAACAAACTAACTTCCCGCCCCCTTCGTTTTTTTGGCATTATGATTGAAATCCTTGTTGCCATCGTGTAGCTTAAGCATAAAAGTTATTATCTGATAAGCTGGAGTGTTGTTTTCCACTAGGAACTTATTTGCCTGTTTATAATGCTTTTCCGTGCCCATCCCACTTTTCTACCCGAAACATATGGCTCCCTGCAACCCTGGACCATAAGCTTATCGTCGCCCTTTATGATAGCCAAGAGTCCAGACACACCTGAGCCGTAAGCTTTTAATCCCGTGGGAAAGACTAAGGTCAAATGAGTAGCTTAACACTCGACATTAGCAGGGGGTGTAGGGTGGGGTTGGAGACGGAGGTGGAGGTGGGGGTGGGGGTGGGGGTCGGTTGTTGGCTGTTGGGTGGTCACAAGGCAGTCGACTGTTTTGTTGCTATGAGGTTATTAATCATGCATGCATGAAGTATCACACTTTTTTGTTGTCGGTAGTTTTAATGAGTAGAAGAAAGCTAAGGACCGTTGTGGATGGTGAAAAGTGGTTAGCGCATTTTATGCGAAATTGTGAGTTAATAACCGTTTTAGGTGTGTTTTTTGGTTTGTTGTTTACTTCAAGGCAGTGTGTATGTATACTACATTTACTGGTGTTGAGTGTTTGAAAGAAGGCTTCACAATCGTCGATCGGCATTTACAGATTCGAATAAATACTTCGAAATTGAATGTTATTGTTTTGAATGAATAGTCTCCATTTTTTTCTCAATTTCATGGCAGGTAGTGATCTTTTTCTCCCTTCGTCGTGCTCGTAGCCACGTGACTTTTATGCCCGAGACTTGAGCTATACGAAAACGTTTTTGACTTGATGCAAATGTGACCTGTGGTATGGCGTTTGTAGTCCTTTTTCTCGTTTTTGGTTCGCGCCTAGCCGCGAAACTTTGTGCATTAGGTAAAACTGGGTTGAGTAAACAAATATGTATATGACCTTTATAGTTTAGGCGTTATAAGTTGATGGCAAAGAGTGGCTTGTCACTGTGTAGATGGCCACATTTTGAATAAGTGTACAACTATTCACCCTATAATCATTACATATTAATATTATGTTCGTTTAAGAAATATTGAACACATCATGCACCAACTACGATTTTTACCGGCGCATTATAATCACATATTTGGCAAGTAACTATACCCAATGGGCTTTATTGGGTATCACCCACCTTGATAAACCCACTTTGTTTACCAACAAATGTAGTTTTAATTGTATGCGTAATTTCTTATCATTTCTTACCAGCATCCTTGTTAACAGTAGGCTGCTAATGCATATATATCTATACAATAGAATAGAATAGGAGAAGTTTATTGTTTTAGGCCTCAACCCATAACATATTCATATTACATGGATACAAAAATAAAAACACGGTACACAGTACCACCGGTTAGATATTATAAGCAAAACAAATCAAAACAAAAGTAGAAATACATCAATATGCATGCAACTATAATAATTAGTGCTACTCTGTCAGCACAAAGGACCTCAATAATAATGATCTGGAGATAAAGTTGTATATGTTATGCAATTTTACTTCATCTTGCACATTGAACAAAATTACATGGAAATTCAATCTAGTATAATATTCTGTGTTAGTCAAATATTCTCCTAAGTAATACTCTCTATAGGCTTTGTATAAAGGACATTTCAACATAAAATGAAACATATCTCCTCTTTCCTGGACATTACATAAAGTACAGTTGTTCTCAGGCTGTAGTTGGTATTTGCTTGATCGACTGTACCATTGGATGTTATTTACACTAGCTACTCTTGATTGACAAATAATACGAATTTTTTCAATTGATATGCGGAACATTAAATAGCTTGCAGTACCTAGGGTATTATCTGCTAAATCTGTATATAACGGACAGTATGACGATTTTATCATATTTTGCCTATCTCTCTCGTACATCTTATTATTATAACTAACAATTATTTCTTCCAATTTATCACCAATCATAATGGAACTTCGTGCATGCCAGACATTTTCATAACCCAAATCACAAATAAATTTTTTTATTTGGCTGACCCAATTATATTTCACCTGATTGCTTTCTAGTTTATCAAGCACTATAGCAATCTATTATAACACATTTTTGGAAATCTGTTTCCCCACATATATTATTCAAATTATTATGAAATTCATAATACGATTTCTCTTAATCTTATATACGAACATCATGGCACATTTTGATTTCAATTTGTTATTTTCTACCTGGTATAATCATATCATTTTTCATTTGTAATCATAGTTTTCATTTTTTTCCTTTGGTAAAATTAGGTTTATGCCAAATTGAGAATAAAATTAAATATTCCTTCATTTATTGCATTTTGTACAACTGTTTAACCAAGATTTAAACCCAATGAAACCCAATAAATAACGTTAAAAAAGTATTTTGCTAACCCTACATACTCCAATATTCATTCCACTATAGGCCCACGTTCTGGATAAAATTCAAAACATACTTCTACAGTTATAATCCAGAAACAAAAGTAGGCATGTGTTTATCTTTGGTGCACTCATCGCGATGCAAATAGACAGCAACCGTAGCTCTATTACAGAGGGTTTTCGATTTTTCTGAATGAAAAATTTCAAGTTGGCCCATTACAATTGAATAAATGAACCATTTTAATGCTGCTCTTCAGTCTATTTTTTCTGCACTTGAACCCGGGGAAGTTACAGGAATTCATGAGCGACCGAGTGCCTATTAATCGATTTAGCAGAATATCAGTCTTTTGATGATAACTTTGGAATGGTATGAGGTATCAAAATTACAAGACAACAGAAACTCGCGAGTTTTGAACCAAAAGTAAAAGTCGATTCTCTGTCTGCCTCATACCTGTTGATCCTCTACAATATCACAAGGTTGGAGCTGGTTTATCCAGGTAGAAAAAAGATTGGTACTTTTGATTCAAGGTATGTAGGATCTATCGTAGGCCTACAAGTTTCATAGGTTTACATATGGAAACCACAATTTTATAGTTGTATATGCCTACTATATTTATTTCAATTTCTTCGGTATATATACTTGGTAGACACCCTGTGAAAATGTAAGATCTTTAGTTTTATATATTCATTGGGTTTAACGACGCGCTTTAACGATGATTAAATTATATTGGCGTTGGATGAATGATTAATGAGATGAAGGCTTCGTAGGTAATGGGAAGGGTAGTGGGCAGGGTCGTAAGACCCGGGCGTAGGGCGCCACATTTTCAAGGGGCGATCAACAATTGAAAATTGAAAAATACCTGATTATATCAAGTACGTTGAAGTTATTATTAAAAGTGTATTCGTTTTTATATGCTGGTATAATTCATATTAGGAGACGATGTCAACTACTTACCAGAGAAAATAGAGACAATGTCAGACATCTCTAGGTTTCGTATCATATAAACATATGTGTAATATTCTTGTCTTGCTTGACGCCTGAGATCGCTGTTCATGATTGGAGCTGATATAGACATAAGACACGTTCAGGGAGTTCATCTTTTTATTTCTATTTACACAGAGTAAAATGTGCTCACTTCCAGTTTTCCCCGTAATTACTAATGTTGTTATGTCTGTTAAACTTGGCCATGTCCGACTGGACACGTATAGGTGTTTAGATTGTGAGCAGAGAATGAAGGTGTAAACAGGTGCGTCAATAGCTAATGTTTGATATGTAGGCCTACTCAGTTTCACTGAGTGTACCCATGTCACTCAGCGTGAAACATATAATAAGGTCTTTGGCGTAGACAATATGGCTCGATTAATTTTGGTCGCAATCGAATTTTTAGTTTGATAATAAAAAGCGCGTCAAGAATGGAAATGATTAAGATGAGAAACTTGCGTGTGGTAAAAGTTTTCAAATGTTCATATTTTTTTACTGAGACGAGTGGTTGAATGGCTGGCACACTGAACCGTCATTCAGTTGGTAGGGGTTCGATTCCCTCCATGGTCGACTATTCTGCCAAGAACTTTTTGTGGTTTTCCTCTGTCGTTCAGGCCAATACTGGGGTGGTTCCTTGACAACAGGTCACGACCGACTCCATCCCAATATCCAAAAACACGTAATAAAATGAACTTCCATCTCACCATCTCATATATCATTCACCGACGCCAATAAATCGTAGTCATCAGTAAAGTGCTTCGTTACACATAATGTAAATGAATAAATTACAGAATTTACATTTTTCCATCATTTTTGCAATGCCAATAAATTTTGGGCCTTTAGGGGCACAAAAATGTCTTGATACAGTCCTGATAGTGGGAATGAAGTGGTCGTATCCTATATTGTTGGAACTGTCGCGGCATTAGCCTAGACTACAGAGAAAAACCTCGAATAAACCCTAAAAAGATGGACGGTGGCGGGGATCGAACCAGGCCCCATATTGCTCCTCATCTCCCCGATGAAATGAAACGAGCGCGTTACTAACTGAGCTGAATGTGCCGGTGGATTATTAGTTGATGAATTCAATGCATAAACCATGATCCATGCAATAGTAACAAAAGTATTTCATTTAAAAAAAATGTATGGCAAATCGAAAAAGTAATCCATTTTTTCAGTAGTTGAGAGGGACTCTGGGCTGTAGGGTATGTATGAAACTGTATGCATGATATGAAAGTCTTAAAAGTTGTAGTTTATGTAGTCTCTAGTAAAAATTACGATACGTAGGATACATGTATTTCTTAACTTGACGGACAAGTAAAACACGGTAATTGATTTTTTGACATGAATTGAAATTTGATAAATTTGACCATCATATGTACCATCATATGGTTTATTGTCTAAATCGGCGTAGCACCTGCGAGTGTACCTCCTTTTTAGTACTCCACATAGGCCTATAGGCAATGTTAAGTAGCCACTTTTTTCATCATGATCCATCTAATCATAATCGAATCTAACCAAACCGACATTGGCCAAACACCTCACCGTGTAACATTTCCTGCCTCCACATACGTCAGAGGGCGAAAAACAATGCATAACATAGATCGGGCAGATACCGGCGGGCAGTGTGCTGATAGACCCTCAAATAACTTTCAGGTCCTTGAAGAATCACTCACTCGTAACCGCGCCGAATAATGTCGTGTGTAGCTTTCTCCCGTACAATTTCTCATCAGTCCCCAAGCGACCTGATAAATTCTGCGGCTTCGTGCCCACGGCAATATTACCTTGCCATGGGTAAAGACTAAAGATTAGATAATAAGCCTAAAGCATATTGTCCGGGCATTGGTTTAGTCTGCTTGTGGCTAGTTGATCCAAAGGGGTCTGCGGGGGATGGTGGGTATGATGGAGAGGAGTGGTGGGGAGTGGTGGAGAAGGGATGATTGCTAATTGGACGGGAGGACACGGGCGATCCAGTTCAGATCGGGCACCAGATGCAACTCTCTTTTCGTGCCACTGCCGAGCTTTAGCCGGGTCAGAACCAGAAGCAATATCGCGATTCAGAAATCGAAACCACATTGGCATGTTTGCGGCGTATACCGTTTCATTTTTAATCTGTAGGGAAACCTCAGTGAAGAAAATACAGATGTCACCTCCATTTCGTTGAATGGAATGAGAAGGGGGGGGGGGAGGGGGGGGGGGGGGGGTTGATAATAACGTTTGAGATCGGGACCTTGTCATTTAATTCTCCAATCCCGTACATTAGTGTTATTCGTTTATATTAGCAATATTTAATAGATTCTGCCTCTTAAACTTGGAATGGCAATCTGAAATTCCCCGCAATGTTGAAAACAAAGCATGTGAGAATGCATGTCCACAGCTTTTGTTTTCCACAATTTGATTTGAAGAACGACAGTGATTCTATATTTCTCATTATCTTCATATGCGCGTGTAGAGTATAGCTAGTTGTGCAGGCAATATTATTCACAATTCATTCTTGGACTCTCCACAAATATGTACTTGCATGTAGAGAGTTTTTCTAGTGTATGGTGTTTGCCTATAGGCAAGTAGTCGATCGAATGGGATGCTATCAACTGTTCGAAAAAAAGTGGTCGAAAAAAGTGGTCGAAAAAAAGTGTTCGAAAAAAGTGTTCGAATAAAAAACTGTTCAAAAAAAAAAAATGTTGGAAAAAATAACTGTTCGAATAAATAACTGTTCGAATATTAACGCGGTAGTTTGATATTTCGGTGAAGCTGTACGCGGGCGTGAGGGGAACTCTCCCTACCGAAATACTATCAAGACCTTTCAATAGCGCCAATTTTTTAACCGAGCAGTTAAATATGATCTGTTAATATTCGAACAGTTATATTTTCGAACAGTTTTTTTTTCGAACAGTTTTTTTTCGTTTCGAACATTTTTTTTTCGGACACTTTTATTCGAACACATTTTTTCGAACACTTTTTTTCGAACACTTTTTTTCGAACGATTTTTTTTCGAACAGTTCTTTTTTCGAACACTTTTATTCGAACACTCTTTCGAACAGTTTTTTTTTCGAACAGTTTTTTTTCGAACAGATTTTTTCGAACACTTTTTCGAACACTTTTTTTTCGAACACTTTTTCCAACACTTTTTTATTCGAACACTTTTTTATTCGAACAGTTCTTTTTTTCGAACGGGATGCTATCAACTGTTCGAAAAAAAGTGTTCGAAAAAAAAGTATTCGAAAAAAAAGTGTTCGAAAAAAAGTGTTCGAAAAAGAACTGTTCAAAAAAAAGTGTTCGAAAAAAAGTGTTCGAATAAAACAGTGTTCGAAAAAAACTGTTCGAAAAAAAAACTGTTCGAAAAAAAGTGTTCGAAAAAACACTGTTCGAAAAGAAAAAATGTCCGAAAAAAAAACTGTTCGACAAAAAAGTGTTCGAAAATTTAACTGTTCGAATATTAACTGATCAAATTTGACTGCTCGGTTAAAAAATTGGCGCTATTGAAAGGTCTTGATAGTATTTCATGTGGAGGGAGAGTTCCCCTCACGCCCGCGTACAGCTTCACCGAAATATCAAACTACTGCGTTAATATTCAAACAGTTATTTATCCGAACAGCCATTTTATCGAACACTTTTTTTTCGAACACTTTTTTATTCGAACACTTTTTTTTTCGAACACTTTTTTTTTCGAACACTTTTTTTTCGAACAGTTAACGCACTCCCGATCGGATAACCCATGCACAAATATTTTGATTGAGCGACATCCTTTATAGACCTACAACCAACACACTAAGGCAATGCTGGACGAGAAAGATCGTATAGTAACATCATTTTGGCGCGTCTGGCTAAGTCGAGTCATTGCCTTGGAAATTGGAGAAAAAGAGAGAGAAAGTGAGAGAGAGTAAGAGAGAGAGAGAGAAAGAGAGAGAGAGAGAGAGAGAGAGAGAGAGAGAGAGAAAGGGAACGACCAAGGGCATTTCATCGTGGGGTTCGAGTCTCATGATAAGTTGTGATCTTTTGTAAACATTCCTTAGTGGGGTCGTTACATATAGTCTAAATATATTTAGACTATGGGGTCGTTACGCATACAATTGTCATAATTTCTCATATTGTAGGCTTATATAGTGTATACTTTCGGTTCCAATATTTTCTTAGCCTATTATATCTGTCTCCTCTCCTCCCCCACACATGTTTCTTGGTCGGCTTAGACACTATAAGTTACGGAGGTGTTACTTGTGGTTTACGGTGTGGGGAACGGTTTCATTGGATCCGACCGTCGTCGCCGAAGACATGTGACAGGGTGTGATGTGAGTAGCATAGAGAAGAGCCATGAACCAGTTTCAAAATTGGGGATTTTGTATATGGCTTGGTCGTTAATATCGTAACGACGTAGACGGTGATAGGCATTTAAGGCGAAGGAAAAACAGGCGAAAAACGAGTAGGATAAGAGGGCGAGAGAAAAAAAGGCGAAATATATGAGATGATTATTATTGTTTGTTCAACGACCTCACCAACATCTAAGCTATTTGGGTCTTTGAGTTATTGGCATTCGAACCCATGGCCGACTTGCCATTTTCTAAATCAGTGGAGGGAGGGGGAGGGGGGGGGGGGTAAACAGGCATAATCAACCTGGCCTTACCTAACTGAGAATTGTATATTTTTTATTTATTCATTCATTCTTTTGTAACGATGACGTGATGAAAGGTGAAATGACGATTACTAAAACGCGTGCCTTAAGCGCAACCCACACCCGACTAGACTTCATTTGCTCAAGGCTTTGCCCAAGATGTATCGAGGCTACTCTGTTGGTTTCACCATAGAATAAAGAGTTCTTTATTCTATGGTTTCACTCGGCTCAAAAAGGTGTTATTCTTCATGAGTACTGTCCTTAAACCTATTGATCGCCGCTCTATCTTGCGGCATGCCTTCCATGTACCTCAAATATTTGCATCTAAGATGCGGTGCATAATGGCATCTAAGTTGCGGTGGTAGTGAACAAATGTGCTAGGCTTTATAAAAAATGATAGTTATTGATAATGCAATAAATAAAATATAAATACTCATTTGTTTGGGGCATGCGGACTTGTCACACGATTTCGATTACATATATTAATCATCTAGATACAAGCAACTTGCAATATAACGTGTATCATTATGAATAATTACTATACATTTCGAATAATGCATAATTTAACGTCACAATCTCCGTTTTTCCGATATAAGAGACTGTTGTAGACAGCTGAACGAACTTAAATGCAACCTTGCTTTTTTTTGTAAGCAAAGTCAGTTCCTTGTATCACTACTAGATGACTCGCGATCGATAGGTTCATAGATTTTGACGCTAAATTGATACATATTTTCAACATTGATGAGGTAGGGAGTTAAGCCACTATAAAAGACCGGCAAACCAACGCAACCTTCAATACTCCTTGGCTGTGCCCTACAGCTGTATGAGCCACTGGGGTGGTTAGCATTGAATATTGATAGTACCCTTAATATCGCAAACGAAAGCCACACGGTCACTTGCGGATGTCCTTCGTCTTTTTTCTCCTTCACCATACCATCGCCTACTCAACTTACCCGGCCTTTCTTTTCATCTCGCATTTCTTCTGATCATCATCGTAGACTATTAAATACCCATTTATATAGTAAATACCCATTGTATATGATTTCATGCACGATCGCCAGGCATACTCGTGATTCGTGATCATCCACTGTGGGGTTGGGTTCGAGTCCCATGGCATATTTTTTTTTTCTTTTTTTTTGGGGGGGGGGGTTAATGTCCATCACTCGTATTTCTTATCTTTCGTCCCACAGTGCCCCCTCCCCCTAAGCCCAAACTATCTGTTGAAACACTTTGGTAAAGAGTGTACTGTTGAGTGTTGCTGCGGATTAGTTGATTCACGTTGTTTCATGTAATGGATGTCCAATAATTTTAAAATCGAACCACGCTATACACGCTAGCGTTGAAAAACGAGCTCGAAACTACCGAAAACGAGACCATGGCTGATTTTTTTATTTTCCACTCTGAAATCGCTGACCCTATATTCATAAATTTTGCCCGTCTTTGTTGTCCGTACAACATCTCAAAATACAATTCATATCAAAATCTACTCGACCGATTGCTACCAAAAACTGTATACAGTCCTTAGCTAGAAGATGAGAAATCCATATGGAAAGCTTACACTGTTGTGCAAAGGCGCGGTCTTGTGAGTTGAATAAATCAATTATGTATGTCTACATTTTCCATCATTATTTTGAGTGAAATTTATTTTGAAATTTTCGTCGAGTTATTGAAGTTTGCTTATAGTAGTTCCATAAATTATCGCTGAAAAATTGTATTTCGTTGATTTTCGTATCGTTTTTAATTCTTCAAGTATGTATTTGAAATGCGAATTTTACCAATTACTCCAACTGTTTCTATTTTCTATGGCTGATCTGCGATCATATCAGTATAGCCAACCTCCTTTCAACGCCGGGGTGTCTACACGTACAAATTAGAGTCGCTGTAAGATGTAAAAATTGTAAATGATATCGAAACTCTAATGTCGAAATATGTCGGAAATTTTCAATTTCGAATCGAATCTGAAAAAGGCTCGATTTTAAGTCTTGACAATGTATATTATGGATAGTTAAACGTGAACACTACAAGCTGTGTGTGGGAAAGGGGGTGAGTTTTTATGCCTACTTGGGTTTGCAACTTTCTTAATCAACAGAAAAAAAAAAAAATTTCAAAATTCTGTCAATTTCAATGGTACACAACTATGTTACACTGACAGCAACGAGAAATCGGCTGAGTATTATTTCATCAATTTTGAATATTTTCGCTACCCATTTTATTCTTATTTTTCATTTCAGTTCATTACAATTTTTCCAATCGATAACGATCATCTTTCGATATCGACTTCGAATATTTCTGTTCGATATCGAATCAAAGTCCTAAAATATAGCAACTGAACTGGAAACCCCAGTCGAAATACATAACGAACTGGTACTCCCTCTTCGGACTTCGGAGACTTGTGCTCATTTCATCGGCGTATGAAATAGGGCTTATATGTTTCCCTCTGTCGTTCAAGTCAATACTGGGTTGGCTCCTTGATAACAGGCCACGACCGACTCCTTCCCACTATACAAAAATACCTAATGAGATAACCTTTCATCCCATCATCCCATCATCTGATATATCATTCACCGACGCCAGTATATCGTAGTCATCAGTAGAGTGCGTCGTTATAAACCCAATATAAATGGAAAAATATATATAGGCCTTTGTATGTATATATATATATATATATATATATATATATATATATATATATATATATATATATATATATGAATATATATATATATATATATATATATATATATATATATACATATATATATATATATATATATATATGAAATATATTTGTCAAAAAATCGAGATAAATTGCCTTTGTGATCCGTTTCGTACGGTGCCTGCTTTTAATTCAATAATCAGCCATGTAATCGAATGAAAACGTGCCGGTGTCGTTTTTGCAATTAGGACCGTCGTCTTTAGAGAAAGAGCGTGAGAGGTAGTTGGCGAGGGAGGAGGGGGGGGGGGGGGGGGGAACGTGATATTCACTTCTCAATTGGGGGTGTTAGTGTCATGGTTCCCCACAGTTTTCCTATATACCACGAAGTGAATTCGCACAAAGAAAACACGTAAATAATGTGTGATAATATCCTCAATGCACAGAGCTTTCCTCGTGATCTTTACAAAGGGTACCGCTCTTGTGGACCACAGTATTGTGAACCCCGATATTCTGCACCACAAGAAAAAGATAAACTGGACCCCAGTATTGTGGCCCACACGATTAATCCCGAAAATTGTACAAATACTTTGGTTTTCTGGCCCTCAATATGGTGGCCCACAAAACTAGAAGACGGTGGTCCAGAATATCTTTTCGAACGACTAAATCGGTATTGTGGACCCCAATGAACTGTTACACAGAGATTTGTCATTGTTATAACCTTGATAAACTGGACCCCGATATTGTGGCCCACAAAAGTGTATCCAAATGGCGTGTGGATATAGTGGACCACAAACTGTATATTCTGTACCCCAAAGCTTGCTAGACATATTGAACCCCGATATTCTGGCCCCCAATATAGTAGCCCACAAAACTAGAACATCGGGGTCCAGTACATTTTTTCCGATGACTGAATTAGTATTGTGGACCCCAGTAATGTGGTCCTCAAAGAGATCGGCATTGTTAAACCGAAAACTGTACCCCGATAAAGTGGACCACAGAAAATATATTCTGGCCCCCAAACCGAGCTAGACTGCACCCCTGACGCCGTGCAAGGTGGGCAAACAATCAGCCATGTATGCAATGTTGGGAAACTCAGACGAGCCCACTTTGAATAGTATTTCGGTAATTATATATGTATATATGAATATATATATATATATATATATATATATATATACATATATATATATATATATATATATATATATATATATATATATATATATATATATATATATATATATATATATATATATTCAAATAAATATATATATATATATATATATATATATATATATATATATATATATATATGTATATATATTTTATTTCATATATATATATATATATATATATTCAAATAAATATAAATATATATATATATATATATATATATATATATATATATATATATATATATATAATATATATACAAATACATATACATATACATATATATATATATATATATATATATATATATATATATATATATATATATATATATATATATATATATATATATATATATATATATATAATTACCGAAATACTATTCAAAGTGGGCTCGTCTGAGTTTCCCAACATTGCATACATGGCTGATTGTTTGCCCATCTTGCACGGCGTCAGGGGTGCAGTCTAGTTCGGTTTGGGGGCCAGTATATCTTTTCTGTGGTCCACTTTATCGGGGTACAGTTTTCGGTTCAACAATGCCGATCTCTTTGAGGGCCACATTACTGGGGTCCACAATACCAATTCAGTCATTGGAAAAGATATACTGGACCCCGATGTTTTAGTTTTGTGGGCCACTATATTGGGGGCCAGAATATCGGGGTTCAATATGTCTAACTAGCTTTGGGGTACAGAATATCAAGTTTATGGTCCACTATATCCACACGACATTTGGATACACTTTTGTGGGCCACAATATCGGGGTCCAGTTTATCGAGGTTGACAATGACAAATCTTTGTGTAACAGTTTATTGGGGTCCACATTACCGATTCAGTCGTTCAAAAAGATATTCTGGAACACCGTCTTCTAGTTC
>OZ023327.1:32765161-32825342 GCA_964007535.1 Brachyptera risi
TTCTCACATCGCTAATAAAAAAATCAAATCTGTCTACCCTGATTAATACTCCACCCTTCGCCACTGAATACATATAGGCCGAAATGACAAAATAGTAATATATATATGTATAACATAAAATCACGAGCTTTAAAAGTCATGTTTGTCTAAAATAAAAAACATCAGAATAGAAAAATTGAGAGCTGAATTATTTGTAATTGCATATTTCATTGCTAAACCATGATGCCAAACCAGGACAAGACGGAGATCATGGTCTGTACTCTGCATGGCAAGAAAGTGGAACTTTCGTCCACCTCTGATACATGGTTATGCCCCTAGTTCTTGGGCCCAAATCTAGATGATCATCTGTCTTGGATACCCCACATTGACCACCTGACTATCAAGCTAGCAAAAGCCAACTTTGAAATTAGAACTCTAGCCCGCCAAGTCAACTCGCCAACGATCAGATCTTTTTATTTTGCTACTAGCGAGTACCCGGCATGCGTTGCAATGCCAGTGAAAGAAAGAAACTGTTTGCGTTTCAGTTCTGTCCTTTATTGAAGTGCTTTTGGATATACAATATTTTTGCCCCCCCCCCCCCCCGCCCCCCGCACCATCGACCCCTCCATAGCCCTCCGACCCCCAGTCCCCCATTCCCCCCCCCCCGACCCCCCGCGAAACATTCGCAGGCTCGCGTACAACGCAATTTCAAGTGCCGTCTTGAATATTCCCGAAGCTTTGCGAGCGTGCACACAACAACCCCTGCACCATCGACCCCCCCATAGCACCCTGACCCCAGCCCCCGACCCCCAGTCCTCCCGATCCCCAATCCCCCGCAAAACCTTCGTGGGCTCGCGTACAACAACAACTCACCCAAACTTTTGACCCCCCCCCCCCCCCCGACCCGCTCCCCCCGCGAAACCTTCACTGGCCGCGCGTACAACAACCCACCAAAGTGTTATCCATCGCAATCGGATGAGCGGTATAGGAACGCACAAGGGACAAACATACAAACAAACAAACATTCATTTTTATATATATAGATTGAGCAGTCTACTCTACAATATGGTATCATTTTTTAAGACTCAGTTTCACAAAGCATCAAGTTAATTTATTACTAGTCAAACGCGAAATATGCGTTGTAAGATGAGCGAGATATCCGAATAAGGTATAAAAGTCGTTGAAGTAGTTTAGTTCTACTCTTGCTACTTTATTGACTCTGGTATTCTACACACCTTGACGCATATAAAAAATACTTCAATGTTGGTCAACTCTTGAATCTAGAAAGCAGTGAATCTCGAATACTTAATTCTGTCACAATTTTTATGATATATTTGATGAATATTATCAGTTGTTGTTTTTTTTTCTTCAAAACGGCTGTCTAGAATTGCATACAAAATCGTGATGATGTGTAAAATCCATGTATACACATTTAGAGAAAATTTCATCCCATTTGGAGAGATTTTATTTTTCAACATTTTCCGCCCAGCCAAATCTTATGGGGTTTTTAGAAACTAGATGATATTTCTCAAAATCGTTTCAACCGATTCATTCCAAAAACTATACAGTTCTAAGTTGGATGAGTTTGCGTGCAGAAAAAAAGTTTCATGTCGATCAGTCAAACCCTGCAACCTGTGGAGTGCTTACAAACAAAAAAAAAAAAAAAAAACAGACAAAACCCTATAAGAGTGGGATGGAGACTTTGCTACGCTCATCTAATTATCATTTAACTAGTCAAACGCGAAATATGCGTTGTAAGATGAGCGAGATATCCCAATAAGGTATAAAAGTCGTTGAAGTAGTTCTACCTTTGCTACTTTATCGACTCTGGTATTCTACACACCTTGATATCTGAATAAGCTATAAAAGTCGTTAAAGTAGTTCTACTCTAGCCACTTCATTGACTCTGGTATTCTACACACCTTGACGCATATAAAAGATACTTCATTGTTGGTCAACTCTTGAATCTAGAAAGCAGTGAATCTCGACAACTTAGTTCTGTCACAATTTTTATGATATATTTTTTGAATCCTATCAGTCATTTTATTTTTTTTCTTCAAAACGACTGATCAGAATTGCTCACAAAATCTTAATAATGTGTAAAATCCATGTATATACATTTAGAGAAAATTTCATCCCATTTGGAGAGATTTTATTTTTCAACATTTTCCGCCCAGCCAAATCTTATGGGGTTTTTAGAAACTTTGAGATGATTTTTCTCAAAATCGGTCCGACCGATTCATTCCAAAAACTATACAGTTCTAAGTTGAATGAGTTTGCGTGTACAAAAAAAATTTCATGTTGATCAGTCAACCCTTGCGACCTGTGGAGTGCTTACAAACGAAAAAAAAAAAAAAAAAACACACAGACAAAGCCCTATAAGAGTGGGATAGAGACTTCGCTACGCTCATCAATAATTTATTATTAGTATCAGACGAGCTTTAGCGAGGATTCAATTTGACATACTGAAAAAAATTGGTGTTCGTTCGTCTTTGGTTTTTTTTTTGTTTTTTTTTGTCGGTTCTCCACAGGTCAAACGGCTACAGCTATCAACTTCAAACATTTTTCACTATGGTTCCTCATCTAACTCAGATCTGTATAGTTTTGTGGCATTATCGGGTGATAACTTTTATTTTTATGAATTTTAGAAATTTCAAAAATACCCATTAGAATAACACGGCAGAAAAAAAAAATTATTTCCAAAAAAAAAATGAAATTCTGCGTGAAGTTGAATTACATTCTGATACACATTTCTGGAAATTCTCAGCTTGATCAAGTGAGCCATTTTGAATAGAAAACATAAAATGTGCTAAATTAGTGCCACTCGAAGCAGTGTTTACCCATTTATAACTTGGATATCACCCAATTGACGAATGTAGGCAAAGTTTGTCGAAAAAGAATGCAACAGACATTGCCCATGAGTTCTGTCGCGTGAAGCTAATGTCAAACGGCGTCTTGCAGCCATACAGGCGATTATACAATCACCTACCAGCTGCAATAAAATCACTAGAGTTGACTCAATTAAAGATAGCAGTCAAGTATCACCAAATGAAGGAATGTCATTTTAATATATATATTTTTTTTAATAACATCGAGACTTGATACAAAATCATTGTTCCCAATTAAGTCTATGGATGAAAGATAGGATCGTTTGGACGTTGCACCACAAGGGCGATCTTACCATAAGTTATTACGTAAATTAATATTGACGAATATTTAAACTCCTAGCCTAAATTAAACATAGAATATTTAAACTTTACTTTTTAATTTTTGTATTTTGACCTGATTTATACTATGTATTTGTGTCCTATGGAAATCGTGAACCAACAATAAACAATGAACAGGCCAAAAAGATAGTTTGAAAATTCACCAAGTTCAAGTCGGATTTTCAAATTCAAAATAATGTCTGGAAAAATGCTATTATTAAATAGTAATAGGCATACTGTTAAAGTAAAAACTTGACATGATTCAGTACATTCTCACCTACATTTTGATGAAAAAATCGTGGGTCCAAGGTGAGACAATTTAGTAGTTATGGACATAAACACCAAAGATCACGCACATGATGTTTGATATACATTGATCGATTGGTCGATCAATCGATGGTCGATTGCCAGCTTGGCAACCAGTTAGTTCTCAAGGGTAAGAGTATCTCTTAAGGTAGTATGAAGGTAGTTCTAGTCTAGCGAAAAGAATGAGGTACGTTGCCACTTGCCAGCTTGTAACACAAAATACGAGATAAAAGTGTTCTAAACACATTTTTCTCATTCTGTTTTTCTACTAAATCTGTTTATTTGTACTATGGTTCTTTTGAGCAAAACTCACCTAATACTACAGTAAATGTAACTGTGATCCAAACCCAATAGCTAGGCCCACAGTTGGCCTATTAAGCCTATTAGGTCTGTTGACTCCAAGACAAGTCAAGCATCCGCACAATTCGTTTTTGTGATGTCACTAATGAAGCAAGGCGCTTTGCATATCTGCTACCCGACTCAGGGGCGGTTTCAGACCAAAAAAGTTGGGAGGGCCCATCTATGTTTGCAATTATTATATATTTACTTTTTTTATTGTCGGAAAGCGACGGAAAGAATGGGAAGCAGCGTACGTTTTTTCATGTTTACAGGATACAAATAGAATATTTGTAAGGCCTAACTGTGTGTTGTACAAATGATGTGTTTCACTACTCACAGACTTTTACAGCATGATTTGAATACACCGCTCCTTCATCGACGCTAAAAGCTGTAAAAACAATTCCAGACATCAATTTCTATACATAATACACGGTACCGAGTTGCCAAAATACTCCAATAGGCAAGTGAACTGTTCCATAGACACATACACCACTGACTGATTATTTTGGTGCTAAAATGTGATGGAAGAGGTAAAGTCGGTTTTCTCCAACACATGTATTCTTGTATCTTAGACATTCTGATGTTGACATGAATCAAAACCTGTCTGTCACACTATATAGCTGCAACAATGTCTCAGAGTCTATATTGTCTAATTCTGAGAATTTCTATTTCTAACTTTTATCCTAGATCAGATCAGGTGACTGATCATTTTACAGTCAAGTATTGTAAAGTTCTACTTCAGACTTCAGATAAGCTAATATATTCTTTAGTAGAGTTGATGTTAGTTATAGTTTTTTAATAATTGGCATCCCAATTTCCAGTCACTAAAATCTTAGCAATTTACTTTTTTATTGGAATCAATTCTCTCATATTCGGCCGAGATACGTTGAATTCGAGCAGATGAATAAAAATCACTCCCACAAACATATCGACGTATCTCGGCCGCATATGGGTGAATTTCTTCCAATAAAAAAATGAATTGCTTAGATTTACATTTCCAATGCATATCTTCAGAATATAATGATCCTACTTATTCGACGGCGATTTAAGTTCATCTCTCTAATTGTCCTTCAACTTCTATTGTTCCTTCCAGTGCAGGTAATAAATCCTTCCGGCTATACTGTTGAGAGCTTCGGACCTCGCACTCCAACGAAGTCAGTAGAGTCGGGGTAACGTGGCGGGAAAAAAAGCTCCGACGTCAGACTCAAGTCTTGTAGGCCTGCCTATACATTCAACAATATTGGAAATTTGAAAAAGTAGCCATTGCGATTTTTATAATAAAAAGAATAAAAAGTCAGGGGGGCCCGGGCCCGCCCTGTAGAACCGCCCCTGACCTGACTGACTTGATTATTAGTTTATAGTTTTAATCAATAAAGTGTGCCAAGTGAGTTTACACACTTGATTCAATTCTTCAAATGGGCCACACTAATCCAGGATTTGAATAAATTATAAGGGTTGACAGGGAGAGGGCTTTCATTCAAAATATGTACAATATTGATGTATATAGCCATATCTAGAGACATGTAAATATAGCTTCTATTTTTTCTTTTCATGGCATTTAGAATTTGAAAAGTAGCACTTTGGTGCATCTATTATTTTGAAACATCGTGTTTTGTAACCCAACAACGTTCTGTAGCCTAACAACAGTAAAACCACTACATAACGTACAACAAGCATACAAGAGAAACACCCCAATTGATATTTTCTAGAAAAATAATCCCCACAAGCGAGTTGAACCGACGCCTCATTTGTCGCCTGCATTTTCAACTGCACTTTTTTCCGAATTCCCCAACTAACTTCACCCATTTACACCTCAATTGACATAATTTGGAAAAAAATAGCATCTATAATGCTTCTATTCTGAATATAGCGTCTATATTGCTAATACATTGAAACATAGCAGATTCAGACGTTTGTAGCGCTTTGTCGTCTTTTCAAAAACATGATAAAACACCATCAAATGTATTGAAACATGAAGAAATATCACAAAAACATGTAAAAAAACACTTTCACATTTCATCACTTTTATAGCAATTGCTATTTTTACATGTCTCTAGCCATATCCCATATTAGTTTTTGTTAGATGTTTATAAAAATTCATTTCACATGATAATTTGATACTTTTTCTGTTAGTATCCGTTGTACTTGGTGAACAACAGCAGTCACAGCCCTACAAGCAAAATAAGCCCGATCATGCCGCGAACGAGTCTGTCCGGCCTAGCCTCGTCGGACGAGATTTGCTGCTCGACTGGAATGACATGTCATCAATTTGACGAGATGCTGGAAAACGATCCCAGTGTTACTATTGTGTGGAAGTGAGGCACTTTTCGCATTTCTATCTTCCTATTATTGGTATTGTCTCGTACTATAGATTCGAGATCATAATAGGCCTACAATGTTTTTTATATATATTCTTGAACAAGTATTATTAATTTATTTTTCACATACGATTTTACTTGGCTAGTTCGCCATGGAATATTGCACAGAATTATCCATATGAATTTCTCATTTGTGGATGCCAATAGAGTTTCTATTGATTGATGTAATTTTCTACACAAAAACTAAATGAACAGATCTCATTTTGTTTCATTGTGTAATTAATGTTCTGTATGAATGTAGTCCAGTGTTAGAAAATACTTAACCAACCAATCGGATTGGTAAAATGTATGACGCACGTGAATCACTCTTTTCTTCGTTTTGATTAAGATCGCACATGTTGATACTTTTAGGAAACTATTCTCAAAACTTTGAAGCAGACAAAAATGAACGATATCAACTCCCAATATTCCAGAGTAGGCCATACTGAATAACGATCTCATTTTATGGCGAAAAAATATGTCTGTAGCTACGGAACAGGTGTTCCAAAACCTATGACATAAAATGTATTTATGATGTGATATTGCATCACTTGAAGAATCAACTATTTCACAACCTCTAGTAAAGGTAAATTACTTTCACTATGTCACATTTTTGCGCTAACCCAATCCAGACTTGACCCAACGTGGTTGTACTGTTAGCTGTTGATCGGTTTACCATCAGTGTAAGGAAATCAGTGTTGAACAACTAGAAAACTTATATTCATGACATGTGGCTACCGTCATATTTCCTATCACGGTATTTTTTATTTATTTTTTAATAACATCAAAACTTGATACAAAATCATTATTCCCCAATTAAGGCCATGGATGAAAGATGGGATCGTTTGGACTGGGCACCACAAGGGCGATCTTACCACCCCATTTTGATTAGATAAAATTCTTTCAGTTTCCAAACATCCGGAACACATTATGACTGTTTCTGTGATATGTATCCGGACACAAAACACACGAATGTTGATATCTTCCACTTTGAAGTAAGTCTCTTGGGCAATGATCACTTCTCTCCATTAACAGCAGATGTATAGTTTATCATTATACAAAATGGACAAAGAAAAAAATGAGTTATAGGCCTATATAATGTTATAATTAGGCTTATTACTCTACTAATTAAAGGTATTTGTAAGACCCTATTCTTTCTTAATTTTTAATTTATTTTCAGTTCTAATTTTTGTGCCACACTTTATTCATGGATGATGGAGATGGATTCATGGATTCATGGATGATTTTTGTTAACATTCATAACTAGAGTTTGCCGTTGGGTTATAATAATCCATCTAATAATTCCACCTCTTGTAGTCACTACGGGTGTTTGAATTTATTATCTCTTGCTAGTAGGCTTATCGTCAGATTTCTAAGAAACATCGCAATTTCTAAAATGATGAGATTCCACTTGTCCCATAAATTTTTTCATAGTCCAAATGAAATGCTGGTTCAAATGATGTAATACACATATGTGTACTGTTCTGAAAATAAAGTATGTAAATGAGTGCTAGTTCTTGCACAGAGTGCTAATTATATTTATGTAAAGATGGTAGTACATATACTGCATTCCCATATGCTGAATGAGTTCAGGTAGTTATGTTTATATACAAAACTGGGGCCAATTAAATTATATTTCCGATTGTTTTTCAATCAATATTGTACCTCCTATGTTTTTGTTGTTGTATCAAGTAAAGTCATAAGCTATCAATAGTGCTGGCACTCTTTATGTTCATGACAGAAATATGTACGTTCTAATAAAATGTGTTGGTAGTAAGTAGTTCCCAATCGGCAGTGCCGGACTGGGCCACCGGACAATCGGGCAATGCCCGGTGGGCCACTGGCGAAATAAATATCAATATAGGCCGCGGTCACCCACGAATATCTCTGTATGCGTTTTTACTGTTGTTCCAATTCAACATTTCACTTTCATCCAAGATTTTACGTACGTGATAATAACTTGAGTAATCAAAACTGATCATAGCCGAGCATTTTAAATATTCGTTATTTAGAATTCCAAATTAGAAGTCCAATCGGACTGGTAAGGACAATTGGGACTGGTAAAATCAAGTCGACATGTTGTGCCCTTGTGAATTGGACTTACCTAACTTTGTTAGAAAATGTAGGCCTAATTAAAAATGAAAACAAAATTTAGTATATGATATTCTTGTATTTACATTATATATTTTTGAAATCTTTTCTCTAGTTGGTGAATATAACCTCGATAAATTAGGTACCGGTGAAAAAATCACGATATAAAGATATTTTGAGATGGTCACCCAATTAAAATTGAGATTTTAATGATTTTGTGGTTTGATGAAAAAGAATTTCGAAATATATTCTTTCAATTGTTATGAGCTTGAAGTTGGGGTGAATCTCACTAAAAAAAGGTTCAAACCTCAACTTATAATCAGGATTATTAATTGCAATAACAGCAATTTGCATAAGTGTTGACTTCTACTAAAAATAACAAAATATACACCAAAAAATCACGATTTTTAAAAAAATTCCCTGCGGGGCCGAATCCGCACGCCTGTTATCAATTCTGACTTCGCTATTCAAGCACATCTTTTGAATTTTCCAAATTCGCGATACCAAATATATAAACCTGTAATTATACCTGTGTGTGGGACGCGAGACATTGGCTAAGGTGTCGATTACTTTTCTTCAGGAAAATAACTAAATAATACGACAAAGATAGACTTGAAGCAAGCGACAGCAGGAGAAAATGTTCATGACACTGATTAATTAACTCTCAGTTCGGAACAAATATAATAATTCACCTGAATGAAAATACATTTACAGTGGGTTCGCTGCGATTATGCAATTACTGACATCCAAACAGAACATCTAATCTACGAGAGAAGATTCACCACGTCAAATATCATAATATGGAGGAAATACCGTTTGTGTTTTCAACAATATTCTTCTGTTGAACCGAGTGATATTCAATGAAAATATTTTTGAACCCCTGACCCTACTAATCGAAAATGGATGCTACTATCAGCTCTTTTTCTCGCACTATTTTCGACTTTTTGTGTAATCTTTGTCAATTCCGAGTAATCCAGTAAATTTACCAGGAGTACACCAATTTTCTACGTGCCCAATATTCGGTCATTTTCGTCATTGAACATGTATAAAATTTGGATATAATATTACATGGATTCCAATTCAGAATTCGTATAGTTTCAATATATGTATTAAAATACTGGTATTTCTACATCACCATTGTCCTTGGCCTATATAGTATGTACAACACCATTACATTTGAAAAACTACATACAGTAACAAAAATAATGAGCTTATACCAAACTTGAGCTAATTAACGCTTGAAACCGAAGTTGCAAAAATATACCTCAATAACAAAAACATTATTTAAGACACCTTCCCCCCACCCCCTCCCTCTTCTCCATGTGCCGCTTTTTGTATTTTTGCCTGGGCCGGTTGTGAGAGCCAGTCTGATACTGCCAATCGAATACTCCTTAAGTCCGAGCGTTTCCGAACCTGTGTGACTTCAGCTAGCGTCCGGGCAATTGGACCACTGGTTAAGTATGACTATTAAAATGCTGGCTAGCAATTTTTTGTTTGCTCTAATTCGTTGGTCACGGTAAGTTCATATTCATGCCGTTCGCTGTCACCACCTGACGTCATCCGGCTAAATCAGAAAATGATTGCTGAGACAACTTGTAACTTATTCAAACAATCTTGGATAGATAGATATGTCTTCATTTGTCATTGTTTGGTGTACACTCAAAAGGGTGAGGTTTGGTCTTACGACCAGTCGACCACTCTTCCATCTAACTTTTTCCGTAAACCTATATACTGTAACAGGAACATAAAATAAAAAAGAATTGGAGATAAATTGCAATACAGTAATTATAAACCTAAGAATGGCCTAAAATATATTCTATACAATAGAACACAAATTGAAGGGGGAGAATATTATTTTTGCCCTACTCGTCGTATTATATGAACAGTGAAAAATTGATTGATTGATTAACTAAAAGAGTAGATGGAAGTTTTAAAGATAGTTTTCAAGAGACTATTATTATTGTGATATTCAGTTGACCTATGCTTGGGTTCTATTTTTGGCTAAACTGTTGATAACTTATTAGCAACTGACTCTAACTCAATTCAGAAATAATAGGCAAAACCAAAGATATAATGGAAAAGTATGATTTTTTAAATCTCTTAAACTGTACAAACCCCTACTGAATTTGAAGAGCAATTAAATTTTGATTTTTTAATATCTGAAATGTAGATCATTCTGAGCTGTGTTTTTCCTGAGGACTGCTTCATTGTTTAGAGGATAGGCTTATAGTGCTAGGGATAATGTAGAGAGTTTTAATTATAGCGGGAGATTTGAACATGCCTAACGTAAGATGGGAGGTAGGAGGTAGAGAACAAGGGAGGGGAGTATAATGCAAAATATCGTTACGGGCATATTAAACGAAGGTTTTCATAAGGTTGTGGAGGAGGGAACCAGGAGTAGAAGGTTAGGGGGTACAAATATTCTAGAAGTTGTGTTAGTCAGGCCGAGTGAGTTGTGGGCAAAAACAGTGATTGTTGATGGTATTAGCGATCATCGGGTACCTATAGTCAGCTTAGCTTTAGCTCCGGTTCAAACCGATAACGTTGGAAAGAAAGTTTGGGGGTACAAAAGGGTGCAGGCAAGAGAGGTTCAAAAAGCTTTTGAGGATAGGTTTGAGAAGTGGTGTGAGATAGACGAGCGTGATGTTGAAGGTCTGTGGTTCAATTTTCGTAAAGTATATGAGGAGGTTAGAGATATGTTGGTTCCCTAGAAGGTGTTGCAGGCAAATGCAGATCCTGCCTACTATAATAGTACGGTTAGGAGGCTGAAGAGAAAGGGTAGAAAGATGAGTAGGAAATTGAGGGAGTCAGGGGAGGGAAAGGAAGCGATCAGGGACCTAAGGCGGGACTTAAACAAGGCTAAGAGGCAGGCGAAAGAAAACTTCATGGGTGGTATGTTTAATGAACGTGATGTACAGGGTATAGCTGGAATAGAATGTACAGGTTTGTTTCTAGTCAGAATTCTGACTAGAAACAAACGGCAACTCCTTACTACTACCCTTAAGGGTAGTAGTAAGGAGTTGCCCACCTTAGTCGATCAGGGAGGGAATGAGTGGAAAACGGATAAGGAGAAGGCAGCAGCATTAAATAGATTCTACGGGGAAGTGTTCAATGTGACTGGAATTATAGGGGAGGGAGAAACAACACTGGAGGGGGAGGGGGAAGAAGTCCTGCTTACAGAGGGGGAAGTGTGGAATGTATTAAGGAAACTAAAAAGTGGGAAGTCACCAGGCATAGATGGGGTGCAAAGCGATCTCCTGAAATTAGCGGGTAGGGGGGTTGTAGGTTATTTGCTAAGGTTGTTCCAAGCCTCACTCACAGCAGGTAGAGTACCGCAAGATTGGAAAAAGGCGGAGGTGGTTCCAATTTCAAAGGGAGGGCAAAGGGGCAGGGTAGACAACTACAGGGGAATCAGTTTAACGTCACATGTATGTAAGATGATGGAAAGGGTAGTTATAAAGAGAATAATGGAGAAAGTAGATGAACATAGGGATATTTTGGAAGTGCAGCATGGGTTTAGGAAGGGGTATTCATGTGAGACACAGTTGTTAGGTTTTGCAGAAGAGCTGGCAGGGGTAGTAGACAAGGGGGGCTGTATTGATGCAGTGTTTTTAGATTTTGAAAAGGCTTTCGACAAGGTAGATCACACTATATTATTAGGGAAGTTGAAACTGTCCATTGGGAATGCTGGGTTGGTTAATTGGATTGGAAACTTTCTTCAGGATAGAGTTCAAACGGTTCGAGTAGGTTCGGAGGTTTCAAGTGAGGTTAAGGTTACGTCAGGAGTTCCACAGGGTAGTGTGTTAGGTCCGTTATTATTTGATTCATATATAGATGATCTGACTAGTGTTGTTAATTCAAGAATAAGGTTATTTGCAGATGATTGTGTGGTATATAGGGAAATCAATACAGAGGAGGATGTAGTAGCTATTCAGGCAGATTTGACGGCACTTAATTGTTGGGTTCAGTTGAACAAGATGGGGTTAAATGAAGGGAAGTGTAAGTTAGTCACCTTTGGTAGGAGGAGACTGAGGGCTGATGTAGTGTATGATGTAGGAGAGAAGTCACTTGAGTCAGTGGAAAATTACAAGTACTTAGGGGTGGTATTTGATAGACGTCTAGGGTGGGGGAGTCAGATTGAGAGAATAGTAAAAAAGAGTATAAATGCACTAAACTTTGTAATGAGGCAGCTTAGGGGGACAAGTATGGAGATGAAGGAAAAGGCTTATTTCTCGTTAGTGCGTCCCATGGTGGAATATGCTAGTTCAGTTTGGGATCCTTATAAATTAGGTGAGATAAGGGATGTGGAAAGGGTTCAAAGGATTGCAGTTAGAAGGGTTACAGGTAGGGTTAGGAGGTAGAAATGGGGGAGAGGGTGAGAATATTGGAGAGTCCATCTGAGATGATCCGAGACTTGGGATGGCGGGAATTGGAAATACGGAGAAAGGAGGATCGGATCTGTAATTTCTTCAGGGTAATGGAAGGAGAAGGGGGCTGGGGAGAGTTGAATAGGTTGATTGAAAGGAATGAGTCAGGGTATGGGGGTAGGCGAAGTCATGATAGAGCAGTAGTTATAAAGGGGGCTAGGTTAGATGTCGGTAAGTTCTCTTTTTTGAATAGGACAGGTAGGGATTGGAATGGGCTTAGTATAGAAGTATAATTGAGGAGGATGAAATAGGGTTGAAGCTATTCCGTCAGAAGGTTAGGGAGGCGATAGGATAGGATTGATAGGGAACTTGCCACCGCGCATTTATGTGCAACTGCAAGAGTTAATCATAATAATAAATCTCTGCGAGGGATGTCGGCAGGTAGCAAGTTTTGGAGTCTGGTACCCGTCATCATTAACGGAGCATTACCCGGGTAAAGCTGGATTCACAATGCAAACTAATGATTAGTGACTAATACTAAATACTAAAATTAAGAAACTGAGCATTCACAATAAGAATTAATTTTCATGAGTCGTAGCTTTCTTAAGATGACAGATTTAAATTGAAATCTACATGTTAGAAGGCTGTAAACGAGCGTTCCATCGAGCGGGATAGCTTCCTTTCGCATTGACTTTCTGTCGTTTCGAATTCACGACTTCTGATTGGTCGGACTAATGATTGAAACTAATGATTAATACTAAAGTTGGAAGTTGGTTAACTTTCAAGGTCAGTCACTAATATTAAACACAATGTGAACGTCAACACTGATTCCGTATCTGTCAACTTTAGTTGATCATTAATCACTAATCATTAGTTCGCATTGTGAATCCAGCTTAATCATTTTTTTTTTAATCTCGACTATGCTCATCTACTTTTCATTTAAATGTATTCTCTCGTCTTATTTTCCATCGTTAGGTTACCATTATTAATTTTGCAACTATAAACAGTCTGCTCATATCATATTATTATTATTAACTCTTGCAGTTGCACATAAATGCGCGGTGGCAAGTTCCCTATCAATCCTATCCTGTCGCCTCCCTAACCTTCTGACGGAATAGCTTCAACCCTATTTCATCCTCCTCAAGTATACTTCTACTAAGCCCATTCCAATCCCTACCTGCCCTATTCAAGAAAGAGAACTTACCGACATCTAATCTAGCCCCCTTTATAACTACTGCTCTATCATGACTTCGCCTACCCCCATACCCTGACTCATTCCTTTCAATCAACCTATTCAACTCTCCCCAGCCCCCTTCTCCTTCCATTACCCTGAAGAAATTACAGATCCGATCCTCCTTTCTCCGTATTTCCAATTTCCGCCATCCCAAGTCTCGGATCATCTCAGATGGACTCTCCAATATTCTCACCCTCTCCCCCCTTTCATTCTCCCCCCACTTCCACCTCCTAACCCTACCTGTAACCCTTCTAACTGCAATCCTTTGCACCCTTTCCACATCCCTTATCTCACCTAATCTATGAGGATCCCAAACTGAACTAGCATATTCCACCATGAGACGCACTAACGAGAAATAAACCTTCTCCTTTATTTTCATACTTGTCCCCCTAAGCTGCCTCATTACAAAGTTTAGTGCATTTATACTCTTTTTTACTATTCTCTCAATCTGACTCCCCCACCCTAGACGTCTATCAAATACCACCCCCAAGTACTTGTAATTTTCCACTGACTCAAGTGACTTCCCTCCTACATCATACACTACATCAGCCCTCACTCTCCTCCTACTAAAGGTGACTAACTTACACTTCCCTTCATTTAACCCCATCTTGTTCAACTGAACCCAACAATTAAGTGCCGTCAAATCTGCCTGAATAGCTACTACATCCTCCTCTGTATTGATTTCCCTATATACCACACAATCATCTGCAAATAACCTTATTCTCGAATTAACAACCCTAGTCAGATCATCTATATATAAATCAAATAATAACGGACCTAGCACACTACCCTGTGGAACTCCTGACGTAACCTTAACCTCACTTGAAACCTCCGAACCTACTCGAACCGTTTGAACTCTATCCTGAAGAAAGTTTCCAATCCAATTAACCAACCCAGCATTCCCAATGGACAGTTTCAACTTCCTTAATAATATAGTGTGATCTACCTTGTCGAAAGCCTTTTCAAAATCTAAAAACACTGCATCAATACAGCCCCCCTTGTCTACTACCCCTGCCAGCTCTTCTGCAAAACCTAACAACTGTGTCTCACATGAATACCCCTTCCTAAACCCATGCTGCACTTCCGAAATACCCCTATGTTCATCTACTTTCTCCATTATTCTCTTTATAACTACCCTTTCCATCATCTTACATACATGTGACGTTAAACTGATTCCCCTGTAGTTGTCTACCCTGCCCCTTTGCCCTCCCTTTGAAATTGGAACCACCTCCGCTTTTTTCCAATCTTGCGGTACTCTACCTGCTGTGAGTGAGGCTTGGAACAACCTTAGCAAATAACCTACAACCCCCCTACCCGCTAATTTCAGGATATCACTGACCCTCTCAGCACAACATAATCTACCATAAGCTTGGTCTTTGCCGTATGTTCTAACTAAACCTAACTACTTGAGATTTCACTTGTCACATCTTAATATACCAGATAATGCTTTCTTTGAAGCTTTTGTATATCTTCGCACCGTTTTACACCTTTTACACCACCTACGAGAGTAAGTGTAAAAAGTGCAACACTTTCGGCACTCATCTTGAAAGAAGAACGGCCATGAGCGGGGCTTAGCAGGGAACTGGACGAGGACAGAAGAACGGCCAAGCAGTCTACCTTACCGACCGGTGTACGAAAGTGTAAAAAGCAAGACAGACGAACAAACCTATGGTAGAGACCTACATTATCGACTGTTCGAGGTTAGTTGAATTCATCCTGCAAGGAGCGCTAAGAGATCATCAAGAAATATCACTTTTGTTTCATGCTCTGAATTGAATCAACCACTATTTACAACTTTTGCAAAACACCGCGAAGTGAACTATTTATGAAAATCGTTGACACGGGGTTCGTACGGTAGGCTTATCGGCTCAACGTTTACGCATTTTGGTTTATATACCTTTTTACAACGCTATTTGTATTCGTTGCATTGGAAGAATTAGGTATACGATGGATGATTCCGACGATCCATTTAAACACGGCAGACCGTTTGCGAGGTAAACTTTTGCAATTAAAGAAATGCTTGTCTTCCAGCTAGACCGAAGGCGTAGTCCTATGCCATTATCCTCCACACGTGGTCGTCGTTATCTTATGCCCCTAGCCATTGCCCTAGCTTGACGGTTTAATCTCTGAAATTTGCCATGATTCGTTAATGAAAATGCACTTATATAGGCTAGTGGGTCTATATTGCGTAGACTCCAATTTCAGATTAGGCCTAGGCCTTATAACTTTTGCCCTAGATCACCTAAATATATTCACGGCACTATCAAAACAGGCCTAGGCGATTTTAGGGCTCCTAACCCAAAATGATGTCCTATAATTTACTAAACTATTCTATGTTTATGTTGATTGGTGGTGATTGATGATGCTTATGGTTTGGCAGAGCAAGATTTTAACACCAAAATAACAATCCAACACTTCTGTCACAAATCTTACCCTACTAACTCAAACCATCAGTAAAAATCCCTTGAAACCTATGAAACATTAAGGTACGTTTACTCTCGTGCCTTGTGCTACGAGCAACATGCTTTGAGCAACCGGCAACGTGTGCTGACCAATCGGAAAGCGAGTTTCTCCCGGTTGCATGACCACTTGTTATATGCGCCAAAAGATGGACTAGGCCTACTCATCTTTTCTAGAAGCAACATGCGCTGAGACCCACTATGCAACGGGAAGTTTTTTTTACTTTTCTGAACTGTCAGACCAACTTGTCGACTGCTATTCATAAACCGGATCAGTTTTCGGCACTCATATTTGGGTAATTAATGGTCCAACAGTATTACAAAGCTCATATAGTTAGTTTGATTGGATACGTTTGGTGAAAGTTGAAAAAAAAATTGTGATAACATAACCGCAATTTGAAGTCTAACTATGACTTCAAAACGCTCAACAGTAAACGTAGTCGTGCGCTTAGCGCATGTTGCACCTAGCACAAAGCAGAACATTAAATGCATCTTCACCCATCGGTCAAGAGCAGGCCTATGGCCTATAGGGCCTACACCCTCAAAATAATTTTGTCCTTAGAAGTGACTAGCCTAGACCCCAGAGAAGCCTATACACTATCGTTTGCAAGGTAAGAGGGTAAATTTTCAATCAACCATGCCGATCTCTTCTAGGGTTATGTCAAGTCATGTTATTTTTAGGGTTGAGTGAGATGAATTTTGTGTCGAATAAAAAAGACTTTGGTTCAAACCGTAGGCCCTACACTAGACCTACCTAACTTGACTTTAGAGAAACTAGTAGGCCTAGGCCCACTCATCAATCATCAAGAACATAACCCTGAAACAGATAGGCATGGCTTGGGCCTACTTTAAATTGACTGAAAGTATTATAAACTCGATGATAGGGTCATCAAAGTGCTATTGGACCAGACCACAGCCTTCTTTATTCAGATCATTCTTCTCTGATACTGCCCTTTCACTCGGGGTATGCATTCCGTGATAAACGATGTCCAATTATTTTAGATTACAAAATAGCCGATAGTGCCGTTCAGACCATGACGTCACTTTCTAAAGACATTCAAGTATATCAGTCTGTTTGACCTGTCATATCTGCAAAGATACAAACAACTTTGGGGATTTCGGTACGAGAATTTAAATAACGCGCGCACTCTATTAGACCGTGACCGGAGTTTACTAACTTTGTTATGACAAAAATATGAACAATTTTATTCAATATTATAACGGAATATCATCGGGACAAGTTTTTGAATGATGTTTATTGCATGGGTTAACATATATATATATCGTTCCAGTTTGAACCTAGTTAAGTCTGAAGGCCCTGTAGTCAAAATGTGAGTATGACATAACCTCAATAATGTAGCAGGAAATTGAAAAATTCTGTGAGATTGACAGGTGGTCGAAGTTGAAATTTAAGATACCAGAGTGCAGGACATACCAGACCATGACGTCATTTTTCCCTGCGCGAGCAAATATGCACGTACCCGTCAAAATAGCCTGAGCAAAAGGGCAGTATAAAAAAATAATTAATAAAGAAGGCTGTGGACCACACTGAGCAAATACCACATTGATCAGTGAGACCACTTGCATTTCTTTATGGAATGTAGGCCTACAATTGTGTTTCTTCATAGAAAAGTGGCCAATAACCATTTGCTGCTTTCATGTAGGCCTAGGCCCAATTATTTTAAACATAACCGTAACCGGTAATCAGAAGTTATGTTTACATGATGACAACAAGCGACTTCCAGGACTGGTTATTCGGATCTCAAAAAGGGCTTGACATACCGGTAGTTGTTTTTCTAACTAAAATCACTGGCAGTCAATCTAAGCCTTCTAACGAAATAACGTATTTCTTGTCGACCCAAAGAGGCACTGGACTATGTACACCACACTTGAATTCTTCATCCTCTAGGTTTTTGGGGCTGAGTTTATGAATAGAAAAGGAAAGGGGATTGCATAACTGAATTGTCACTGACAATAATATGGAGATCTCTCAAGATTTTAGTGTATAATGTGGTTACAAATTTGAAAGAAATGCTGTTGCACTCTTTGTGAAAATTCCGAACTAAACTTTGGTTGTTTTGAAAACATCGTGAAATAATTGTATTAACATGATAGATGAGTGTGTGAAACACCCTTGCACTAGTGATGTGGGACAGTGGGGATGGTCGATCAAAACCTTCATCCGCTGTGCACACAATTATAGCAATAGAAGAAAACAAAATAGTACTGGAACATATCTTTTCCCAACTCACCCACGACTACGTACCCTTCCTCAAGACAGACCACACTTGAAAATGAGGTAAAATGTGTAAATAACTTGATAAGTACTGTACAACACGTTACCAAGTTGCTACCTACTTACTATATATAACATGATTTACATCTTTTTCCATTTTGTGGTTTGACAATGCAGCAACCATTCCTACTATCAGGGTTGGGTCAGTGAAATATACCACGTAGAAAGTGAGTAAACTACTCGTATTTTCTACCGTAGAGTATGTCATGTAGAATATTATTTTTTGTTACATACTCTACATGTGGAAAATTAAATCTTGATTCAGTTCCCTCAGATCGTCATTCAAGTACAAAAATAATAATGAATTACATGAAAGCAAGACAGACAGGTGATGTCTACTTTATTACAAACAAAAAATGAATAGCATAGGTATTTTATTATTTTATTATCATTCGTTATTGAAATGTTAAAATATTGAACTTGAGCTCCAACTTCAGGCTCAAGTATTTTATGTAATTTTAAATTAAATCGTAGTAAATTATCCAAGTTAAAATGGTTTAGATGGGCTTCGCTTAGCCCCACTGATTGGTATCCAAGTTGGAATCCTTATTTCAACTTGGAATTATTGTATTGATGATTGTTAGAAATAATAGAAGGCAAAATCAGAGGTTGATTTGAATAATAGAGGAATCGAAAAAAAAACAGTTCAACAAAACTTGAACGTGTAAAAACATAGGCCTATATCAAATATATATACCTATTACCTAGGTAGTATCAAATACCAATTTGCCCCGTTACGGTTCGTTACAGTACAAATTTTACCTCTTGGTAAAAAAATACACAAAATATTCTACATATATTCCACAATTTTCTCTTAGCGTGTGTAGAAAAACAATATTCTACGCGTAATGACCCAACCCTGCCTACTACTATAAAGCAAAAATGTTGCCCACCAGTAGGGGTAAGTTCTTTCATAAGCTGGAATCCTGGATAACCCAAATCTAAGGACCTTTATTACTATGAAATATAACCCGAGAAGATAATTTACTACAACCGAGACTGTGACTTGGAGGGAGAGCGTGCACGGTGCTAATAAAAATAGAGAAATCCATCTTGACCAGGCCTATATTTTCATGTTCACAAACCAGTGTAATTGAATAAGAAGTATATCAACCCCAAGATAATTTCATGCTTTTCAATTAATATGACATTCTATTTTTGTAAATTCATATCAGTTTTCAGATAATACATCAATGAATATGAAGAATGTGAAACTCATTGAAGTATTATCTTAAAACTGATTGAATTCACAAAAATAAAATGTCACATCTACTAAAGAGCATGAAATTATCTTGGAGTTGAAATACTTCCTATTCAACCAGGCCTACACTGGTTTGTGAATATAGAATAAAATAGTAAAGATGCATTCCTATATTTTCATAAGCAACGTGCATGCACCCGCTTGATCACATCTAGGATCGGGATTGATTTTAGCTCAAGACCCTATAAAATGTAACCCCTAAAAATGTATGATCACCGGCACATGTAGCTGAGTGGTACGCACTTGCTCCATGTGACCCGGGAGGTAGTGGGCATGTCGGATCCGGTTCGATCCCCGCTACCGTCCATCTTTACAGGGGTTTTTCGAGGTTTCCCTCTCTAGTCTAGTAGTGCCGGGATGGTTCCCACAATATAGGCCACGACCGCTTCCTTCCCGCTATCCTCCCCATTACCCATAAAACCTTCATCTCATCATCCCATCATCTCATTAATCATTCGTCCGACGTCAATAGATCTTAGCCATCATTACAGTGCGCCGTTAAAACCCAATATAAAAAAATGAAAATGTATGATCCCAACCTCAACCAGGATTTTTAAAAAATTTACTTCATAACCGTGATTGCAACCAGAAGCTTTAAACATAAAGGTCTCAGTCCCTTGTTTATATAACATCATTCATCTATCATCCGTTCATTCGTGTCTCTCAAACAACCTTTGAACTGTTGTTGGTGGGGTCGTTTTAAGCAAACAATAATCATCGTGAACATTCAAAACTGGCAGGTTTTATATTTAGAAATAGGCCTACCTGTATTCAGAAATGAACACCCTCTTTATAATTCTAATCTCTCTTCTGGAAATACAATTATGATTTATCCCCAAGCAACTTTTTATGTCTACTAGCTCGACACCCATGAGCAGGTTCACACGTGGAAAGATGATAGCACGCAAAACGGCTGCACAGGGAAATATGATGATTCGAAAAACTGCAGAACGAGGTTGCCATTTGCTGTTGTTGATAATTACTTCTTTCTTCCACCGCTTCAGATTATACAGGTTTGTTTTAGCCATGTAATCATTCTGAAGGAAATGGAAGAAAAAGCATAGGGCTGTGGACTTGGCATGCAAGAGAGAAATTTTGTTCTACTAATCACTCATTAAGTAATAACAGAAAAAAGAGTCATGTAAAAATATGTGACATGGCCAGTTCCATTCCATGAAGTTTGATTCACAGATTTTGACCACTACACCTATAGAATAGACCCTTTTAAGAATTCTATGCCTAGGCACTTCTGCCTACTATCTCTTGCAGCCAAAATTGATGGCAGTTTCCTGTGTAATATTCGGTCTACGTATCTATGGGATAAAACGCAAAACACTAAGATATATACTGGTAACTTGAATTATCTCTAATTTTATTCACCCCGACAGTGTGTGAATCTTGTTCATTTTTTAAAGGAAACATTGATGCTGTAATCCATAGACCGTAACATATTGCAAGTAAATAATTTCACTGTAACCTGTTGACACTGAATAAAGTTCCGTCCATATCAAGAAGTATTCAAGGTTGAAGGCCAATATTTGTTGTCAAATAGCCTTTTTTGAATATCACACAATTATGCTTGTGGGCACTCTTAACGACGTGGAAATTCAAGGGGAACAATGATGAAGATGATTATTGTTTCCTTAAAACGATCCCAGCGACAGACACGGTAGTATATTTTGGGGTATGGATGAGAAAGTGATAATGAAAACATGGAGTGATGATGAGTGAAAAGACGATTACAAGTACCTATGCCTCATACCTCATACGGGACTCGAACTCATCCTAAAACGGTGTCTTTTTCGACTGAGCAACGGAGGGTTGCAAAGGGAGAAAGTTGATCCAAACTATAACAAAACGTGTGATACAGTATGAAAACAAATAGATTTTTAATAACAGAATGTCATCAAAAGACTCATATATTTAAGGGTCGTCCACAAAGTAAGTTCCCCTGGGGCCGTTCACAGAAACAAAACAAAATCTTATGGAAACATCTATTGCAACAGATACAGCAAGTGTTCAGCTATTTTTCAACCTATTTGTCACCGGAATTGAGACATTTGTCTTACTGTTGGACCTACTTTTGTATACCAGTGTCGTATAAGTCCTACCGGTTGGGATTGGAACCTCTGTTCCACAGCCATCTCTGCCTCTCTGTCATTCTCAAACCACTGATGCTGACCAGACAAGAATTTCTTGAGGTGTAGGAAAAAATGGAAGTCACTGGGAGCGAGTTTCGAGTTCTAGGGTGGATGATTGAACACCTCGCAGTTCAACTCCTGCAGAAGACTTGCTGTCCGTTGAGCCGTATGTGGCCCAGCGTTACCGTGCAGGAAGACAATACCCTCACTAAGCATCTCTCGCCGCTTGTTCTGAATGGTCCGTCCCAATTTGTCAATTGGCCCCTCTCACCTCTGGTCAGGAAGTCGTGAACTCCGGTCAGCATCAGCAATTTGAGAATGACAGAGAGGCGGAGATGGCTGTAAAACAATGGTTCCAATCCCAGGCGGCAGACTTCTACGGCACGGGTTTACAAAAGTTGGTACCAGGGTATGACAAATGTCTCAATTCCGGTGGCAAATATGTTGGAAAAAAGCTGAACAATTGCTGTGTCTGTTGCAATAACTATTTCCATGGAATTTTGTTTCTTTAACTATAAACAGCCCCACGAAACTTACTTTGTGGACGCCCCTCATATATACTCATTCTCTTCTTTTTGCAAGGTATAATGATTCAATTTAGTTCTTGAATACTGATGAAACCTGAGAAAAATCAATTCTGTACTTATGTTATGTCTAAATTTTACCCAAAAATGAAATTGCAATAATATGTTCCTATCCAAATTGTTACCTGAAGATCACTGTCCAAATAATCGAACAGCGATTAGTTGATATCACCGTCCTGTGTATCAGTATCAGTATTCATAATTTATTGACCTTTGAATCATGAATAATTATTGGTTACGCTCGTAGACAACATATCCATGTCACTATTGTTGTATGTGTATGTTTTATATGGAGAGTTGACCAGTCAAAGCTGTGTGGCAGGCGACCTTATTTTCTGTAAACACATTGAATAACGAAAAACAGATTCTCTCGGCGTAGCTGGTTCACAACATGTCATTGTTGCAGAGTACAGATTGCAGGTAAAATCACCCAGTGATTTACCCAACTCAAGAGAAGCTCTCCACCGGCATAAGTAGCGTAGTGGTTAACGCACTTGCTTCATGTGACCCGGGAGGCTGTGGGCATATCGGACCCGGTTCGATCCCCACTACCATCCATCTTCACAGGGGTTTTTCGTGGTTTCCCTCTGTAGTGTAGGCTAATGCCGGGATGGTTCCCACAATATAGGCCACGACTGCTTCCTTCCCACTACCCATGAAAACCTTCATCTCATTAATCATTCATCCGACGCCAATAGATCATAGTCATCATTACAGTACGTCGTAAAAAACCCAATATAAAAAAAAGAAGCTCTCCATGTTTCAGTCTCTCAACGAACTCACTCCGTCAAAGTGATATCTGTGTCACATAATTGTTTTTCTCAGCTTTTCTTCATTTTCCTGATATCAAATAAACTGACCAAGTCACATCCTGAAAGATTGTGGATTCCTGGGGGTGATTCACAAACATCATCAGATGTCACCATTTTACAGCACACAGACTTTAGAACAAAAATGTCAGTTTCCACTGATACAAGGATAGTGTATCCATTGAGCGAGACATTCCCGACAAGAATTTGACGTTGAAACGAAACTGATTTACCGGTACATACTGTATTTATCTAGAAAGAATGGACTACGCAATAGATGGCCAAATGAGAAATACTCACAAGTGGTAAAGATCTTGTTTATGAAGCTCTTTCAGGAAATACCCTTTCTCAGGATGTGAGCCAAATGAAGTAGTGGACAATTTTATCTTCAACTGTAAGCCTACACTGCAACATCGAAAATCACCAATTTGTAAACCAACTACTGGACCGGTTCATCAAGAGATTATTTCGTATTAAATGTGTTGTCAGAAAATAAAACTGCCTGCCACACAGCATTGACTGCTTATATTCTATAATTGTTGGTACAACCTTCCATAAATGGAAAATGTCGAGTCAATAGATCTTAATATGGAATGTATGGTCAGAAGCTGGTAATATCTGTACAGTGTAATACCACTGATCGAATGATACTCTTAATATGCAGCTGTGTTAAGATATGCAACATACCAATCCATTGATTGCAAATATATATATATAACCAATTAAATTGGGGCAGGGGGTGTTTCCACCAGTTTTTCTAGGGCAGACTTCTCATATCAATCGGTTCTTGCCAGTTCCGACTTCTTCCTCCTCTTCTTCACTACTGCTAGGCCTATACTTTATTTCTTCTTCTCTTCCTACGAGTTCCCTCCATCGTTCTCTATTCTCCCACCATCTCTTGTCTTCCACTTCTTCCCATTTTTCTCCTCGGTTGACTACCCCGAACTTGACTTCCTCCTGCCACCTTTCTCTTGGTCTTCCAACTCTTCTCTTAGCTCCATTGTTTTCTGCTATCTCAAACATTGCTCTCGGTGTTCTCTCCTTTTCCATTCTCCGCATATGCCCGTACCACCCAAGTCTCTCCCTTTCCAATTTAAATGATAACCTTTCCACTCCCACTTCCTTCCTTATATTACTGCTTCTCTTCTTCTCCAACTTTGACACTCCTGCTGCGCTCCTTACAAACTTCATTTCTGCTGCCTCCATTTTCTTTTCTCCTCTCCAGTTGATTGACCATGTAACTGCTCTATCTGTTAAGATAGGCAAGTAGTACCCATTACTGTATAAATAAGTATCTTCCCACTCCTCGGAAAATCTTGGTTCCAAATCAGCTTCCTTACTTTTTGAAATAGCCCGTCTGCCTTAGCTATTCTCTTATTCACTTCTAGCTCTACTTTTGCCGTATCACTGACAATACTTCCCAAGTATGAGAACTCTTCTACTTCTTTTTCCATCCTGACTTGGTTTTTCGTGGTTTCCCACAGTCCTCGAAGCAAATGATTGGATGAAGTACTAATTGGCCACGACCATTAATTAGTAGAGCGATAGGCCTAATTATAACATTATGGGCCTATCACTAATTTAATTTGGGTATTTTGTATAATGATCAATTTTACATATTCTGCTGTCAAGGGAAAGAAGTGATCATTGCCCAAGAGACTCAGTTCAAAGTGGAAGATATCAACATTCGTGTGTTTATACTGAAAGACTTTTATCTACGGCAAAAAATTATGGTCACAGACAGCGCAGTCCTGGTGTTGAAGATCATTAGTTTTAAATAATCAAAATGGGGTGGTAAGATCGCCCTTGTGGTGCCCCGTCCAAACGATCCTATCTTTCATCCATAGCCTTAATTGGGGAACAATGATTTTAAAAAAATCTTCCCTTCCAGTTCTTGACCTTGCAGCTGTACTTTTTCTTCAATCTTTCTCTTCTCTCCGCTCATCACCATTGTTTTGCTCTTTTCCACGCTAATTCTCATCCCAAACTCCTCTGTCATTTCTTCCCATCTTTCTACTTTCTCTTGCACCTCGTCTCTACTGTCTCCCCATAACGAGATATCATCAGCATATACCATTGTCTTTGACTCTGGGCCTTCCTTCTCTGGTTCCACTTTTCTGATCATGATTCAGATTTCTGATTGCATATAGACCTATCTAACAATATTAATTGCAATAATGCATTCTAATTAATAGATTGTAGAAATACTATTAACTGAAAATGTGAGTTAGCGAGTCGGAGTTTGATGATTTAGACTTTGACTGTTGAGGTAACCAATGTCATTGAAACACATTATTTTCAAATTGTTTTATAGTAAAATTCAATAACATAGGCTATCACAATATCAGTTTTGCTCGGGTTTCATCAATATGTAAGATGAAATTAATCGAACCATCCCTCTCAGAAAGAAGAAAGTTATCTCTACTTACGAGTGATTCAAGATGTGTGGTTATATCAGTGGTTTCTTCTCACTTTATGATATGTTCTGTTATTTTTCTCCATCAACTTGCTCTGACTAAAATTCCTTGTTGGTGTACCCAAAAGTATAACTGGGTGATATTTCAAAAAGGTTGGTTCACCTCAAATTTTGATCTTTGACCTCAAATAGTTTCAATATGATCTGAACAACATTATTATGTGTTGAAACACTTAATCGGTTCATAAAATATGTTAAAAAGTTTTTTTGTCGATTAAACGACGAAAAGTGAAGAAAGTCAAAATATGTGCAAACACTTGAATAAGTGACCTGACCCAAGGTCAAAATATGTAGAATTGATGAATTTTAATAATTCCTACTTCATCAAATTATGCAGCATGTTTCTTATGAACTTGGAAAATTCAAATTGAATTCGGTTTAGCAATTAAGAAATAATAACGTCTCACAATTTGTCCTTTGACCTTCTTTTGACACAGAAGCTACCTTTGCTGTCAGTATATCATGCTTTTTTGAAAAGGTCTCTTTGCAAGCTTTCATTTGATATGTCAACCTTTGTCCCAATCTAGAAACCGAAATGGCTATTTTGGACGGTTATGCAAAGGACTAATTGTGTCTACGAAGAAATTCTGAATGAGGGGGAGGGGGACGGTTTGTTTATTTCCTACAAAACAGTGTCAGATGAAGATTGTGGAGTAAGAAGAGGTGCGACTGTTTTGAGAGTACCTGGTAGAGCTATACTGGTAATCAGGTTTTTTATTTTTCCAATTTATATTGAGTTTAACGAAGCATGGATGATGGATGGAATTATTAGATGAACGTCATTGTATTATGTTTTCTTCAGTAGTCAAACATCTATCCACCGTTTTTCAAGGGACTAGGAAAATAAAACCATCCATGCAGGAAAATGATCCATCCAGGAGAATCTAGCAAATTGATAGTATGGGAGTGTGGTGAGAAAAAATGAATGATACAAGCAGTAAAACGATGTATCTGGGAACGATGCATAGAGGTTTCACTAAAGTAGGAAGAAGCTGGTCGTGGCTTGATGTTAAGGAACCATCCCAATTTAAACCTGAATGAGAGGGAAACCACGAAAAATCCCTGTTTGTAGGGTCGACCATGACGGGAATTAAGTTCTCCTTAATGACTGTTCAGTGTGCTCAGTTACATAATCTCGTTCATATACAGTTGAGGCGGAAATGGATTCCAAATGACTGAAAATTGACGATAGGGAGTTTTGGTCCAAAATTCTTTCGGCTTCTTCTAAAGATTCAAAATTTATTTTTTCTTTCAAACGACAAAAACTTGACAAAGCTATTATTTCCCCTTAAAGGCAAAGGATGAAAGTTTGGGATCGTTTGAACGGGGCACCACAAGGTCAATCTTACCACCCCAAATAAATAGTTAGATATAGTGAATAATCGAAACTCAGTTAATCCGAAATTTAACATATTTCGAACTTGAAGTCGGTCCCAGGCTGAAGGTATAGGCATTTCAATGTCAATCAATATGGTCAATCTGAATTCCAGCTAAACTGTAATTCAAGCTAATAATTCGACCCTTTATTATGTTTACAGTGTTTTCAAATTACCGTAGATCATTCGAAATAGTTCGAGTGAATTCCTTGAATTGATCATACATTTTCCCAATTTCCATCCTTTCTATCTGACGCGTAAAAATAGCCCTAAGCACTTTGAGCTTTGTGTGGTCTTCCAACCGAGTGGTCTGACGAGCACAAGATTTATGGTGAGTTGAGAACAGTTGTTCATCAGATTAAGTACGGCAGAGCGCCAATAGAAGCGGGTGTAGCAAGCATCGGGGCTAGGGGAGTAAACAAGATGAGTGAGGTCCTAGCTACAATTGCGTAGCTTCCTGTCACGCGCAATACGAAATTGACTAAATTCCAAGTGGGAAGAGTGATGATTTTCTTGGACTAAGAGTTTTTTGGTTAATCTGAATTTTTATAAATCGAAATCATTTTTGGGCGGTCCCTTCCATTTCGGATTGAGGAGGGTTTACAGTACAGTACTTTGTAATTCATTCAACACATTGTAAATATCATACTGAAATCATTAATCATATATTATCTTGTTATTTTACGGTACATATATTTACTAACATTCAAGTTATAACTTACATATAAGCAACATTATGAATTATAATATTCTTGGCTTTTACTACTTAAACATAATATGATACTTTTTTCTTTCACTTTTAAGCCTATCGTACAAGTCTGTTACCCATTATCTGATTAATCTCCTATCGTAATAGAGGATTTTGGTTTTAAATATATGAGCTTTCAAATATAAGACGTACAATAGTCGACCGGCACAGGTAGCTGAGTGGTTAACGCACTTGCTACATGTGACCCGGGAGGTAGTGGGCATGTCGGACCCGGTTCGATCCCCGCTACCGTCCATCTTTACAGGGGTTTTTCGTGGTTTCCCTCTGGACCCTTACCTAATAAATTTCGTACTAGTGCTAGCTAGCTCCAAGAGGCCAAGACTTTGATTGGTCAATATCTCCCAGTGGAGCTTCCTGTCATGGCAACGTGTCTGGTCTCTGTGTACTTCCATTGTTGTTAGCACAAAATCCTAGTACTGCTCTTGAGGTGAGCTACGAAATGTGATGAATTATTCAGTCCAAGAGACCGTGAATTTGTTTTTTTAATATTTTGTCATTGTTGGTAGCTTTTTTAGTGAATATTAACCAATCGAAGTCCTAGCCTCTTGGAGCTAGCCAGGCCTGGCACTAAATTTATTAGGTAAGGGTCCAGCAGGACCCTTACCTAATAAATTTCGTACTAGTGCTAGCTAGCTCCAAGAGGCCAAGACTTTGATTGGTCAATATCTCCCAGTGGAGCTTCCTGTCATGGCAACGTGTCTGGTCTCTGTGTACTTCCATTGTTGTTAGCACAAAATCCTAGTACTGCTCTTGAGGTGAGCTACGAAATGTGATGAATTATTCAGTCCAAGAGACCGTGAATTTGTTTTTTAATATTTTGTCATTGTTGGTAGCTTTTTTAGTGAATATTAACCAATCGAAGTCCTAGCCTCTTGGAGCTAGCCAGGCCTGGCACTAAATTTATTAGGTAAGGGTCCTGTAGTCTAGGCTAATGCTGGGATGGTTCCCACAATATAGGCCATGACCGCTTCCTTCCCATCACCCATAAAAACCTTCATCTCATCATCCCATCATCTCATTAATCATCCATCCGACGTCAATAGATCTGAGTCATCATTACAGTGCGTTGTTAAACCCAATATAAGGAAAAAAAATACAATAGTCATTCTTTTAAATGCAATTTTAAATGAATCAACTTTGGATCTAATTACGGTAATCTTGCAATTACAGCCAGTACTTGGTCAAAGTGCTAGGCCTATACCATTTTAATTGCTATGAGGGTCTAGATAAAGTATGGCCTCCCTGGTTTAAGAAAAATCACTTCCAAAAAGGTGGAATTTGTAATTGACATACAAGATGGACAACTTTACAAGGTCAGATTGAGGATGGCATGCTTGCCTTGCACCTCACGTCGATTCATTTTTTACTCCATACATGTGTGTAGTGAACATCCATAATAGCTCCCAATTGTATTAGGTCAAGTTGTCTTTGTTATAGGACCTCCAAGAAGGTTGAGCCTGCTATCGGACTGCCAAAATGCCTACATCATGTGTGGTTGTTGTGCATACTCATACGCCTGGCTTCTGTCTTCTTCGTTTGTACGTCATTCGTCCCTGACGAATACTGGCAATCCCTAGAAGTAGCGCACAAGTTAGCATTTGGGTATCCTTTTTGTAATAGGTTAAACCTATCATATGATTAGTTTCTGAGCATTAAATCTGATGGAGACCTAGGTGAGTTGATACTACAGGCCCCACTGGTATTTTTCACAGCAGGACAACATGTAATTGAATACAATGAAAGTAAAAAAAATTTATGAAAAAAAAAATTAAAAAAGAAAAAAAAGAAAATAAAAAATGAAAAAGAATAAAAATAAAAATAAATTAATTAATGAATGAAAGACAAAAGGAAGATGAAGTAAAAAAATGAAATGGAATGAGGAGAAGAAATGAATGAATGAATAAAGGAAAAGAGAGGGGAAAAAAAGAGAAAGAGAGAAAAAAAAGAGAAAGAAAAAAGAAGTAAGAAGAAGAAAAAAAAAACATATATATCAAACACAACAAGAAGAGAAGAAAAGAAGAGAAGAAGTTGGAAGAAAAAGCTCAAGACCAACAAACACCTTTTTTTATCCATCCTGACGTGGTTTTTCGTGGTTTCCCACAGTCCTCGAAGCAAATGCTTGGATGAAGTACTAATTGGCCACGACCATTAATTAGTAGAGCGATAGGCCTAATTATAACATTATAGGCCTATCACTAATTTAATTTGTGCTTTTTGTATAATGATCAATTTTACATCTGCTGTCAAGGGAAAGAAGTAATTAATCATTGCCCAAGAGACTTAGTTCAAAGTGGAAGATATCAACATTCGTGTGTTTATACTGAAAGACTTTTATCTACTGCGAAAAATTATGGTCACAGACAGCGCAGTCCTGGTGTTGAAGACCATTAGTTTTAAATAACCAAAATGGGGTGGTAAGATCGCCCTTGTGGTGCCCCGTCCAAACGATCCTATCTTTCATCCATAGCCTTAATTGGGGAACAATGATTTTGTATCAAGTTTCGATGTTATTAAAAAAAAAAAAAAAAAATGAAAGTATGTTCATGTTAGACTATCACATTCATGATTTAAGGTGATAGATTAGTACCTTGGTCTCGTTCAATTATCAAAGTTTGTGTAAGGGAAAAATATAACTTTATATTGGAGCAATGTGTGAAATGGGATAATTACTAGAAATATCTTTTGACAGTAATAGATATCCCACTCCTGACGGGTAAAAACTTGGAGCCAAGTACTGAAATATACAAAAACTTCCTGATATAAAAGGTGTGAAGTCAAAACTGTATGCCAAGTGCAACTTATTATTCATCAATACGGCCTGGAAAATAACAGGAAACACTTGGCTCACTGCCCCCCACGTCCCCTCATATAACACCACCCCGAATTGAAGTGAAGTGCATGATGCTAAGAAATGGGTAACTTCACGTTCCTGACACAGGGAAACGTAATATGAGTCGAGAAAATCTGTAATTCACGCATTGTCTCATGGCGACTCTGTTGCGTTATTGGTTATTAATAGGGACAGGATAGTAATGCAATTGCATGTTTTTAGATATAGCCAGGAGAACATGCAAAATCAGTTGTAAATACTTTTCATGACTCAAGGGTTCGGAATATATGACTTTGATAATACATGCTATGCTTATTTTGGCACTTTCTCTGATAGTGCTCATTTTGGCATTAATACTGCATATTTTGCTTATTTTGGCATATTATGCTGGCATGTTTTGCTTATTTTGGAGCTTACTAACATACTAACCGATAGGCGCCATAATCTGACACCAGATAATATTGAGCAGATTCTGGTAAGCCACTGCAAGGCAATGTAAAGTGACGTTTGACGTATTATGGTATTAATAAAACTTTGAATGTATTTTTAAAAAGTGTCTACATATTATGTCCCCCAACTGGCCAATTCCAAGTGCATATATTCTATAAGTTTGTAAGTCTTTCAATATTGATTATTTCATTTTGCAATTTGATACCGCTAATAGTGCTCATTTGGCAATTTGATACTGCTTATTTTACTTATTTTGGCACTTTAATACTGCTTATAGTGATTATTTTAGCATTTGATACTGCTTATTTGAAGGTTTGCCACTGCAATTCTATCCTGTCTCTAGTTATCGAATTATCAAAATATCCACTTTTTGAAATAAATGTTGCATTTGTGGCTCGAAAGAAGGCAAAGACTGACTTTGACCCGGACATACATTTCCTCATTGAAGTAGAAGGAATTATAACTTCAAATAACAATAAAAATACAATATAAAAATAATTTGAAATTAAACTTTGAATTTGAGAGTAATTTGAGTATTTTTATTTGATTCATGAAACCTACATTACGAAATCTAACAAGATATTTGTAAGTTAGGTTCTATGAACTTGAAACATTCAAATTTTTCAAGATAGCTGATAGTGTGCTCCCCAATCAAATGTAGGCTCTCAATTCAAGTTCTCTCAATCATTCACTACCCACTAAATGTCATCAAGTTGATAGGAAACTACATTTTAGAATAGAAAATGGATGGGGGAGGGCAAGTTTCTTGAATCATATTACGTTTCCCTGTGTCAGGAACGTGAAGTTACCCATTTCTTAGCATCGTGCACTTCACTTCAATTCGGGGTGGTGTTATATGAGGGTGAAACTGTGTCAATGACTGGGTCAATGATAATTGATTGTAATAATTATAGAGTTTTCATGATAATGAATTGATGATAACATTTCCTTAACATTAACCTACAGCTATGGCTACTTAACATGGGAATGGTATGCTGGCATAAGAAGCTACTTCTATCCCATGATGATAGCAATCATATATAAGATCCTGGAAATGCTACGTATGGATTCGGTGACAATGATTGTTTATATGCCCAGACTGATGCAAGCAATAGCAAGCGCAGTTGCTGATTTCCACTTTGTAAACTGGTTTTCCAAGACAACAGGTTATCACACTGCTTGGGGATGGTTCACACTTGCAACATCATGGTTCTGGTTTTATTGTGCCTCGCGCACATTATCGAATACAATGGAGACAGTTTTCACGACACTTGCACTCTCGTTGTACCCTTGGGAAAAATTATCCGATACTGGTAGTAAAAAGGGTAATAAGAGTTGGCGCTTCATAAGGCGTTGCAGAGAAATTGCCGACGGAACAAAATATTTATGGTATGTCGGGCTAGCATGTGTTATACGACCGACTGCTGTTATCGTTTGGATACCCATGGTTTGTCGCCAAATTCATTCAATGAGAACTCTTCAAGAAGCAAAAGAACTCTTGAAGAACTACTTGTGGATATTTTTCCCGGCGCTTTTTGTTTCGACTGTACTCGACTCACTCTGCCAAGGCCATTTGGTTTTCACTTGGTGGAATTTCTTCGACATAAACGTTTATGAGGGTATGTATTTTCTTTTAGTAATGAGGTTGTACATTGGAATCTTGTTACTACAAACACGGACCATCCAAGATGATCGTGATTTAAATTGAGACCATTCAAGATGGCCATGATTAAATTGTAACTTGAATTCCATTTTCGTGTTTGGCTTACTATATATTGTTGAAATATTTACTGAAACGAAATTGTAGGCCCTATGAATAAATCCGTGTGATAACTTGTGAGCTTTTGCATTTCAAATTGAAAAACATTCTACTGTAATGTGTATAAAAGTACTGTATCTGGTTCTCTGTATGTGCCTTTTGAAATATCAAGTGTACAGCACAATAATTAATGTCAGATTGAAGAACTACTGTAATTTACGACGGATTCATGGTCAAGTGTGCAACCTCGTGAGATGAATTGGTTTTCACATTTCTTTATAACTTGATTTTCTCTTCCTTCTGCATGGACCCACAAATAATGAATGGCTTGTAATCGTTCGATAAAAACAAACTCTGTTGTATTATGCAATCACAATATCTTGATAATTAAGAAGTGAGTGTGAAAAGGGAATTTCAAAAATTGATCAAGTCAAGGTGAGAGTACCAGAAGGTGAAATAAGGGGCGTAGAAGAAGAATGGAGAGAATTCAAAGAAGTAATGGTACAAGTAACAAACGAAGTGTGTGGAAGGTCAAGTGGGAAGAGAAAGGCGAAGGAGACGGCATGGTGGAGCGAGGAGGTGAGGTGTGCAGTTAAACAAAAACAGGAAGCTTGGACTAGGAAGGAGAAAGATAGATCGGCGAGAAATATATTGAAGTACTTGGAGAGGAAGAGAGAGGTTAGAAGCATAATTGAGAAGGAGAAGAAGAGGACAATGGTAGAGCTTGCCAAGAAGCTGGAGAAAGATGGGCAGGGAAATAAGAAAAGGTTGTATGGAATTATGAAAGAAAAGGAGAGACAAAGAGGAGCAGAAGATCATGTATGATAAGAATAATAAACTGATTCGAGAACCCAGAGAAATGAAGAGAATGTGGAAAGAACATTTCGAAGAGCTATTGAATGCCAAACATACACGGGCAGAAGAAGTGGAGGAAGCAGAGATGGAAGGAGAGGACTGTGTGGAGATGGTGTCAAGAGAGGAGGTAGCACAGGCTATAAAAAAGATGAAGAATGGTAAAGCAGCAGGAGCAGATGAGATCGTGGTAGAGATGATGAAGGCAGCAGGGCAGTGGGGGGACGGAGTGGGTGTTTTGTGTGATGGCGGCAGCATGGCAACAGAAAAGAGTGCCAGAAGATTGGGTGAAAGGGGTAATAACAGTAATATTCAAGAAAGGAGACAGAAAAAGAAGTAAGAATGACAGAGGAGTGACGCTGATGAGACAGGCAGCCAAGCTGTATGAACGAATTATTGAAAGAAGGATGCGAGTGCTAGTGGAACCCATGTTAAGGGAAGAGCACTATGGGTTCAGAACAGGCTGATCAACAGTAGATTTGATATTTGCTGTCAGGCAACTGTTAGAAACAAGGTGGGAGGAGGGAAGAAGAGTGTACATGGCTTTTCTAGATTTGGAGAAAGCATACGACCATCTTCCCAGAGAAAGGGTGTGAGAGAGTCTCAGGGCAAAGGGCATACATGTGAGGGTGATAGACCGCGTGAAAAGTTTATATCGAGAATGCAAGGCTTCAGTGCAAACAAATGGAGGCAGGGTGGAGTGGTTTGAGGTAAGGAGTGGAGTTAGGCAGGGCAGTGTCCTATCACCTATGTTGTTTGTAATGGTGATGGATGAGATGATCAGAAAAGTGGAACCAGAGAAGGAAGGCCCAGGGTCAAAGACAATTATATATGCTGATGATATCTTGTTATTGGGAGACAGTAGAGACTAGGTGCAAGAGAAAGTAGAAAGATGGGAAGAAATGACAGAGGAGTTTGGGATGAGAATTAGCATGGAAAAGAGCAAAACAATGGTGATGAGCAGAGAGAAGAGAAGGATTGAAGAAAAAGTACAGCTGCAAGGTCAAGAACTGGAAGAAGTAGAAGAGTTCTCATACTTGGGAAGTATTGTCAGTGATACGGCAAAAGTAGAGCTAGAAGTGAATAAGAGAATAGCTAAGGCAGACGGGCTATTTCAAAAAGTAAGGAAGCTGATTTGGAACCAAGATTTTCCAAGGAGTGGGAAGATACTCATGTATAATGGGTACTACTTGCCTATCTTGACATATGGAGCAGTTGGTCAATATGGTCAATCAACTGGAGAGAAGAAAAGAAAATGGAGGCAGCAGAAATGAAGTTTGTAAGGAGCGTAGCAGGAGTGTCAATGTTGGAGAAGAAGAGAAGCAGTAATATAAGGAAGGAAGTGGGAGTGAAAAGGTTATCATTTAAATTGGAAAGGGAGAGACTTGGGTGGTACGGGCATATGCGGAGAATGGAAAAGGAGAGAATACCGAGAGCAATGTTTGAGATAGCAGAAAACAATGGAGCTAAGAGAAGAGTTGGAAGACCAAGAGAAAGGTGGCAGGAGGGAGTCAAGTTTGGGGTAGTCAACCGAGGAGAAAAATGGGAAGAAGTGGAAGACGAGAGATGGTGGGAGAATAGAGAGCGATGGAGGGAACTCGTAGGAAGGAAGAGAAGAAGAAATAGAGGATAGGCCTAGCAGTAGTGAAGAAGAGGAGGAAGATGTCGGAACTGGCAGGAACCGATTGATATGAGAAGTCTGCCCTAGAAAAACTGGTGGCACCCCCTGGCCCAATTTTATTGGTTATCTGGGTTTGAGACATATATATATATTATTGTCCTAAAAATTCCTAGTTCCATGTAGGCCCTATTTTATTGAAGTATTGGTTTTCAAAATGTGCTAACAGTATGATGCTTATTCAATTTGCCAGCCAACCTCTTTTTATTTCTTTGATCAGGTATATGACTGTTATTGATAGTCCCTAATAACATAGCTGTTGGTGGGAACATTCATCAATCAATTTTCTGTTCATCATTGAGATTCATTGTGAACTATGAACGTCAATAGTTTCTTGTTCACCTCGGATTTTGTTTATTATGCCTACATGTTCAAATATTGTATTCATCATACCCGTTGTGTAGTTCTATGTTTGTTGTTTTTTAGGTATTGGGGAGTTCTATGGGTCACACCCATTCTTTTGGTATTTGTATTGCGGCCTACCTGTTGTCATGGGATTTCTATTGGTTCCACTGGTTCTTGGTATTTTCACACCAAAGAATTCCAGAGATAATGAAAAGGTTAACATCAATGATACCATGTACACGTCTATTTTCTTCACGCTGTTAATTTTCAGGTAAGATTTTGAAAAGTATCATACGTGTTGTACATATAGGCCTCTGTTGAAGAAAATTATTGTGTGGCATAGGGCCTACGTTCATAAACTTATAACTGCAAAAACAGGCACATTTAGCTAATTTTGGCATTAGCATTTTGGCATTAGCTAAGCTTCTTTCTTCATGTTATCTGGTCGATAAGAGGCATACCGAGCATTGACTTGATCCCTGCCACCAACCATCTTCACAGAGTTCTTCATGATTTTCCTCTGTAGTCTGGATTGATGCCAGTATGGTTTCGACGATATAGGTCATGACCGTATGCTTCCCACTATCCTTCCCATTACCTACGAAACCCTCAACTCATCATCTCATTGATCATTCATCCAACGCCAATAGATTTTATTCAAGAGAGAAAAGTTTATTAAAAACACTGCCGTCAAAACGGTTGCCACACGGACACAGTATAACAAAATTTATATAAACAATGCATTATTTTTTAAAAATAAGAGAATTAAATGTAAAAAAAATATAATAGAGACATTATTTTAAAAAACTTTCTCGTACTACAAAAATTCAAGTATCAAGAGTTATATAAAAAAAATGTAGGCCTATTTGAGTAATAAAAACAATTGAATGGTAATGAGGGTATTTATGGTAATTACAGTGTATCGTTGAACCCAATATAAATATAACTGCAAAATGAAGGAACCGTACTTAATAACCGTGCAGTCTTGTGATTCTCATTCAAAGTCCTTGAATCTACCAAGCATTTTGTCCAAAGATCTCAAAACATTTTCATTCAGTTTTATTTTGAAAGGTCTTAATTCAATCTATGTAGGCCTAATTAGGAATGGTACCAAACACGAAACTCACAAATGTATAAAAAATGGTTTCTCCGAAGATTAAATCCTACCAGATCATGCTGAACTCATTCGACTATGAGAATTGTTACGCAATTGCTCAGGTTGTTGAACACATACGTTTTCGGATTGTGGGAAGTAGTCGGTCGTGGCCTGTTAAGGAACCATAGAAGCATGGTTCCTTAAGGAATCATGGGAGGATAACAAACTGAAAGATGGAGGGAAACCACAGAAAACCTCTTTCAGGATAGTGGGAATCGTATATTGTAAGGTAACCAAAGTAACCATATATTGAGATGGAAACACCAGTACAGCTAAATCATAGTAACCAAATAGAAGCAAAGCACTAGAGCCCCATAGGAAAACTTTTGGAATTATGCATTATGTAGGCCTACCTAGTAGTGATGCCTTCGGGTACCCGGGTCGGATATGGTAATGCATACCTGGGTATTATTCTGTTACCTGAGTACCCGTAATATGAAAAATAACGTATAAATTGTGCGAACGAGAGCCGTTTCGACAGTCACTCATCAAGTCATTATCGTGTTTGGTTTTTTCAAGATTGAACAAAAATGAATTTGTAATGAATTATACTCATGCCATCAGTCCTTTGATTGAATGCGGAAAACACTAACTGTACCCTGTAAGAAGATAAAAGAAAAAGTAGAAAAAGTAAGAAGATAATCCTTCCCATATGTTTCTATATTCTCAAATGTCGACATATTTTCTTCAGAAATCCAAGCAACTCCCTTGTCCCCTCCAGTGGCACAGATAGTCATATCATCACAAAACCATAGCTCACGATCAGGACAGAAAAGCAGGAATTAAAAGGGATGACATAATCCCATCCATATGCTACCACATGTTGAATGGTTTCTTTAGTAAGTTTTTCACTTTAGTAAGTTTTTTTTGTGTAGTCCCCCAAAAAACATACTAAAGAGGTTCCACTGTAATTTAGGCGGGTACCTAGTTCCTACTTTGTTACCCGAAGCCATCACTAGTACTTGGAGGCATGCAATTTTTGCATTAGCTATAATTGCGATGTAATTGAAACTATAACAAGAAACCATAATTTTTGTGCCACCTTCATGTTTTCTCATGTTCAAAACCATTCAAGGCCAAGTTTAGCTCTGCAAAAAAGTGGTACAGTACTACAGTATATGCCTTTTACCATGTTAAATCAACATTTACCCAAAATCTGCATTATTTGTAAGAAAATCGTAATATTTCTAAAAATGTAGTCAGTCACTCTTCTTTTTTCTGTTAAATTGGATGCAAGTGCCAGGAAAGCCCAAAATCTTACATTCTAATTCGTTTGAATAAAATACTTATTTACAGTACAAGCATTCATAAGTCTGTAATAGTCATTCATGATGCTATTTTAGTTTGTGCAGTTCAAGTATAATATTTTGATGTGGGGCATATTGACGTCAATGTGTAAATGTAGACTGTCTTTTCAGAACTTGCACATACTGCTCAAGCTAAGAATGTGTCAAAAATAGCTTTTAATATGTAGGTACATTATTTTCATTCCAGAACCTTGACATTTGTTCAAGTAATTTTGATGCTAAATTGATTCCAATTTGAAATTTGACTAATGCTATTAATATGCTATTAAAAATGCTATTTTTTAATAACTGATGCTATAACACTAAATAATTGATGCTATAACTTCATGCCTCCACTAGTAGGCCTACCTAGTGACTTTTAATTTTCTTAGTTTTTACAAGTTCTCAATTTAAGCAGAGGTCTCTAAATGGTGTGAAAGTGAAAGGGTGTCAGAACTTGTATTCTCTGTGAATAAGTCGTAGTAGATTCTTAAAATTTTTCATCTTATCATTCATGTAAACTTCATGTTCTATATTATATACTATATTGAAAACAAAACAATGGTATATCCCGGTCAACTTTTCCTTTCCTGGGATACTGGGACGTTCCCTCAAAACAAGGACAGTTCCAGCTAGTCCAGAACGAATAGTCACCCTAAAATAGAGTACAGACCCATATTAAAAGCTATACGACTAGAGGTATAAACTTTCCAGAAAGATAAATTTCGTAGCTTTTCTGGAAAAATGAAAATATGGAATAGGTATATGGAAATATTTTCTAATTTTACAATATATTGCCTTTTGTTATTGGTTTTCATGATTTCTTCATTCTTCATTACACCACTAATGATCAATCAAATACAAATTACCGGTATGTAATACAGACCTATACAGTAGCTTTAAAGGGAATGATAAATGATGGGACAATTAAAAAATAGGGAAAAACTAAACTGTTGGGCTGTAGGCGTCTTTGTGGAAAATATACATGGTCAGTTGACAAAAGATATTTTTGCATGCCTCAATATCTTTTAGGTTTGATGAAAGCATTGGTTAAAACCATACATTTTACAAGTTTGGGCTCATTCTTGTTTATGAAACCCCCCAAACATGAATGCAACTACGGTAATCTACAAATATTGCTCATAGGTATATCGTATTTGAAATATTGTTTGCAATTATTACGGAATCTTCCTGGATATCAATAACTTTGATGACTTTCAACGTAGGAAATAGGCCTACAATGTAAATATAAATTGAAAAAAGATTTTTAACATTAAAAATATAGGCTATTACATTTCTTTAAAAAGATCATTTCTTCATTTCTTTCAATTACAGTACTAGCCCTTATTATTAATATCCCCAACAAAAGTGAAACCTTGAAATCATATTTTATAAATATAGGCTAGGCCTATTAATCCCCAAATGCAAAAAGTGTGTTTGTCATTACAATATTAATAGTATTCGTATCCACAAGACAGGCTGCCTAAGGAACGAGGATACAACTTTTCAGTCAAAAAAGGGAGCTCAGGAATAAAGGTCGAGTTGGATTCAATTCTTTTAGTACAAATGAAGTTGTTGGTATTATTGAATGATTATAATTTTATACGTTCATAACCTATCAAACTAACATTACCTAACTCTAACTGAAATATACTTATTTTATAGCACACAATTTGTGTTAATCATTCGAATAATTGATGTATACGTCCGGAAACATTCTTGGAATTATTTTCCGTTCACATCCCTACTGTTGCAACAATGTACCGTTTTTGTTATGCAGCCTTTGAGTTTCCACTCATTTGATGATAAGCTCAAAATAGACCAAAAAAGAGGGCAAAACACAATTTATAAAAGCTATGATGATTCATTACTTGCGTCACAGTGTTAATCATTGACCAACAGTATTGTACCTTATACTTTTCTTTTACATCAAGAGATATATAACAGATATTCCAAGAACTTGAAAAAAAACACCAAATATGTTTTTAAAAGCCTTAAATAGAGTCAACACCTCAAATTGTGCCTTTTCTGTTTTACTTGACAAATAGACCAAAGTTATCTATCAGAAGTCAAACTGGCACTTTCTACCCCAAACCACCATCAACCGATTGCAAGCCAATAACAACCATTCTAGCCTATTAGTCTATAGGCCAATATTTGTCAAGTGTAATTTCAATTAGTAGCCTTGAGCATTTGTAGTTCTGTACTGATAGAATGTGATTGATAACGTATACCAGTGGTAACCCACAGTGTACACAGTGGCGGCCCACTGAGGAATTGTATGAATTATATTACTATTCAACATGTGGAAATCAAATGGCCCGCGGCCCAAGACGTGGGTGCATTCAGAGTGTCCAAGACAGGGTAATTCTCTAGCCACTACTACATTAATAAAAATAATAATCAACGTTATGTCGTGTAAATCAAAACAAAACAGTGTATTAAAAACAGTACCACATGCGGGACTAAACACGCGCAAAAGGCTAGCTCGCTACCACTATACGCTACCGGTGAGATTGGAAATAGAAGCACAAAATCGCATCCACAGTGAGTGAGTCATTGTCTCTTGGTCACTATTTTTCTTTTGGTTCTATTATAAGCGTTGTGACGGCAAGACGTGTTTCGGAGCGAAATTAACATTATGTCAAAGCCCAAAGCAACCAATAATGAATGTCGATTATTTCAGGAAAAGTGGACAAATATGTACTTTTTTACCTACTTCAAAGGCAAATCGGTGTGTTGTCAGTGATTTCGCATTTAAAAAAATTAAAATACTTCGAGCAAACGCCTACTATCGAAAACGTAATGTCTAACTTTTTGTCCTTTGTTTTCTTATCTGAATCTATTCATACGTTCCATCAGAATTCAACAAAATAAACCTAAAATTATGGTTTGAAAAAAATACCCTGCGGGGCTTAAAATGGGGGGCCTGGCCCCCCAAACCCCCCGCGGGTCACCGGCTTTGCACATACTACCCTATATGTAGCATACCTGGCAAAATAATCACCGCACGCCGATGATATATATTTAATATATATATATATATATATATATATATATATATATATATATATATATATATATATATATATATATATATATATTTAATACATACATTTTTTTTAGTGAACTTGTGTGGCCTGCAGTGATACTGTATTAGGAAAATTTAAATGGCTCCCTGCCCAAAAAGGTTGGTCACCACTGACGTAGACCATTTGTTTTCAAAAACAAAATATTTACACTTCTGTTAACTTGCTCTCTCACACAACACTTTTGGCGTTTGTAGTACCAATTGACATGGTTGTAATAAGTGGGCCTTCCGCTTGATAGTAGCTTCAGATGCTTATATTGGCCTAATTAGCCTCAATCGCACCTTGCATGTCTGTAAATTGTTTTACTGTTTCCAGTTTTCTGCCGCATAAGGAGTTTCGTTTTTTATTACCGATATTACCTATGTGTCTTCACATCTCTGCTTGTTGGCTTGCTTATTGGTGCAAACGAAGCAGTGTAAAATACAGAAGGTTCATGATTTATGGTCTCATCATGGGAAGTCTTGTACCATCAATGTATTTGGGTCATTATCATCAACGCGGCACACTAGATGTTATGCCAATTTTAGCAGAGACAGCTACATTGGACCCAAAGAATACAGACTTCCTGTTTCTTCTGCCATGTCACACAACACCACTTTACAGGTACGTTCTCAAACAAAGTGCTGTTTCCCAAAATATTATTTTAATAGAGCTTACCTGTTTGTGTGAATTGGGTAAGAGGGTAAGAAAGAACAGCAGCTTACCAAGATTCATGAGTACTTGGTAGAGATACTCATAGTGGAAAGCCCGTTGATAGAATACAGAGATGATTATACATACAAACACGCGATTTTGACGTTTCGGCCATCGCCTTGGTCACTGTAGAGTAGTGGTAGTAGTGAAAGGTTCATTACAACCACTCCTCTATAGTGACTTGGGCAATGTGATACTGAGCTAATAATCTGGTTGACATGCTTTAGGTTAAACCTTGATATTCATTCAAGCAACAGGCATGTGTAATGAACAAAGGGAAATTGCTTTTAACTAGTGTAATCTTACAAAATATGAAAATCAATGTAAAAGATGGTTATGTAACATTTATGGCATGATGTAGAAGATATAATTTACTGCGACAGAAAACTATAATTATTAATTGAGGGCCCGGGTGCATGAACTGGCTAACTCGACTTGGCTGGTTTATACTCCCGGTGACAGCCACTAATTCCTGATTGTGTTAACTACGTCACCTGCAAAGATTGCTATTATGTATATGGCAACAGAGTGAGTCACTGTGCAGTACAGTGTTTTGTTAAGAGTATGCGTTCCATTTATGAGTAAAATCGTCGGATCTGCTCATTGGCCTCGCTTGGATACGGCAACTCCCCGCGGTGTACATTTTCTTTTACTGTCAAGAAGGTCGCAAATGAATGATGAATGCTGAGTTCATGTGAAGAATAACCTTCATTCATATATGAATTGGGTGAAAGGGAAAGAAAGAACAGCAGCTTACCGAGATTTATGATTTATGAGAAAGGCCTACTCATAGTGGAGAGCCCGTTGATAGAACACATAGAGATGAAAGTTACAAACCTAGAAGTTAGAAACCTCGTGTAACTTTCATATCTATGTGTTCTATCAATGGGCTCTCCACTATCCCTATGAGTAGGCCTTTCTCTACTCATAAATCTTGGTAAGCTGCTGTTCTTTCTTTCCCTTTCACCCAATTCATATATTCAGCCTCAGGCTTTTTTCCTATACACACCAAGTCAATAACCTTCATTCATTATTAATGAATAAAATTCACATATTGATAAAATATAAATCTATGGAAATCAAACAAAAACACATTAATTTATTCCTAAATGTGTGTCACCAAACTTCAAACCTTTATAGCTCAAAAGCACTTTTTCGGAGTTAGCTGGTTCATGCACCCGGGCCCTCAATTATGTCGCTCGACCTTGATCCAGATTTAGATTGACTTTTCTTTTTTTTCAGTCATCTGCATGTGAATGTTCCTGCTCGATTTCTTACGTGTGAGCCGAACTTGTTTCACATCAAGAACTACATTGATGAAGCAGACTACTTTTATAGTAGCCCCGCCCGTTGGCTCAACACGACATACTCGAAAAATTCTGCAAAACTACCTTCTCATATCATTTGTTTTGATGATCTTATTCCGGAGATTGAAGTTTTCTTAGTTGGCTATCATTATGTGTATGAACGCAAAGTGTGGCATACCGACTTTCCCAGTGGCCGTGTTTCTGAGAATATTGCTATATTTTCACGTTGTCAATTTCCTGATCCTGATGATTGGCAACAATAACTACTGATATATATTTAGATGTAAAGAACATTGCATTTTAGAAATCAGTATTTTTAGTGCAAAGATCCCTCTTTGAAGACCTATATGAACTTGGGTAGGTCCAAGTTGAACTCTCAGGAATTATTTTTCAAGTACCTACAATTACGGCTGTGTTGATTTCATCAAAGTGTTGCCAATTTTTGGCATTAAAATAGATGAATGCTAGAGATGCATCTTATCATTCATAAGAGACTAGCGAGCAAAAGACTGTTGGTAGGCCTATATTATATCAACGTTGTGATAGTTGAATTGTTCTTCTAGTCTACATGATCTACTTCAATAGGTTTTGTCTATTTGCAATGAACTTGAAAAATATTGGTTATATTGCTTCTAATTAATTAGTTATCTGTCGGATTGGAAATTTACGTTCCACTAAATTTTATTGTGTCGTAAATTGAAAGCAGGCAATCAATAGTATAATTTTCAGTGTTTTAACTTGAATTGAACGTAGTTATCAATATATAATACGGTAACACCTTGCTTACATTCATATGTAGGCCTAGTATGTAATCATTTCAATTGTTGACAAGTTAGGTCTAGTTGGCCCTAGTCGACCAATAAATAGGCCTAAGTAGTCAATCGACATTGAACTCGTCATTATTTAATGTAGTTATACTTTTACCCGTGACGTACTATTTTTCTTGCAGGATTTTAATTGTTGAATTTGTTATACTATAACAGTGACACTTTGGCAAGAATATAGGCAATGTTGTAATACTTGAGCATGAGTGATTTTTAAGTTCTGTGATGACTTTATTTGATTCAAAATACAACCCTCTTCAACTTGAAATTCAAAGGACCTAAAATTACCCATTTTGAATTATAATAGATTAGATTTTTGAAAACAATTTACATAAAGCTATAAATAAGTGCATTGTTCAAAATTTGTATGGAGCAAAAGTACTGCTTAAATTGCAGCAAAATTTTAATGATCAGAGTTTGAATAATCAGGGCTATACAGACTACCAGAGTTTTAATGAATTAGAAGAACGAATGAGAGGACTCGAATTGACCATCATACATACATTAGGCCCTCGTTAATTCAAAATAGGTATTTTTGGGTCCATTGAATTTCTTATTGACCAGTGTTTACTGTTTTATAAATCCATTATATTCTACTGTATTTTCACATCTGTATATGAAATGTATACCGTACTGTACAGCTTGAACATTACATTTTTTAGCTGTACCCATTTGAAGATATTTCAACATTTTGAAATTTGGTAGATCTTGAAGGACATCACATCCCTGAAACTAGATTTTTAGACGAGCTTTAGCGAGGATTCAATTTGACATAATGAAAAAAATTGGTGTTCGTTTTTATGTTGTTTTTTTTCATGTTTTTTTGTCGGTTCTCCACAAGTCAAACGGCTACAGCTATCAACTTCAAACTTCTTTTCATTATGGTTCCTCATCTAACTCAGATCCGTATAGTTTTGTGGCAATATCGGATGTTAACTTTTTTTTATGAATTTTAGAAATTTCAAAAATATCCATTGAATAATAACAAAATAACACGGCGGGAAAAAAAAGAAACATTTTCATTTTCCAAAAAAATGAAATTTTGTGTGAAGTTGGGTTACATTTTGATACACATTTCTGAAAACTTTCAGCTTGATCAGGTGAGCCATTTTGTAGAAAAACCATAAAATGTGCAAAATTGGTACCACTCGCAGCAGTTTTTACCCATTTCTGAACTAAAGGTCACCCAATTGGCAAATGCAGGCAAAAGTTTGGCCATAAAAGTCGACATATCATTACTATCCGCTCGTCTAACAACGCATATATGGCGTTTTCCTAGTAATGAATAATGACAATATGTATTTCCGTAATTTTTTAGAAAACTAGAAATCATCATCTCAATTTCAAAAATGTAATTAGACGAGCTTTAGCGAGGATTCAATTTGACATACCAAAACCAATTAGTGTTCGTTTTTTTTTATGTTTTTTGTCGGTTTTCCACAGGTCAAACGGCTACAGCTATCAACTTCAAATTTTTTTTCTTTATGGTTCCTTATCTAACTTAGATCTGTATAGTTTTGTGGCATTATCGGGTGATAACTTTTATTTTTATGAATTTTAGAAATTTAAAAAATACCCATTAGAATAACACAGCGAAAAAAAAGAAAATATTTTTTTTTTACAAAGGAATGAAATTTTGCGTGAAGTTGAATTACATAAATTTTCAGCTTGATCGGGTCAGCCATTTTGAAGAAAAAATAAAATGTGCCAAATTGGTACCACTCGAAGCAGTTTATTCCCATTTATAACTTGGATGTCACCCACATAGCAAAAATATAGGCAAAAGTTTGGCAATCATGAGGATTTCCTCAAATATGTTTTAATAACGAATTAGGAAAAGCATATTTATTACATAGACTTCGTTGATAGAGGAGCAAGGAGCGAAATATAAGCTATGAAAACAAAAATAATGTTTTCTTAAGATTTCCTTCAAAACGTGTGAACTGTATTTTGTATTTTTATAAATGTCGGTAAAATGATCGGTGATAGCACATCAATACATTTCCTGCAATTTAACTGCAGCAATTGAAAAAGTCTGACATACGGTACTATTACTATCTGCTCGTCTAACAACGCATATATGGCGTTTTCCTAGTTCAGTCATTTGTCCCCGGAACCCGTCCATTTTTACGAGTTGTGACGTAGACGTTACCTGATTCTGTCTATGTTTCTATACAAAATTAGTTATGTGTACGTCAGGACTTGTGATCTCTGGACGACAAATAAATTGATTATAATTTCTGAAATTGAGATGATTATTTCCAGTTTTATCTGGAATTAGAGAAATAAATATCCTCAATATTCATTGAAATCCATTTTCAGGGTTATGTTATTCTTTAAATGTTGAAAATACCTGTGCTCTTGTGTTAGTTCTTAATTTAGATATAGATCTTTCAAAAGTTACCAATACTGTTGTTACACTAATTGGCTAATTGCTGAGTCTTGTAAGTGAATTTGAATATACAATCAGGGGTGTACAAGTTTGGGAATTCAAGTTTGAGTTGAGTTCTAAAAAAAAAAAATGATTAGGCCAAGATTTGCATATTACAGTGGAACCTCTTCTATACGTTCTCCAGAGGACCAGACTCACAAAATGTATTAACGTGAAAAACTTATTAATGAAACTATTCAACACGTGGAGCATATGGGTTGGGTCAAAAAATAAAACTTATAAATGTAATAAATGTATAAATGAGGAACTTATAACAGGTTCTACTGAAGTAGCAACCTCTGGACCCTTTCGAAAAAAAATAATCACGATTTATGTTCGGGACAATACAAGTAGGCCTACAGAAAAATTGAAGAAAAATTGAACCAGAAATTTTCGAGCTCAGCAAAATTTGAACTAGAACTCGAAAATTCGAGTGCTCGCTCGCTCCCAGAATATGTATAGGCCTATATTATATATATATATATATATATATATATATATATATATATATATATTTATTGTAGACTGAGTTCTACTGAGCTTTGTGATGGTGAGTTTTAAATTATAATTGAAGTGATTCAACTCTGCATAATGTAAGACCTAGTAGTTCAGTCAAGTTTCGTGTGTAATTACAATGCTAATAATACTTCAGACATGCCTATTTCCTTATACTTCTGTCGTTATTGAATTTAATTGAACGTTGTCACTAAAAGTGAGATTATTTTCAACGTACTTTGATTATACAGTGTACCCTGTAAGTTCCATAAACACTGTTTACACGGTCAATTTTCGTTGCTCGCAATTTCTGTTGCAAAATTTTAATTTTAGTAGCGGAACCTGTGGACACCATGATAATTTTTGGAGATTTGGTTATGATCGACTTTCGAGCTATCACTTTCCTCGCGCTTACAGTGTCTAATGCACCGCAACTAGCACCTAACCTAACCCAACTAACACGTTTAGCTTCACTATCGGTTTATGTCTAGACAGTTGATCAATCACCAATAACATGACTTGAAAAGCTAATATCAAATTGGCGATGAATATAGTTACGTTGACCAAGCGTATGCAGTCAACCCTCTTTTGTAGTGTGTTTAATGGCGAATGACAAAGTTCGGTTAGTAGATCCTACGAAGTCAACGGAAATGCCTGTGACTGTAGGCTCGTCACTCATTGGTCAATCAGATGAAAGATTTCAGTAAAGTTCGTAGTTGAACTTTTGCAATTCCGGCATGCAATTGAAATCTTTCCATTCTCGTGTGTAGGCATCGTAGAAAACGAGGGTATTCTACTTCATTGAAATTAATTTAAGAAACTAATTGATTGTGTAAAGAACGTTATAAAAGATGCAGGGGTTCAATCGGCTACTACTGGTATATCCTAATTAATTGAATGAAGATTGAAATGTGCACAATTATGTACAATACAAAAGGAATAAGCAGTGGCGGCCCGACAATACAAATTCGGGTCCATGGCCCCGTGCCCGTAAGGGGTGGGTGGGTGTCTGGTCAGGTGGGTCCCAGAGGGACCTACCTGACCAGACATTATTTGATGAGTTTTAACGTAGATCGTCATACTGAATTAAAAGATGTGTTACCATTATGCCCATGTATGTCGTATGTCTACATATTTCAGCTGAAAACAAATGCGAAAGTATGCAGTTATATAGACGTAGACTTCAAAAGGTACACATGCAATGTGTAGGAAATTCATTTTATCTACTCATAATTATGATTTTGAACGAAACCATTAAACGTTCACTCATCGTGTTGAGGTGGATGTCTAGTTTTTCCATATTTTGTGGACGTTGTTAAGGTAAAGGATGAGGAAGGGTTGCAAAAGGAAGAAGGAAATCAAAATGGCGAAAAACTTTTTTCGTTTTGTTCCTGAGTAGTCGACAATTTCTCACGAATATGCTTATGAACTCAAACACATGGCCATTCGTCAAGGTTATATGAGAAGTGGAATTTGTTAATCACGCCTTCCATCGAATTTGAATCGGGTAAGAACTAAGAAGGAAGCAATGCTTCTGCATACCCCATAAAACAATGGGACTACATCTTTGGAAATGTGCTGATGAAAAATTATTGACATATTATAATCTCAAAATACTCTCCTGCAGGGCGATTCCATTTTAATTGAGTGGTTGTCACGTAAAAGTTCGAAATATCTCACAAACCAAAAATTACATATTCAAAATGACTTCAAAGAACAACTCAAATACAATATTGAAGGTTCATAATATCTCACGAACACAAAATCACTGTTTAAAAATTACTCCGAAGAACATTCCAAATACATCATTTTTGGAAAAATTCCATGTGGGGCTCCTTCTATTCAGGGTGGGTAATTATCAAGTAAGGGCTTGAAATATCTCACAAACAAAAAATTATATTTTCAAAAAGACTTTAAAGATCACAACCACTTGAAATACCATACTTTATGAAAAAAATCCCTGCGGGGCTCTGTCAGGAATAGGTGAAGAATAGGCTAAGCTGTATATAGTATACCCTGAATATGTAACAGAATCCTTCTCCAGAATATGTTGAAAGTGCAAAAAATATAATATTTTCTGAAAAACCTCCCTGCGGGGCTGTTGTATCTCTTACCCCCTCATTCGCGTTTTCTGCAATTATTGCATTTGTCCAATTTTCTATTTGGATTTCTCACTTACGAAGCCCCAATACGGAAATCCTGACGATATCTTTGTGTTTCTGTAGAGCACCCATAATTCATTGTCAGTTACTCAATTAAATACAACGGGAGACAAATTTACCGTATTTAAAACCGTGGCCATAGTCGGTAGCCCGAACTCAGTCGGTTCAATCGCGGATATAAAGGTGTGCGATAGGGGCAATTTTCCCTCCACCTTAATGAATAAGTAGTGACAAAAACAGGAGAAAGGAAGAAAGAAAACAGGAAGAGAGAAGGAAGGAAATAAATTTCTCTCAAGACTGTTTATGCCACGATTTCGTATTTTACATGATTGCATTGAGCATTCTAGGCCTCCGTACTGTTTCAAAATGTCAGATCTAGTAGGCCTATGTAGTTTAGTAAGCAAAAATCAACGAACAACACTGCCATGCTTTTTTCAGGTTGTGAATGTATCATGAGTTTTGTAAATAATGATAATAACGAAGGGGGGGCAAAGAGGGATGCTGTCCGGTGGCCAAATTTTAGTATTTTGTTCAGTGAACTTACACTATAGTTTCATTAACAATGAAATCACAGATTTTAGGTTTTAAACTAAAAAGTTGTGTGATGATCAGTTCAGGTTGATGAGCTGTTTGAAGCATTCTGTTGGGAATAAAAGAGTTTGAATTTCTAGTTTATGGAGAACTAAATATTTTATTTACAGTATTCCAAAATGTACATTATTATTATGTTTCATCATAAACAAAACATTCACAAAATAAGACCGCAGGCCTTTCTATTGTGTAGGGTCATTGAGTTTTATAGTGATACTCAATGGTAGGGTCATTGGATCAAGTTTATAGAGAACTAGATATGGTATTCTATTTACAGTATTTCATATTGTTCACTTCATGTTTCATCCTAAACAAACTCTCACAAAATAAGACTGTGGGGCGTGGGTCTACTTTAATTTGACATTGAACATTGTTATGAAAACATCAAGAATTTTTCAGGTAAATTTACCGATTAGCGTACCATGCCTATTTTTTTCGTTTTTTCGTGATTTTTCATTTTAAATTTTTTTTTCAAGTATATAAGCTCCGTTCCGCCTGCCGGCGGTATACGCGATGTTTATACACCAACCTGACCTACCTTACCTAAACCACTGTCCACCTTTGTCACCTTTATCAGATCACAAAGCATCAAATTCAAGTGAGTAAAAAACATATTAAAACAAACAAAATGCAAAATGTCCGGACTAGACACCATTGATATAAACAAGATCTATCAGAAGACACCAAAAACGTAAACATCGAACAAAAATTGGCCATGACAAGTTAATCAGTAAAATTCCAATTCGACCATTTTTCAAAACCATTTTTTCAATTCGAGTTTAGAGCAGAGTAAAAGTACTTGTCTACCAGATAGCTTTCTTCTTTCGTTTTCATTTCAAGTGTTTATTATTGTGTATATATTATGTATATATATATTATTGTGTGTATTATGCGATCTCCCACCGAATTCATATTTTCACGAGTAATCGAATCAACTCGAAGCTAGTTAAAACCTCTCGTCGATAAAACAGTCGTATTGCAAAACATTCGAGTTATATCGCCGTACGCCGCGGCCGTTCCATGCCTCAGCTGTTCCGTAAACCGTAAACGTCACTTACGTCAAACTCTGCGTCAAACGTCACGAACAAACATTTAGCGTCTGTTTTGATCAGTGCCACGATTTTATCGGCTAATTATAATCACAATGGATGATTGATCGATGGCATATTTCGCTTCGTATATTCGTACATTTTTGCCCGACATAAATCGATTTCGCTATCTTGTGAATATGCTCAACCGATTTAAGAATGCTATTTTTAATGTTGTTAGTGGTATAGATCCTTTACCTGAGATTACAGATTCAGTCAATAGGAGTGAAGAAAAGACACTACACCCAAAATTTCCCTACGCAAGACCACATTTTCTACAACTGAATTATGATGAAGAAATTCAGGTATCTGCTGACCATCACATTCGGCCAATCATTGTGCCGCGGGATATATCCAAACTGCCGTGGAACAGTGGCTATGCTGAGTAAGTTTATCAGTAACCTTTAGGCGGCTAGGTCTAACATAGGCCTAGGCTACATCATTGACCTACCATACAGATTTCCGCAATTTATCCGTATGGTTATCTTCAACAATTAAATGCTCTGCATGTCCATGCTTTCTGATCCTGTTGTGTGGCAGGGAAATGATTATTTATATAAATCTTTACTAGGTCTAGATTTATTTCTTGATCATGGCTCTGTCATGGCATTACTATTTGAATTTAGATTAAGCTGGGTGACCCATATATGCCACACTTGAGTTTTCAACTTGAAGATTGACACAATTTTAGACTAGGGCCTAGGCATACCTCTCAGCAAATATGCACAATATACATCGCAAATCTGAAGATATGCTTGGGACTTGGCCTATATACAATTTATCTACGCGTGATGAAGGTTCGGTTCTGGCGACCGTCCCCCCTATCCAACACACTAGCCATGAGTGGTTTGCACCGTCATGCCTCGTGAATACAAGAATACACCCTAATAACACGGGCAGTCCCGAGGCACTCTTCCGGCGCGCATAATGCCCAATGTGAGGGACTCAGTACCTCCTCAGGAATTCTAGTGTTATTAGGGCAGTTGGAGAGAAACGAGAAAATATCTAGTTCACTTACTTGTTTTTCATAAGAAATACATGTTGATTGGTTCAGTACCGTACATGACTTTGAGGGATGCGAGACATATTAAAATGTTCAGTTATTAGAATACTTGAATAAATAGATGAAGTAAATTCACAGTAAATTAACTGAAGTAGTCACTGTCATGATGTGTGATGGGCCTGATTGTTATTTTGTGTATTTCAAACTTTTTCTAGTTCACAAATAGAATATAAACATATTAGAAGAGCGAACAGTAAAAAACTTGAAAACCTATTCACAAAAATTATAGGCTGACCCTATTCCCACGAACGTTCGTGCGGGTTGTGCCTCCAGCAACCTGTACTACTATTCCCAAGAACCGTTCGTGCCGGCAAGATTAAAAACGCTATTCCTACAACCCATTCGTGCCAGCAAGACGCACATACACTATTCCCACGAACCGTTCGTGTCGGCAGGAAGTGTAATCTCTATTCCCACAACCGGTTGTGTGGTTCTTGTGAATAGCTGACCAACACGGCCATCACTATTGGCAAGAACGGGCACACCAGATGCTCTCACGTAGTTTATTTTGATACCCACAGAGGGGCCTGGCAGAGGAAGAAGGCAGTTGAGGAATATAATCCATCTTGGCCAACGTCTTTAATTGCAGTGAGGTTGATAAATAGGACGATTTAAAATGTGTAACCCGTGTTTTGATGGTTGTTTCCAAGGGATTTGTATCAATGGCGCCTACGCCAGTCCATTCCTGTTTCCCGCCCGTTTCCGCTTCAGCACAATACGAACTTCTCCTACTGAGCCCAGAGTCCTCTGACAACGATCATATGAACTACGTGCTGCCGCGGTGTGTGCGTTGGGAGTTCGTTCCTGGGAATAGCCAGCCCTAGTGAGTCTGCTATTTCCCACAGCCGTTTCGTGTGGAGCGCTGGTTGTGCGAATAGAAGGCCCCGCGCGGGCCGGCTATTCACACAACCCGGGTTGTGGGTCAGGGTGTGGGAATAGACCGGGCCGGCTATTCCCACAACCCGGGTTGTGGGTCGGGGCGTGGGAATAGACACTTCGAAAATTATATAAACTACCGGAACACTTGCACTCGCCAAGCCTCTCAGAGACACACTGTATACAGTGTGTCAGTCATTAGAGTTTTAACTTCTAGTTAACTCAACACCAAACAGAGAATAAATTCACAGAAAACTGAAAAAAAAACTTCATATAGGTCAGTATGGTACCTGACAATGTTATACACATGTGTTGAAAGAGGAAAAACTCATGTTCTAGTTTTGGGTACAGGTTGTTCAACAGGGAGCGAATCAGTGGGGTTTCTGTTGAACGTTGTCACTTCATACTGTATGTAATTGTGTAGCTGCACAATTTGAATAAATTGCAAAAAAATAATTGGTCTGCATCAAGTGTCTCTTATTGATACCATGAACACATAGGCCTATTTAATATAAAATAGTATGCCTACTTTGTGACATACTGAAATATTCTTCACCTTTAATGACATGTAGGCCTAGTTGAAAAAAAAAAAAAAAAATATATATATATATATATATATATATATATATATATATATATATATATATATATATATATATATATATATATATATATATATATATATATATATATACATACGAGACAACGAGACAAAGTTTCTCGGTATCACCATCAATTCAACCCTGAACTGGCATACGCACATCGACGAACTAACCAAGAAACTAGCAGCAGCTCCATATATCATGCACAATTTACGCAAGATGACTAGCAAAGATACCCTGCTCTTAACATATTATGGCCTAGTCTTACCCAGAATACAATATGGCATTATCTTTTGGGGTGGCTCTCCAGAGTCCTCTAGATTATTATTGTTACAAAAAAGAACTGTAAGAGCAATGATGGGAGTCTCAAATCAGACATCCTGCAGAACATTATTCAGGAGATTACATCTTCTAACAGTAACAGCCCTATACATATACCACCTGATAATATACGCTGCCACCAACGACAATCTCCATCCCACAAACAATATCATCCACAGTCACAGTACTAGAACAAGAAATAATTTCCATATACCAAATCTCAATCTGAAGCTATGCAAAAACAACCGAGCCTACTACAATCGTATAATTTTCAACAATCTACCCTCCATAATAAAGAACACCCTCTCCATCAACAAGAAGAAGTTCACGTCAGAAGTCAAAACTTACCTCATCCAAACTTGCCCATACACAATAGAAGAATACTTATCTAATCTTAATTCTGTTAAATTTTGAACATGTATGAAACGTATCGCTAATGTAATGTAATGCCCTTCATCATCCATTACCCCTTATTCATTTTCATCATTTTATAATTATCTGATATTTTTATATGTGACACATTCTATACAATGTATATTGTTCCCTGAAAAAGATTATTATTATTATTAATAATAATATATATATATATATATATATATATATATATATATATATATATATATATATATATATATATATATATAACATATATATATATATATATATATATATATATATATATATATATATAACATATATATATATATATATATATATATATATATATATATATATATATGATTTTTTAAAACTGTTTAAAAATTGCGACCTCCCCCGGGACTTGAACCCGGATCTCCAGATTGCCGGTCTGACGCGCTACCCATTACGCCAGAGAGGAAGATCTTCTTGAACAGTTTTATTTGTTGATATCTTTCGTACAGTCACACATTTCTAGACTTGTGGATCACACCCCAAATTGACAGGAAATTGTACTGCCTGATCGACATCTCCCAGCTATATCTCCCAGCTGGGAGATGTCGATCAGGCAGTACAATTTCCTGTCAATTTGGGGTGTGATCCACAAGTCTAGAAATGTGTGACTGTGCGAAAGATATCAACAAATAAGACTGTTCAAGAAGATCTTCCTCTCTGGCGTAATGGGTAGCGCGTCAGACCGGCAATCTGGAGATCCGGGTTCAAGTCCCGGGGGAGGTCGCAATTTTTAAACAGTTTTAAAAAATCATTAATTATAATAACCTACTGGTGGTCAACCAGGAAGCTATTGAAATCACATGACCCAACAGCTGGGATAGCTGGGAGATGTCGATCAGGCAGTACAATTTCCTGTCACTTTGGGGTGTGATCCACAAGTCTAGAAATGTGTGACTACGAAAGATATCAACAAATAAAACTGTTCAAGAAGATCTTCCTCTCTGGCGTAATGGGTAGCGCGTCAGACCGGCAATCTGGAGATCCGGGTTCAAGTCCCGGGGGAGGTCGCAATTTTTAAACAGTTTTAAAAAATCATTAATTATAATAACCTACTGGTGGTCAACCAGGAAGCTATTGAAATCATATATATATATATATATATATATACATATATATATATATATATATATATATATATATATATATATATATATATATATATATATATATATATATATAGATAGATAGATAGATAGATAGATAGATAGATAGATAGATAGATAGATAGATAGATAGATAGATAGATAGATAGATAGATAGATAGATAGATAGATAGATAGATAGATAGATAGATAGATAGATAGATAGATAGATAGATAGATAGATAGATAGATAGATAGATAGATAGATAGATAGATAGATAGATAGATAGATAGATAGATAGATAGATAGATAGATAGATAGATAGATAGATAGATAGATAGATAGATAGATAGATAGATAGATAGATAGATAGATAGATAGATAGATAGATAGATAGATAGATAGATAGATAGATAGATAGATAGATAGATAGATAGATAGATAGATAGATAGATAGATAGATAGATAGATAGATAGATAGATAGATAGATAGATAGATAGATAGATAGATAGATAGATAGATAGATAGATAGATAGATAGATAGATAGATAGATAGATAGATAGATAGATAGATAGATAGATAGATAGATAGATAGATAGATAGATAGATAGATAGATAGATAGATAGATAGATAGATAGATAGATAGATAGATAGATAGATAGATAGATAGATAGATAGATAGATAGATAGATAGATAGATAGATAGATAGATAGATAGATAGATAGATAGATAGATAGATAGATAGATAGATAGATAGATAGATAGATAGATAGATAGATAGATAGATAGATAGATAGATAGATAGATAGATAGATAGATAGATAGATAGATAGATAGATAGATAGATAGATAGATAGATAGATAGATAGATAGATAGATAGATAGATAGATAGATAGATAGATAGATAGATAGATAGATAGATAGATAGATAGATAGATAGATAGATAGATAGATAGATAGATAGATAGATAGATAGATAGATAGATAGATAGATAGATAGATAGATAGATAGATAGATAGATAGATAGATAGATAGATAGATAGATAGATAGATAGATAGATAGATAGATAGATAGATAGATAGATAGATAGATAGATAGATAGATAGATAGATAGATAGATAGATAGATAGATAGATAGATAGATAGATAGATAGATAGATAGATAGATAGATAGATAGATAGATAGATAGATAGATAGATAGATAGATAGATAGATAGATAGATAGATAGATAGATAGATAGATAGATAGATAGATAGATAGATAGATAGATAGATAGATAGATAGATAGATAGATAGATAGATAGATAGATAGATAGATAGATAGATAGATAGATAGATAGATAGATAGATAGATAGATAGATAGATAGATAGATAGATAGATAGATAGATAGATAGATAGATAGATAGATAGATAGATAGATAGATAGATAGATAGATAGATAGATAGATAGATAGATAGATAGATAGATAGATAGATAGATAGATAGATAGATAGATAGATAGATAGATAGATAGATAGATAGATAGATAGATAGATAGATAGATAGATAGATAGATAGATAGATAGATAGATAGATAGATAGATAGATAGATAGATAGATAGATAGATAGATAGATAGATAGATAGATAGATAGATAGATAGATAGATAGATAGATAGATAGATAGATAGATAGATAGATAGATAGATAGATAGATAGATAGATAGATAGATAGATAGATAGATAGATAGATAGATAGATAGATAGATAGATAGATAGATAGATAGATAGATAGATAGATAGATAGATAGATAGATAGATAGATAGATAGATAGATAGATAGATAGATAGATAGATAGATAGATAGATAGATAGATAGATAGATAGATAGATAGATAGATAGATAGATAGATAGATAGATAGATAGATAGATAGATAGATAGATAGATAGATAGATAGATAGATAGATAGATAGATAGATAGATAGATAGATAGATAGATAGATAGATAGATAGATAGATAGATAGATAGATAGATAGATAGATAGATAGATAGATAGATAGATAGATATATAGATATATAGATATATAGATAGATATATAGATATAGATATATAGATATATAGATATATAGATATATAGATATATAGATATATAGATATATAGATATATAGATATAGATATAGATATAGATATAGATATAGATATAGATATAGATATAGATATAGATATTGATATTGATATTGATATTGATATTGATATTGATATTGATATACCAAATAGAACGACATTAATGAAAAAACTTACGTGACATCTACTTTGAGAAACTATACAAATCCAAATAATCCCCTAGTCCTAGGCCCCATGATATTTTGAAAAAACTATAACTTGAGACATGAATTCGTCGTCGTAAGAGTGAGAGAGACCTCTTTGGCTTGCTTTCTTTGCCCCTCTAAATTTATACACGAAAGGTGACTTGAACCACCCGCCCGTTTTCAGTGTGGAATCTTTTTTTGTGGGTATAACTGCTAAGAGCAGGAGGTTTGCCCCCACCCAGAAGGTACCCCTGATAACACTAGAATTCCTGAGGAGTTGTACTGAGTCACTCACATTGGGCATTCTGTGCACCTGAAGAGCGCCTTGGGACTATCCGTGTTATTAGGGTACATGAATGGAATACTGGACCATACGCAGAGCTGAATATAATATGCAAATATTGCAATTTAGCGCATATTCTTGTGTAAAATAATTAACAAGAGATAGGCCTAATGCATGAAATTACAAGAAAATATAAATATAGATTAAATAGTAAAGGATAGAAAATAGCATTATATTGACTGAAATGTGATGAATGTGTGGACCACGATATTGTTAATGTAATGCCAATATTGTGGTCCGCACATTCATCACATTTCAGTTGATACAATGCCATTTTCTATTGGTCATTTTGCCTCTTTCTATTTTCTTTAACCACCAGTTGAGAAACACTGCTCTAGCAAATGGCATTTCCTTGGTGATCACAGCACTCCTAGCAGGATCACCAGGCATAACATACCAGGGTTCGTGGACTGTTCAACTTCACCCTGTAAGGATATTTATTTACTCAATGGTATGACCTGCCGATGAACCTAAAGATTATAATAGCCTGATTATAACATCAGGCTCCTTAATTACGTTTGCTGATTATTCCACCCACCTTGTGTGTGATGGTAAAGATAACATATATAATACATTTACTGAAGCCGTTTCTCAAATGTTTGAGTGGAGTAGAAATAATAATTTAGTATTAAACTCTGAAAAATCTGTTGTTTTAAAATTTAACGTAAAAAGAGAAAATTCTGATCCCCTGTTATATTTGAATAGACAAAGTATCATGGTTCAAGAGTGTACCAACTTTCTTGGCATTACCATCGATTCGCACCTCAAATTGGATAAACATATTACCGGTAATTTAATACGATATGTAAGAAGATAGCTTCTGGTTGCTACTTGGTAAAACGCATTATGACAATTTGTAATTTTAACGCTGCTAAACTTGTATATTATGCTTATATTCACTCTACATTGAAATATGGAATTGAATTGTGGGGGCATTCGGCACTATAGCGAAAAATCCTTTCATTCTACAAAAGAGAGCCTTGCGATATCTGGCTTGCGCAAGTTTTGATCCCACCACCCCTGGTGTTTATTTCAAGGATTCTTGCAAACCTTTGTTTATTAAATATAGAATTTGATCTGTTCCGTGCCAACACATCCAAAGTATAATTCTTTATGTTATTGATCACTTATTGGGCTATTTCAAAAAGTAAGGAAGCTGATTTGGAACCAAGATTTTCCGAGGAGTGGGAAGATACTCATTTATAACGGGTACTACTTGCCTATCTTGACATATGGAGCAGTTACATGGTCAATCAACTGGAGAGAAGAAAAGAAAATGGAGACAGCAGAAATGAAGTTTGTAAGGAGCGTAGCAGGAGTGTCAAAGTTGGAGAAGAAGAGTTGCAGTAATATAAGAAAGGAAGTGGGAGTGGAAAGGTCATCATTTAAATTGGAAAGGGAGAGACTTGGGTGGTACGGGCATATATGCGGAGAATGAGAAAGGAGAGAATACCGAGAGCAATGTTTGAGATAGCAGAAAACAATGGAGCTAAGAGAAGAGTTGGAAGACCAAGAGAAAGGTCGCAGGAGGGAGTCAAGTTTGGGGTGGTCAACCGAGGAGAAAAATGGGAAGAAGTGGAAGACGAGAGATGGTGGGAGAATAGAGAACGATGGAGGGAACTCGTAGGAAGAGAAGAAGAAATAGAGGATGAGCCTAGCAGTAGTGAAGAAGAGGAGGAAGAAGTCGAAACTGGCAGGAACCGATTGATATGAGAAGTCTGACCTAGAAAAACTGGTGGAAACACACCCTGGCCCGATCTAATTGGTTATCTGGGTTTGAGGTATATATATATATATATATATATATATATATATATATATATATATATATATATATAATATATATATATATATATATATATATATATATATTATATATATATATATATATATATATATATATATATATATATATATATATATATATATATATATATATATATATATATATATATATATATATATACTATATATATATATATATATATATATATATATATATATATATATATATATATATATATATATATATATATATATATATATATATATATATATATATATATAT
>OZ023327.1:32825542-32865187 GCA_964007535.1 Brachyptera risi
TTATATATATATATATATATATATATATATATATATATATATATATATATATATATATATATATATTATATATATATATATATATATATATATATATATATATATATATATATATATATATATATATATATATTATATATATATATATATATATATATATATATATATATATATATATATATATATATATATATATATATATATATATATATATATATATATTATATATATATATATATATATATATATATATATATATATATATATATATATATATATATATATATATATATATATATATATATATATATATATATATATATATATATATATATATATATATATATATATATATATATATATATATATATATATATATATATATATATATATATATATATATATATATATATATATATATATATATATATATATATATATATATAATATATATATATATATAATATATATATATATATATATATATATATATATATATATATATATATATATATATATATATATATATATATATATATATATATATATATATATATATATATATATATATATATATATATATATATATATATATATATATATATATATATATATATATATATATATATATATATATATATATATATATATATATATATATATATATATATATATATATATATATATATATATATATATATATATATATATATATATATATATATATATATATATATATATATATATATATATATATATATATATATATATATATATATATATATATATATATATATATATATATATATATATATATATATATATATATATATATATATATATATATATATATATATATATATATATATATATATATATATATATATATATATATATATATATATATATATATATATATATATATATATATATATATATATATATATATATATATATATATATATATATATATATATATATATATATATATATATATATATATATATATATATATATATATATATATATATATATATATATATATGTATATATATTGATCACTCATATTTAGGGTTGCCGTTCGATCAAAAAATCGTGATCGAAATCGAAGTGTACAATATCGAAAATCGATCGAATCGAAATCGATTGCATTTTTACCAAAAATCGATCGAATTGACGAATCGAAATCGAATCGGAAAAAAAACGTGTTATGTAACAAAATACTATGTTGATATACCAAACACGCGCTATATATGAGTATAATGTTACCATACACACAACTACGTTCTCTCCTCAAAGTCATTGAATCCACTAACAAATAATGAAGTAAATCATCACGTCCAGGGTAGAATTCAGTCATTTTTGTATTGTGATTCTATTGGCGCTCGGCCGTCCCGAGTGTTTTCTCACGCTAAAGTCTTGTCTTGTCCCATTGCTCGTCAAGGTCAGACACTGAGTCAATGACAGACCACACACAGTAGAAGATCATTGCGCAGTAGGAATTATGCGTCAAATAAAAATGATCGAAATTGGGAAAATCATGCTTCTTCATGATGAAACATTTATTAAACAAGTTTTCAGTTGAATATCTCGCAGTTTCGAATTGAGGTTGTCATGAGTGTGGGGGTCCAGTACGCCCAATCAAAATGAGCAAAACAAGTATTTTTTCCGATTATAGGCCAAGATTCGCATATAAGCCTAGGGTGAATTTTAGGCTTGAAATTTCGAGGAAAGCCCTCGGCTTATATTCCGGACAATTTTTAATATTTTAGTTTGCTTTTCTCTCAGATTTCTCCAAGACTGGAAACACTATTTTCATGTAAGATCACGTTTTTATCATCTAAGTGATGCGCATAGTTTTTCGACTTTTCCCAAACCAAACTCCTCCGCCCCGCATGTATAATTTCATTTCATATGTCATAATAGATATTTTAAAAAGCAATAATACATTTCGGGAGTCAATCAATCACTTCACACTTGTCGAAAGTCAAAGCCACACTTCACATCAAAACGACTAGATAAAGACTAGACGCACGTGTAGCAGGACAAGTATCAACTCGAGATAACCAACCGTTCGAAAATCTCGGAATGATGGGTGTCAATGGAAGCGAGCGCGTTACTCGTGACGCCTCGCGCTACTCTTATACTGTTTGACGCTTTCGATCCTCGAAAACTTTTTGATATCGATTGAATCGAAAAGTACATACGATCGAAATCGAATCGAAAATCTATAATCGAAAATCGATCGAATCGATCGAAATCGAACGGCAAGCCTACTCATATTTGACTAGAAAACCAAGATATACATCACTATGATACCAGGAAAAGGTGTGACCTGAGAAGTATTGACAAAAATTCTTCTGCTTTTGAAAAAGGACCAATTGCTGCTGGCATATTAAACTATATAATGATTTACCAGCACGCATAAAATTGTTGAAAGACCACAAGTTATTCAAGACGGTTTTAAATAAATATCTATTGGACAATTGCTTTTACTCAGTTTCTGAATTTTGTTTTCATATCGAGTGATGAAGAGATATTCGTATTTATATGTATCTATATTTCAATTTATATTCTTATTCCTATTTTTAATCTGTTTGTTGAATGATGTGATGATTTCGGAATGATGGATAAAATTTGCATGATCAGAATGATGAACTTTCACATCACCCTCGAATATATTTGTATATTAATACTTCTGACGCTGACAATATCGAAATGTATTTGATCAATCTGTTGGAATAAAAAATTATTATTATTATTATTATATCCGTGATTGGTCTGTCGATTTATGGCAATAATATCTATTCTACGGGTACTATCGTTTTTCCCTGAGCAGTGTACTTTTTCATGTACCTCCAACTCATACTATTTCGGCTTCACTGTTTAATCACTATTTAAATATTATTTGACCTAAATTTAAATAATGGAATGTTTATTTTTTCATGTAGGCCTATAATCTGTATGATTGGTACTCGTTATTCTCGTGTATTGTGAACTTGTATTCATCTATCATTGTGGTTAAAAGACACTGCACTGTAAGTTTACAGACTCGATGAAACAAGAATGAATGAATGTCGTCTTTAAGTAGGTACCGTTATGAGAAAAAGAGCCAAATTTGTGAATGTAAAATCACTCAGATTTTGTGTTCATACACAAATTTTACAATCAAGATTATGCCTAAAGAGCATTTGAAGCCAGGCAAATTCACAATCATTTCGCTCTGCGGGTGCCCGCCGGTGTCCGCTCCGCAGGGAGTGGTGAAATTCTCAGAAATAAATCGTATTTGCACGTATCTAGCCGTATTTGAACCTAGATCTAATGATTTTTTAAAATTTTTCTAAATGGTTACACCACATGGTGCAATATATTTTGAATTGACCAAGAATTATGTTTTAACTGTTTTCAAGTGAGTTACTTTCTCATACAGGTACTTCCAATAGAATACTAAGTAATGACATACAACAATGATATAGTGTTACAAAAATTGCACTTATTTAAGCACAGGCAAGTAAATTGTTATTACGAATATTGCCTGTGGGTCACTGCGTTACCATTGTTCTATAAAAATTCGGTCGTGCACAGTGCTGCCAATTATAGGGTACCAGTGTCACGCTAATTTGTCCGCTTATATTCTGCTGTAATGGACTATATTCCATTGCACTTATGAGCAAAATGCTCAGTCAAAGTGGTGATATTTTGTAGGCTCCAATTTATACAATTGAAACATGTTTTAACACTGGTTAATAACTGTTGATGGCCAGAGTGAAATAGCTTGGTATGGAATCGCATACCACACCTCGGGCTAGCAAGTCCCCACACCCCGCTCAAGGTAGCAATGGCTGTACTAAAGATATGAGTCAGAAAAATGTCCATACAATTTTAATGATGAATGATATATTTTTCACATCTTGAAATTGTTACATTATTTTACGTAGTCAACGAGGCTAGTCTACAGCTACTTGTGTGCATACACTTATAGGGCAGTATTAGCATCTCCTTAATCTATGATATTAGCTCAAGATGCAATAATTGCTATTATTAGGTTTGATGCCTGATGTAGGCCTACCTGATGTTGTGACCTTGATGTATTACTATAGGCTCTATTTAAAAAGTTTTAACTTATAATTTTTTGTATTATTGATGACAAAATTTGTGTATTATCTTTTGCTTGCGGCTCATACTCTAATGTGAACGCAAAAATAAGAAGATGAACAACATTCTCACTCAACCAACAACAAAAAATTGTGGAGAATTTTTCCAAAAGTACTTTCACGGAAAATGAACATCTCTAGGTTCTATCATAAATTATTCTTTTCTACAGAGCTGTAAATGCTGGCAAGTCTGTTTGGAATGAAGATCAAGCATGTTTGCGACGCGAGGTTCTTGTCCGTCTGGAGTCGAGGGATAATTTGCCACTAAGAGGTGACAGGTTACAAAGTCCACCACCACAGACCGAACAGAATAATCCTGCCGTTTGTCTGCCGTACATTTACTTCTCAGTGTTTGATGGGCATGCGGGAGTGGGGGCTGCATTAGCAGCTGCCAATCAGCTTCATCACATTGTACATGTTAGTATACACTTATTTCTTATCTTGAGTCAAACATTATCATAACTCATATTGTTGTATCAGGTACTTCATTTACCATTTTATGAGCACCTATAAAATATGAAATAGTATGAATCATTACACGATTTCAATTTTTCATAAATGTTCAACAATTTACTGATCAGTTGGTCCTTTTTTTATGGTAGGCAGTCATATATCATTATAGTAGCCTGCCTCATAATTTGTCAGTGATCGTTACCATCCCGGATTCAGGTGTTTTCGGTGTGCATGATTGCTCACGATTGATTTTTATATTCGGACTCTTTTTTTAAATTTCTTAAAAGAAATTGACTTGATCATCTTTAGACAAAAATGATGAGTTGTTATTGATATCATTGGGATTATCAGTCATTGTTAACCAAAATCGATGACTAACCAATTTTCTGTGTCTGCTTATTGCATATTGACGATATTTAGACAGAAGGATTTGTTGTAATTAATCAATATAAAACTATGAAATTATCTTCATTGATTAATTACAGATTGGATAGTGTGTCTCATTATTCCTGAGTAATTACAATTGTCAAGATCTGACATCACAAATGTCTGACTCCCTACCCCTTTCTGTCACAAACTGCTAGTTTAAAACATCCCTCCCCTCCTAAAATGTGATGTAACTTCATCAATAGTACATCTTCTCCTGTCTTTCATTTTATCTTTCTTAGTAATTCAAGAACACAGCAGCTGATTGTTTTGTACTACTACAAATTGAATTTTGAATGAGAAATTGTATACTAAAAAAATTGATTACTGGTACCCTAAAAGCCCATTCACAATACAACACCAACTTGGAATTTAACTTGAGCATTCACTTATAAAATGTTTGGCTTGTGGAAATTGACTTGCGTATCCACAGTGCATGACGCTAACTTATTCTCCCATGTGCCGAAATTATCAATGTAGGAGTAGCTCCAAGTTGTAGTTTAAAGTTGTTATCACCATGGTAACCCATGCTATTTGTTTTCACCAAATCTCAGATAAAGGCGAACTGTACTTGGTAATACCGGCCCTAAGACGTTGACTTGGAAGCTTCCAAGTTCCAAGCTTTCAGTTACAAGTTGGTGCCAAATCAAAGAATCAATCAATCAGGAAACTGAAACGATACCTTTTGCAAGTGTGTGGAAATGAGTCGTGCCTGCAGTATGATGGAATCTGACATTGATACCCATTTTTCAGTTCAGGTGGTGAAACTTGAAGCTGTGATTGGGTTGTCTTCCATGTGTATGGAAATGTTCACATCTGTTATGAATAGAAACTTCAAATATTAAGTACATTGCAAAAGTTAACGACTATGTATAAGAATAGGCCTTAAACATGGGTGTGCGCAGAACTTGACATTAAGCACGGTCTGGCATATATATTGACTTGCACCTATAGTATTACCCTGGTGAGGGGTTGAGCCCCCACCTTAACCCACCTGGAAGTTTTTTAAAAGTAACTTTTTGTCTTCATATTTTATTAGTTTGAGAAGGCTTTCAAGCATGTGGGATAATTGTAGTGCCGTTTCGTGTCGTTTAAGCGCTCTGAACAAGGGATAAGTTGTGCTCATCCAAAATCCCAAACTAACTGTGCATCGTGAATGTAAAGAAAAGAGGGAGCCATGCCCTGCAGGGTAATTGATGAAAATTCCTTTTTTCTCAAATGATTCTATGGGTTTTGGGAACTACACGAAATTTCTGGTATGGATTCTTAGTACATACGTAGTACCTAGAATGTAATAGAATATAAATAGTAAATAGTAATAGAATGTTACAAAAGGGACAAAAGAGCAAATTGGTGAAAATACTTAGTTGCTATTTGTAATTTCATATGTAGAACTTTTTGCAGATGTGGCATCTCCCTTCTCTGAACAATGAAACTGAAACTGTGAATCTGTAGTCTTCTCATAAATAAAAACACAATTCTTACTATGACAAGCTTTGCCAATTCGACTATTTCGTAGAATGAAATGATTATACCAACTATCGCAATTTAGCTGTATTAATGTTTCAAACACTTAGTTGTTATATTTTCAGACAAATTGTTTGAAATTATTACGACAATATGTTTCCTTTGAAAGTTGTCTAAATGTTTAATGCGACCATACCAAACAGTAATATATACCAGGCTGTACCGTACCTAATGCTTCATATGCATTAGCATTAGATACGGCCTAGTCCTATTTGGCGTACCGTGTGCGCATGCCTATTGCTTTAAAACGTAGCATTTAATATGAACATTCTTTGCATGGGATGGTATTTTATAGGGGTGTCGGCGGGTACCCGGTTACCCGGGTTGGGTACGGGTACACCACTACCAGACTCCAATATTCCTTACCCGGGTACCAGCCACTTTTTACAACGCGAGCTTTTGTTCTTCATTTTCACTGACATATAACTTTTAAACAAAGGTTCAAATTTCAAAGTAAAAAGTAATGTGATTATAATTTAGTATGTGGTTATTCTTGATCTGATTCCATTATCATAGTTTTTGTTCCTATACTACGAATTTTGGCATGTGCATATGCCATATTGCATACCTTTCTTATCTGTTAACTGACCTTATGATGCGAGACAAGTAAAAGCTCCCTTCCTCCCCCCCCCAACACTCTGGCACTCGTAGCAACCACAGTTCTAACAGTTCTGCATACCGCTTAAACACATGGCCCTTTGCTTACAAAAAAGACGGACATGCCATGTTCACTCAAGTTGACTCAATCAATGTGTTTGGGTAGATTATGTTGTGCTGAGAGGGTCATTGATATGATATAAGCAGACTTTTTACAGTTGCAACATAATAATGGTAACCTGAAGATGGTAAATAAGAAGATAAATACATTTAAATGAAAAGTAGATAAGCATAGTTGAGATTAAAAATAAATTGATTACCCGGGTAATGATGACGGGTACCCGGCTCCAAAAATTGCTACCCGTCAACATCTCTAGTATTTTATGTTGCACATTATTAGGGTATTAACATTTTATATGCTGATACTGTATTTAAAAAGGTTTGTTTGTTGTGTATTTACATGTCCAAGTAGTTTCATATTGCCCTATTTGCTATTTCAGGAGAAATTGGTAGACATAATTGATCATTTACTACCACCTCTGGATGGATACCCTGTACAGCATATTGAATCAAGGTCTAAGAGGGGAATAGCAATGTGGTTCCCAGAGAAAGAAGTAGCAAAAGACACACTCATTATTGGTGCCTTAGAATCGGCTTTCTGGGACATGGTAAGGATACTATTATGCTGTGCTTTCATGACTGCATAGTTGCATTGCCAGAGATCTTGAAAATTAAACTAAACAGTGAAGAGTGTGCGATCTCGACTAAGGATGAACAAAACTCATAATTTTCCGTCTTTTTAACACGGAAGTGGCTCAGTTTCTGAATGAAAACGATGGGTTATCTTTGTACATCTGACCAGCTATCGATGAAATAAAATATTCGTCGCCAAACAGCTGAAGTTTTTCAAACTGCTGCTAGATTAGCAGTGAGTTGGTAGTGTTCAAATATTTACACTATAGCCATAATGAAAATACAAATACAAAAATGGCATCACGATTACGCACAGCTGCAAGAAATTTGCCGTGCGAATGCTATTTTGCGATCATGGTAGCACAGCGATATGTACAACATGATAGGCATGTTGAACAGTGTGGTAAACTCCAAATTATCAATATCTGCTTATAGTGTAGGCTTGTGTCAAGTCATGTATAATAATGTTATAATGTAGTATAATGTTGGAATATAATTATTAATAACTTGTAGTGGCTTCCTGAGGTTGATATCTAGGGGACTTCTGTGTGGACCGGCACATGCAGCCTAGTGGTTAATGCACTTGCTTCATGTGACCCAGGAGGCAGTGGGCATATCGAACCCAGTTCGATCCCCGCTTCCGTCCATTTACAGGGGTTTTCCGTGGTTTCCCTCTGTAGTCTAGGCTAATACCGGGATGGTTCCCACAATATAGTCCACAACCGCTTCCTTCCCACTATCCTTTCCATTACCTATAAAACCTTCATCTCATCATCTCATCATCCCATCATCTCATTAATCATTCATCCTGAGCCAATAGATCTTAGTCATCATTACAGTGTGTTGTTAAAACCCAATATATATGGAAAAAAAACTTCTGTGTGGAAATCACTCAGGGGAAATCCCTTAAGTAAATCAGACAGGGAGATCCTCCAAGGGACTCCGCATGATCTAGTGCCAGTATATAAAGACCAGGAAGGCAACCTATGATTCAATTCACGACAAGTGGTTGGACAGTCAACATGTAATCATTATATTTCACTGGAACAATCAGAATTCTCTATTAACATACATGTATTCTATTCATCAGTACAAATAAATATCTAGTTACATTAATTATACAGTGGTACCTTTAGTATCAGTGACAAACTAACTTTGCACCTCAGTCATCACTAACTCTCACAAACTTATTATCAATGTCTGTTGTGCAGGCTTATTAATGAATCTATACCATATACCTAAAAAAAACATGATATGCAGAAATGAAATACCCTCATTTGTTGGAGGTAATACTGTCTGTGACCAATATAATGAGAAATATGTGTGAAAGTCTATTTATTGTATCATTTCTAGGTATAATATATTCTGTTGGAATTAAGATTAGGCAGATATCTCGTAAATAGGTGTATTGGGTTTTAACGACGCACTATACTGATGGCTACGATCTATTGGCGTCGGTGAATGATGAATGAGATGATGAGATGATGAAATGAAAGGTTATTTTATTAGGTGTTCTGGATGGTGGGAAGGAGTCGGTCGTGGCCTCTTGTTAAGGAACCATCCCAGTATCAACCTGAACGACAGAGGGAAACCACGAAAAACCCCTGTCAGGATGGTCCACCATGGCGGGAATCGAACCCCGGTCTCCCAAATGACGGTTCAGTGTGTTACCACTCGGCCACGCGTCTCGGTACTAGGTGTAGGATTAGGCCAATATTAAATAAGAAATCATCACTTTTTTTCAGATTGTAAAATGCAAAAGGCTGGAATAAAATTCCTGTAGAATACCGGTAGTGTATACGATTGACCTAGTGTCAATAGGCACAATTGCAAATTTCACTTCTCATTCTATTTGCGTTAGACCTGCAGCATGGGATTAGTTCCTATCTCTCGTCTGAAGTAACGTATTGAAGTTGATTTCTTATTTTAAATATTTCTTTAATGTTGAAATGTTCACACTCTTACAGGACCACCTGATTGGAGAAGACAGACAGAAGTATAAAATTAAAGGTGGATGCACTGCACTGGTTGCATTATTTATTCTGGGGAAGGTATACGTGGCTAATGCTGGTGATTCGCGTGCAGTTTTAGTTCAAAACAAAATTGCAATGCCAATGTCGAATGACTTCACTCCAGAAACTGAGAGAGCAAGAGTTCGCCATTTAGTAAGTTGGAAGACGCCTTGATTAATTCAGCAATAACTCCGTCGTGATTGTTCAGATTTATTCAGTCAGTTACTTGATAGTATCATTATAGAGACCTAGTCTGTGATAATTAATAAGGATAAAACCAGTGCTGGGTATGGTCCTCCAATGAAGGAACTAGTTCCAGTTCCCATTACGTAATCGAAAAAGAAACTGTTACAGTTCTTCAAATATAAAAGGAACCTAAAAGTTCCTTGAAACTTGAGTTCCTTCAAAGTTTAAATTCACTGCCACTGAGTTTTTTTTCCGTCTGTAGGCCTATGTAGAAGTATTTTCATGGATTTTAAAATGTTGCCAAGGCAAAAGATTGTTACGATATCTCCTATCGTTGAACAATAATTAATACTGGTAATTCAATAATTATTTGACCATTTTTTAAATGATAATTAGATGATCTTGTCATGAGGTCTAGCAGGGTCCAGATGAAACTGAAGTGGTAGGTCACTCGTGGTTGCCCAAGCTCCCTTGTGTGCATCTTGAAAATAATTTAATTCTAATGCACTATTGGTGAAGTCACCAGGTATAGACGGTTTTCTTGAAATGCATTCGCTGGCTATACAAAGTTTGTCAGTTACAATTGACGTTTTTCTCGAACTCTTCACACTCACGCTCGGCTGGTTCGAGCCCTTAACTCTGGCAACGTTGTCTACGTGAAGGGGAGGATGAAACGTAAAGATGCTTACATCTTGATGAAATGAAAATTCATCATGAAACGTATATAGGCCTATATATTTGGCCATCGGGATCTTTTCTGCAATTGTTTTTTACGCAATCTCTTGCCTTTTGGAATCATTTTGTCTGCTATCGTATGGTCATAACAATCTTTTTGTTCACGATCATTTTGTTTGTGATCATCTGGTTGCAGCAATCTATCTGTCCTCAATGATTAATTTTGGTCTCCGCGATAATATGTCCCCACAATGTTATGTCTCTCGTGGTATTATTGCCGCGACCTTATTGCTGCAATCTTCTGAACTTCGTTGACATTATTGAGTCGGTCATATTACCTAGAGTTACTGGCAATATGGAAAGTGGCGTCTTTAAATCGCGCGATAGCATCCCCAAATGATAAATTGAATATACAACATTGTTTTGTACTATTCCATTATACATAATTTCACTTCTCTGTACCGATAACCAAACTCAAACTGGCGTTAAGTATGTATTATTTTGTTTGTAGGCAGCATTGCAGCCTGAACTTTTGGGTGGCGAGTTCACGCATTTAGATTACAACCGGCGACCAGTGCAGAAAGATTTGGGAAAGCGCATACTTTATCGTGATGCTTATATGACGGGCTGGGCTTACAAGACGGTCACACCAACTGATCTTAAAATTCCAGTTGTTTACGGTGAAGGAAAGAGGGTGAGTCCATACAAGATGCATGATAAGGCAATGATAGTTTACAATGAAATATGCAAATAGAAGGTAAAAGTTTGTGAGAAGCTGACTCAAAAATGGCTGGTATTTGTTTTTGAACTACCAGTCACAAATTTATGAAATTGTCTGCTCAAGTGTACCCAAGCTCTCATCATCACACTAAATTAACCAAATTAGGAACTAGCCAGGTCTGTTTCCATCAAACTCCCCCTGTAATGGCAGAGCCACACCAGTATTGTAGTAGGTCTTCAAAGTCCTGTTCTTCCCACCAACATCCTGTTTTCTACTTCTGTGCACACTCCACACTGTTGAGGATAGGGTTGCGGTTCGATGTCATAGCAGATATTGATTAATCAATGGTTTTTATGGTAATCTATCATTTCATGACTCAAAAATTGCCAATTGATACTTGATTATTTGATCAGAGGAAAAAGTTTAAAAAATAATTGGCAAAAATAACAATGAAAAAATAAGCCTCTAATAAATAACCATCATTCATAATCTATAGTGAACCCTCGTTAATCCAAACTTGTTTAATCCAAAATTTGACATCTTTCGAACTTGAAGTCGGTCCCCGGCTGAAGGTATAGGCATTTCAACGTTTATTAATATGGTCAATCTGAATTTGAGCTTATCCGTAATTTGAACCAATATTTTGACCCTTCAATTGATTGGCACTGTTTTCGAAGTGGATAATTCGAAATGGTTTTAGTGTATTCCTTGAAATACTTGAATTTAATCATTATTTTCCCAATTTCCATACTTTTTATTTGATGCATAACAATAAGCCGAAGCCAGCTCAGCTGCTTGCTGCTTTAAGTGTGTCATCCAAATGTGCTCTGAGCCTTGATTGACAATCCGAGATTAATGATAAGCTCGGAACACTCGTTCGTCTGTAACACTCGGGACGGCCGAGCGTCAATGGAAGCGGGCTGTATAATGATCGTGCGTTGTCGGCTAGCCGAGTACACACGATCAGTGAAGGGGTCAGTTTCTCTCACCTGTGGCATAACTTTCTCGTGCGCACAATATGAAATTGCTTCAATTCTAACCGGGAAGTGTGATGATTTTCGTGTAGAATGAGTTTTTTGATTAATCCGAATTTTTATAAATCAAAATCATTTTTTTGGGGTCCCTTGCATTTCGGATTAACGAGGGTTTACTGTAATAGTACCCAAACAATTATGGAAAAATAAAAAATACGGTAGGCACCTAACTTCTTGATACCATTGGCCAACCTTTCTTGTTGGAAGCAGACATGCAACTTTTGTACCTAGTTTCATAACATTGATAAATAATAAAATGAATAATAAATCATTGTTAATAATTGATTTTAGTCAATTATTTATTTATTTATTAGACGAGCTTTAGCGAGTATTCAATTTGTCGTACTGAAAAAAATTGGTGTTCGTTTTTATGTTTTTATTTATTTATTTATTCATTTATTAATTTTTGTTTTTTTGTCAGTCCTCCACAGGTCAAACGGCTTCAGCTATCAACTTCAAACTTTTTTCATTATGGTTCCTCTTCTAACTTAGATCTGTATTGTTTTGTGGCATTATTGGGTGGTAACTTTTAGTTTTATGAATTTTTGAAATTTCAAAAATTCCCGTTAGAATAACACGAAAATATTTTTATTTTCAAAAAAAAAAAAATTTTGTGTGAAGTTGAACTACAATCTGATACACATTTCTGGAAATTCTCAGCTTGATCGGGTCAGCCATTTTGAAGTGGAAACATAAAATGTGCTAAATTAGTACCACTCGAAGCAGTTTTCACTCATTTATAACTTAAATGTCACCCAATTGGTGAATGTAGGCAAAAGTTTGGCAAAAAAATCGACATACTATTACTATCTGCTCGTCTAACAACGCATATATGGCGTTTTCCTAGTTTATTTATTTTCATCCAATTAGGAATTACAGCATCTCACATAATACATAGTAAAAGTTGGGTTAAAATCTAATTCATATAGATAGTCAGATTAGGAAATGAAAACAGTCAGAGTTAAAATAACGTAGTAATAAAAGTCGGAGTTGAAATACCGTAGTAATGAAAGGTGTAGCTCATTTGTAAATAACATTTAACCAAACATACATCACAATAAGATTGAATATCACAAACAAATATTGAAATTAGTAAACATTAAACAATGTAACAACTGTTATAAATGAACAATAATAATAATAATCTCTCTTTAGTAATCTACATTAAGCAATATATTGAAAAAGTAAGTCTACCCACATTTATGGCAGCATAGACATTGTATTATAAAATGATTTTTCAATTAAGAATTGTTTGAGAATAATTTTACAGGATGTTGAATTTGTTATAGTTTTTATACAAAAAGGTAAAGCATTGTAGAGTATTATACCATTATATGTCGCATCTTGTTGAAATAAAATTGTTTTGTGTGCCAAGCCACAAATTTCATTTTTACTCCTAGTGTTATGGTCATGTTTATCCACGTTAATTTCTAGCAATGACTTGGATGTTTTTATTCTAATAATAATTTCATAGATATACAAACAAGGCAGTGTCAATACACCCAGAATTTTGAAAAGTTTTCTACAAGAATGACCCTTCCAATTTTTAAATATGATTCTCATGACCATCTTTTGTATTATAAATATTTTATGTCCACAGGTTGCTCCCCCCCAGAATATAATTCCATATCTTAGTAATGATTCAAAATATCCATGATATATCAATTTAATATGGCTAACTTTAAACTGCTGACCAAGAATACGAAACGCAAAACAAGCTTTATTTAATCTTGCCGACAAATTTTGGACATGCTCCCTCCAGTTAAAATTATTATCAATATGAACCCCCAAGAATGATCTTGAATTTACTGCTTCTATATTATGTATACCATTAACAATAGATGGGTTTGCATCATTTTTTGAACAATTGTGTTTGTTTTGGAAAATCATTGAATTTATTTTAGTATTACTTAAAACCGATCTATTAATTTCAAACCACTCATTAACCTGCTCCAATGCAACATTTATTTGATGACTGGCATTTTTTACATTATTGTCACTTATAACTACTGTGGTATCATTAGCAAATAATGTTATTTTAAAATTTGGGGAATTACTGGCTGATGCATATTGATTAGTGAGTCTCCTTCGATCTGCTATTTCTGGCCTCAGTGTCTGTCTTTCTCTTCTTGGTTAACTTATTTTGATTCTTCCATTTCATACTAGGTATACTAGATACTATTAGAGTTAATAAAATATGCACTTTAAATCGCATTTTCTCTATGTTGTAACTTACTTTCTTTACAGAGCCGAGTTCTTGCCACAATTGGAGTGACCCGTGGTTTTGGAGACCATGATCTAAAAGCTTTAAACTGCAACATTCTTATAAAGCCATTCTTATTGTCTCAGCCAGAAGTGAGTATTCTAGTCTGTGTGTAGTGATCACCAACACTGCATTTCATAGGTTATGTTGTATTTTTTTGTTCAGTTTAACTGGGACTATTTATGGAGTCAAATATCAGTCGATTGTTTTAGTTTGAGAATATTGAATATTCAAACATCGACTTGTCAATATGTTGATCCCAAACATCTCTTCCATCATCGAGAATATATAAAAACACAAATAAGCCTTTTGAAACCTCCGTGGAAAAGTGAAGTTCATTTTTTTTTGTAGTAAAAGGTGTATTTTTTGTATCACAAATTTAAAAAAAATCCTTATTGAAAATGTGAACAATTAAATATATTTATCAAAAAATTGGTCGATACTTACATGTGTAGCTGTGCAACACTGATGCTAAACCCTTGGCCATTGCACATGGTATAGATGTCGGCACGCTGTAGAACCTTATAAACCTTGAACGTTGAAACCTTTCCTCTGCCATTTGTCTCGCAAGCATAGTGCAAACTTTTGACTTGAGTTTCGAAACATCGATAAATAATTAAATGATTAATAATCGTTGATCGATGGAATTTATTAATTTCTGGCTGATATAAACTGATAGCAGGGATTTATTAAAAGTGTTCGCTCTAACATGAGCGTGATTCAGGGTGATGCGCAAAATCACAATTTTTTTCATACTTTTTCATAATCATACAATTTGACCTACTATTACGTCATTTTTTCATCTAGATATAAAATGGAGTGCACTTTTCATGTTCATCACCATAAAATGTGTTTCTTTTTATGACATCAACACGAAATTATTTTGAAGTCGATCGAAATCCATAGGCCTATTTCTATCGTTTTGTGTCATCAAATAAAATATATTCAGACAATTTTCTTCATTATTGAATAATAATAATAATAATAATAATAAAACAGACTTTATTTTTGAGGTATAGCATTATGGATACATAATATGGTACATTGTAGGCCTAAAACGCTATCTACCAAAAAAGCGATATTCAGTATGGAAGTAGGCGAGCTGTCTCACAGGGACTGCTTGCTCTACCTTGAATATGCATGACTCGTTCCTAAAACCCAATGGTAAAAAGTAAAACCCCACTAAATCCAGGCTTGACACGCATTAGTCATCATCTCGTATCATGAAAGTGATTCATAATTCGAACTTATTTTGTCTTCAAATGCTAGTTTATAACTTGAGTAGGCTATCATTGTTCAACTCTTTGAGTTTTTCTTTCGATACACATAGTGAGTACGGTGCTTACTATTCAAGTATTTTCTTTTTCTTCGTGATGACACTCATATCTCGCCACGTCCTTAACATAGAACCATTCAGTGGCGGCTGGTGACCCGAACAATGGGTGCATAGCCTCACAAGTAGCCCTCCAGGGTGATATCTTTTACACCTATAGAAAAGACACAATTTCGTCATTTTAGATTCATATTTACATCTCGACATTTATTTCTATTCATAACTAGGCCTGAACCACAATCTTTTTACCTTGTCTGTGTGGATTCAATAGAGAATACCATCCAGAATTAATTGCTGCCCTAACGCACATATTTCGATGTATTTATTTGAAAATTATTATTTAAAAAATGAGTTTTTATAAAAGATGAGTTTTCTATTGATTCACATGATTAGTAAGCCTATAAAACTGACATGATTTTCCAGCATGAACATACCTAATGACAGTTTCCAAGAGCTTGGTATGGAACTATCTAAATTATTAATAAGCACGTGAAGATCTATGGCGGCTCAAAACATCCAGCCGTTTATAGTGAGAGATTGAGAAATGCCGAGAGAGCCAGGAGCTGTGAGTGTGTGTTGTCTCGAGTGGTTTATTTTTGGCAGAGTTCAAGCAAATTCTACCTTGCTTGAACGAAAGGCCGTTCAGCACATTCGTGAGGCTAAACAAATGCACTTCCTCCTCCACTGCATGCTCACTTTGCCGACCTATTCTGATCTGCTCCGAGTGTCGAGCCATGCAGAGGCATCACGCACGGGTAGGCAGGATAGGCGTTAGCCGGCTACCCTAATGATTCCAAAGGCGGCACAGCCACCTTTAGAATGCATTGGTACCTTATATTTCTTTGAAGTTTCTTCACATTTCATCATATTTAGAAGGAAATGAATAATAATTTGGAAATGTTTCATAATTGTATTAAAAAAAAAAGATTTTGTACTATCAAAATTAACTAATAGTACGCACTACTTGAACAAAAACGGTTTGCTTGTAGAGCTATTCGGTAGGGCTGTGCGAGACTCGAAATTTTCAAGCGAGTTCGAGTCGAGATCGAGACTCGAACTCGCTCAAAAAGATTTTTTTCCAGATCAAAATTTCGAGTCTCGAAATACTTTCAGGTCTCGAACGTTTTCGAGCGAGCAAGAATAAACTTGTCATCTTTTTATCATTCAACATAATGGTATTAAATAATAAATATATAGTCTGAAATAGTATTTATCTGAAACTTATGAAAAAGTTTTGTGTCTGTATTTCTCCCTTCGATTTTGCATATAGAACTTGCTGAATGATAACAACGCAAATCATTTCACAATTTCAGTTGCACCGGACTGAATGACTCCGAGTGACTGAGTTCAGTCGTAGTAATCACCAGACACGCATACGCGTCTCTATCCCTTCCCCAGTTCCTCCCCCTCCCAAAACTCTTCAAAGACAGATTAAACGTCATCACGAGTGTTGCCAAGACACTCGGGACAGCCGAGCGCCAATGGCAAAAAGTTCACGCGTCGTCATCGGCGAAGTTAGCCGATCATGTAGCTCATCAGTAGCAAACTTATCAAGTAGTTTCGCCCGGTTTCTCTCGTACGCAATACAAAATTGTCGTAATTCTAACCGGGAAGTGATGATTTTCGTGGCTATCTTTTTTAATATTGATCGTATCCACTTCAAATTTTGCACTTGGATAACTTTCATGCTGAAACTGCAAAAAAAATGAAAATGAAATAAAAAGCAACAATGTACCGTAAGATGGGGTAATGCCGACCACGGGGGTAATTCTGAACACAGGATGCCTTTTTTTTTTAGAATATTATATTTTTCGAAATAATGAAGGCAGACTGTAACTGAAATGATCACTGATTTGGGAACTCAATAAAGTGCATTGTGTGAGAGTTTGTTTGTATTTGGTCACCTGGTATTTCTGGAAAAATAATAATATCACTTTTTCAGTTTTGAAGAGTTTTTGGATGTTTGAAAAAATGTTATATCTGGTGGGTAAACTTCTTTACCTACCAAGCTAAATGTATTGCTATACTACTCTGCCATCTATGGTGATTTCACACATAGCTTCAAACAGGATGTTGATACTATGTGAGTCAAATAGGAAGTGGAATTCTAAAGCATGGTAAATTGTGGGGTAATTCTGAACAGCCTAGGCATGTGAGGGACTGTGTTTACTTTCATGTTCCATTTGGTGCAGCAAACACAAAACTGCGAGATTTCTCTTGGACACAATTTGTCATAAAGGTAACTATAAAGAAAATCATCCATATTCCAACAAGTTATGTATATTTACTCACAAGAATGAACCTAATGTAAATGATTAATTGTATGCTTCAAGCTTAGCTGGAAGTACAAAAGCACTCCTAGGCCTAACCCTACTTTATTTTTCAGATGCCTAGGAACTATAAGCCGAAAGTCGTATCAAGTAACTATCATTACAGCCAAGAGGTTTTGGAAAATACACTTTCATTAATAAAAAGAAAAAAGATTACTCTCAATGCAGCCAGTAAGAAGTATGGGATTCCAAAAGGCACGCTTCATGCCAAGATCCATGGCACATATTCATCGTCACAGGTAGGATGTCCAAGAGTGTTCAACGAAGAAGAAGAAGAATTGTTGGTTCAAACATTGGAAGTTACGTCGGATTGGGGATTTCCGTTGGACACAAAAGATTTACGAAAGATTGCGAAATGTTACTTGGATCGATCAGGAAAAACTGTCGCACGATTCACGGACAATTATCCAAAATCGGATTGGGCACGAGGGTTCATGAAGAGACACAGCTCAAGGCTATCTGCCCGCATGTCAAATAATATAAAACGTGCAAGGGCTGCTGTTGACAGTGATATATTATCAAAATACTCCGACGAATTAAATTCATCTTTGGAGGGCCTCGGACCGGAGCAAATATTCAATTTCGACGAAACGAATTTGACCGATGACCCTGGAAAAGCCAAACTGATTTTCAGGAAGGGGGTGAAATATCCCGACAATGTTGTCAATCATACTAAAAGTAGTATTTCGTTAATGTTTTGTGTTTCTGCCAGTGGTGTGCTCCTTCCGCCATATATAGTGTACAAAGCCGGAGGTATGTGGGACTTATGGCGTAAGGGTGGTCCAAAAGGTGCCCCTTGTTGTAACGAAGCTTGTTGCAAACAAGGAAGCAGGTTCAATCGTACGGGGCATGGTTGGTTTGATGCCGTTTCATTTACGGATTGGTTCACTCGTTCGTTTTTACCTCACGCAATTCGGTTAGGGAAACCAACTGCACTAATCGGCGATAACTTGGCATCGCACTTCTCCCCTGATGTTCTTCAACTGTGTCGCCTACACAAGGTACGGTTCATTGCTTTACCACCAAATAGCACACACTTGACTCAACCTCTTGATGTTTCATTTTTTGGTCCTCTCAAAAAAGCATGGAGAAAAATGCTAAGGGATTGGAAGCGATTACATCCCCGCTCCTCGGCTGTAGATAAAACACAGTTTCCTGGTATGTTGAAGCAGCTCTTGCTAGAAATTCAGACCAACGCCAAAGCCAATATCATCAGTGGATTTGTTGCGACAGGAATTTTTCCTGTGGATAAAGAAAAACTTCTAAGCCGCATCCCAAGGCACAGTGTAAGTGGAATGCCAAACCAAAATGTTCCCAGCCTCATGAATGAAACTGTCATCTCTTTCCTCCAAAGTCAGAGGGCTACAGCTCCGAGGGCAGCTCCAAGAAAGAAGAGCAAATTGACGGTGATTGCTGGGCGATCAGTGGCCGCTGAAACTTCAGAAGAAGAAGATGATGAACCTCCACTCGATGTTGAGGACAGTGATGCAGGCAACGGTGACGACGCTGATGAATGTTCGGTCAATGGTAACGAAAATGGTTCAGAAGAAGCCAATATCACAGAACTGTCGGACGAAGACTGGTCAAGCGAGGATGAGATACCGCTGCGACTTGTTTCGGCAAGAGAAGCGTCTGTTTCTTCAAATAACGTACCGGTACCTGGGCAATTTGTGCTGGTTGCATTTGAAACGAAACGAGATTTATTGGACAGAGTCTATTTGGGACAAGTTTTGCAGTATGATGTTGAACGCTCAGAAACCGAAGTTAAGTTCCTAAAGGCCGTTGATAATTGTAAACTAGTATTCCGCTTTCCTGAGAACGACGACATTTCCTGGGTGAAGAAGAATCAAATTCTTGATGAAGCCATTCCACCTTACACGTTGGACAGGCGAGGCACCTGCACGATTTTCAAACATCCAGTTGATGTGAATGAGTGTTGACATGTAAATATTGTAATCTCTAATAATGAATAAAAATTAGTTAAACTGTCGCGTTTTGGTTTTTACTATTTTGGTAGACACATTTTCACAACGTTTAGAAACTGTAATAATCATCCGAAAATCATAATTTAAAAAGAATTACATAGCTTGTTGTGATATCTATTTTAAATCAACTCTTTGAACTTCCTAGTGTGAAACCTTGAATTTTAATAATATTAAAAAAAAAAACGATGCAACGTCAATCAAAATATACTTTATCTATCTGGATAAACTAGTGAGTAACGGCCATTTCAATCAGTACATGCGTGTGACAGATAATACCTATTCGATTTTTTCATACGAATCCACCCAGGTGTTCAGATTTACCCCATTGTATGTGTGCTTCAAGACATTGTACCTTTTATACAAGTGTTCAGTATTACCCCACAGTGGGGTAATGCTGAACACTAGATATAAAAATTTGTAATTAATTAGTGCTGATGGTTGAAAATTTTGTACTTATACTATTTTTGAACTACTTCCACCAGTAATGCTTTGTGCCAAAAAAAATCAACACTTATTAATTACACCTTCCGTTATTGCTAAAAGAAGAGTAAAAGTGTTCGGTATTACCCCATCTTACGGTACATCATTATTTGGTTTTTACGAAATTTTCAACAGTGAAAATTATTTTTCGTATCGTTTTTTTGATATTCCTGCTATATTTCAAAATACGATTTTATTTACAATTTTTATTTTTTTTTTAATTAAATTTTCTATAAAATTTTCTATAAAATTTGTGCTCGAACTTGCTCGAACTAAAATTTGTGCTCAAACTCGTTCGAACTAAAATAGTGCTCGAAACTCGCTTGAAACTCGCTCGAAAAAAGGCAATCTCACTCGAAACTCGCTCGAACTCAAAAAGCTCCGCTTGCACAGCCCTACTATTCGGTTTATTCTCAAGCACAGTCTAGATAAAAGGGCCAAACCTAGTAAAAACGTCAGTTGAAAGATTGAATTTCAGAGTTGACCAGCATTGAAATATTGTCGGCTTTGCTTCCATGAGAGAAAACAAATTATGGTATTAGAAATAGCAAACTAGGGATACTCTCTCTTCCCATTCCTGACTGATGAAGGGCAACAACTAAATTTAAGTCTAATAAATACCTACATATTTATGGCATTTCAATTCCATCAATTCTCAAAAATTGGAAATTCAGACTCCAGTGTAGCTCAGTCGAAAGTCGAATGTAGAGTGCCCATTTACTTTATGTTGAGAAGTTTTTGGTGCGTACATAGCTTACGATAAGATGGCGATTTCATACTGACAATTTTTTTTGTGTCAACATTTTCATATATTACGTACTTTGTATTCTGAAAAGAAAAATCAAGAATTATTCTTACGTACACTACGATTGTTTTTGCGTGACACCTCTGGAGCCATGCAGCACAGTTAGATGTATGACAAGTTGCAGGCACAACCTTGCAGGCAGTCAGCAGCGTGTAGGTTTTGTTGGAAGTACATTTGAAGCTGCAGACATTCAACAACGAATAACAATGTTATTATTATGTTTTCATTATAAAGCTGTATTTTTCTCAACAATGATTGCTAGAAAAAAACATTATCCATGTTACGAAATGAAAGAAAATATTTGTTCAAGATGAATTGATTGAAAAATATAGCATAATGTCGGCAAACTATAGGAAGTGGTGTCTCTTGGCAGTGAACAAGCCACCACTGGAAGCATTGTTGTCGTTTGCAAGTTGCGACTTGCTAGCTGCTGGTAAATAACCCCATGGTACTAGATCACCATAGTAACTTTGAAAAAAGTTACAAAAGTAAACTGCACTACTGTACCAAGAATACATTCTCCTCCAAGATTACGAAGTTTATTTGTTTCAAACTTCAATTCAGTTTTTCCCTCGTCTCAAAGTCTCATCTACAGTCCTTTTATGTTTTATTGACTTTTTCCCAATGCACAAAGCAGGCCTACGTAATATCTTGTTGTACTTGCCCGTGTATGGCGCGGTTTATTGAGATGGTATCTCGCGCCCCGGTTTCTTTGGGTTGTTTCACTTGGATTCGACACTAGCGATCAGCCGACTTGACACAGGCAACATGGGGGAAGCATGAACAGCATTACTTCGACAATTGAGTGTCTACTACACATCCTAATAACATTTGCCCTATTTTTTTCATTTCAACTTTTTTCCCAGTTATTAATTCTACAATTTGATATATCTTCGTAATAATTCCGAATTAACGAGGATTTACTGTAATAATCTTGAACTAAAAGTACCACAACCTCACCTAATTCACTCATTCCACCCAAATCAGTCTAATTAGACATAGCCCTTTATGTGGTTAACTTCTGTATCACTGCTACTAGAGCAAAATCTTTGATTTATATAACCACCAAAAATCAATATTTTAGATTTGACAAACAAAATTATATGATTCATCAAACCACAAAACTACAGTGATCAATGTCTGATGAATTCATAATTGATCATCGTTTCCTTAATTGTTTATCAATGGTATGCCCAATTATTATTATAATTATTGATGTTATTAATTTATTATTCAATTTATCTGTTGGTTCTTTGTAGGTGACAATCTTGGACATTCACACTGAGCAGATAACAGATTCCGATGTGCTTGTTCTGGGCACTGACGGTCTCTGGGACGTCACGAGTAACGAGAGGGCGGCAGAAATTGTACAAAAGAGTCTAGATCATTTTCCTGCGAATGATAAGCAGAGACTGAAATACCGGTAATGTTTCGTTTTAATATAAATTACAGTACTGCCTCTGGGCAATAATTGTCTCTATTTTTAGTAATACAAATCCAAGTTATATGATATTTTTCATATTTTGTGAAGGACGTGCAGACACAATAGAATATCGTATTGTCCTGAATATAAGCTGAGAGTTTTTGCCGTAATTTAAAGTTCAAAAGTCACCATCGGCTTATTTGCGAATCTCGGCTTATAATCGGTCAAAAACACGTTTCTTTCAATTATAATTGTGCCTACTCTGCTAGATGTGCACTCAGTGAATTATATGTTTATTCAATTCAGAAGGTAGAATTGACAGATTATTCTCCATTTCATTCTTTTTCTTCATAAAACATGTAGGCCTACATTATGAAAGAAAATAGCTGACTGGGAATTAAGACACTAATAAATCTATCAGTTGATACTTCCCGAACATTAACGATAGGAGCTCCGATTACGATCAAGAGTTTCTGACATCTGTTTAATGTCAACTAACATCTGTCCTTGCAAGTTTTCAGTGAAGTGGAAGGTTGAGGACTGAGGGGACTGTGTTACCAATCAGAGGGAACCTGATACAGTAGAACGTAGTCGCTTATACGACTGAGGGGACTGGGGAAAATAATTGTGTAAACGGATAATCGTATAAATGAATAAAATGATCGTATAATAAACCCTATATGTAAATATAACAAAAATGCATATTTTATGTTTCCACAATGTTGAAACTGGATGAACTAATAACTATTCGAATATCAAGGAAATCAACTCAGTTACCGCCTAAAGATCCCGATCTTTCAAACCGGAAGTTTAGGCTTTTTTTTATAATGAATGCAAATACGTGTAGGAATTAACTGTCTTGGAATTGATTACACATGGCTGTACTACCTAGAAGTTGAAAAAATCAAATCAAATTAACTCATTTACTGAATACTAAGTGTTACATATCTCAAACAAGGCAAAGAGTTGGTGCATCACAAATCATTAAAAGGATTAAATTATATGTATGATTTATTCGATATACTGAGCAACTACATCAACCCTGTAATAGTGGTGGCCGACCGTATCACGTTATGCGATTATCAAATTATTAAATGTAGAATTTTATATTGTGCACTACTATTTACTTTGACTTGGCAATTAATTAAAAAAGATACATTCAAAGAAAATACAACGTTACGTGGTGACGGTACTGGTCTTGACGGTCTGTTCTCGATGCCCCCGAGCGATTCTCCACTGCTCCGTGACGCCTTGACGATCGACTCGACTGTGTTTGACAATGGGCCTTATGGTTGTTGCTATGTTCTCCTTAATGGAAATGCTCTTTGCTTCTTCTTCACTTCTTTATTTCTTCATTTCTCTGCTGTTGGTCTTTGCCCCCTTGCCTTTGTTTGCCTCTCGTGTCTCTTTGTCTCTCGTGCATGTCTGTTCAGTTCAATCGCTTGGCTTGAAGTGTTTCTCTTCCAATCACGCGTCCATCTGCCTCATTGGTGTGACTTCGAGTGTTCTTCTCATGTAATGTGTTTATCATACCTTCCAAAAACTGGTGCGTAGTATGCCCATTGCTTCGAGATCTTTCTTTCATTTCGGTTCCGTCTATAAGCCCTCCTTGATTTGTTGTTGGGCAGTGTGCCATACCGACACATCTGTGCTTTCATAGTTGCTCACCAGTCGTGGGCGGGCTTCTTAAATGGTCAGAGTATAGCACCAACAGGCCCAACTGCGTCATCCATGGAAGTCTCGAGAACGACTTGTTTACTTCTGCCACCTGCTTCTGTGGCTAATGAACTTCTTCGGAATTCTATATTGATATTGCTTCTATGAATTCTACTATTGTAAAATACTTTCACACTTTGAGGAAGTCAACATAGTTGATCATCATTACAAAACAATTTACATTTATGAAATAATAATAAAACCAAAATTGATGTGTGATGACTGTAACAAAACTAGAGAATTATTTGTTGAGCAAAACCAAATGTTACAATGTATTGGTTTTTATTAACAATGATTGAATTTGTGTTGTTTTACGGTGCTTCAACGTCGAGGTTATTTGCGCCGAATTAACAATGATGTATATGTCATGCTTCAACACTATTTTCGGATTGAGTAATTTGAAATAATTTGCGTGACTCCTTTGAATTGATAATTATTTTCCCAATTTCCATCCTTTTTATTTGACAAGTAAGAATAGGCCAACGCACGTTGAGCTATGTTTGTGTCATCTGACCGAGAGGGTCTGACCTTGACGTTGACGAACATGACACCAAATGACAACACTATGCTGTGCTCAGAACGTTTGTTCGTCACACGGTCACACCATCGATTTGGGACAGCTGAACACCAATAGAAGCGGTCTAGCGAGCGGCGGAACTAGCGGAGTAAACACGAGCGACCGTGTTGATGCCCTAGCAACAGTTTCTATCTTTCTGCTGGTCACTTGCGGTTCACTACTATCGTTTTCATTGTTTAGCTAAAATGTCATCAATTGATGCTAATTCACTTGTAATAATATCACTGTTGATGTTCACAAAATCCTTTCACCACTCGTCATTATCAAAAATACAACCACTTCTCGTGAAGGTTACAAGAAAAGTGAACATAATCAGCTGTTGCATAGATAGTTGGATACAAGTGCTACAACGCGCCTGATTGGTCAACTGAGATAACGCGAGATGTCCTGATGAGGTGCCATTGTCACTAAAAAAAGCAGGCATGCTTGCACACCTGTTGTTTATGTTTTGGGGTTTTACCCAAGCTTGGGTTTTTACGACTTTTTGATGACCACCTGAAGGAATCATAAATGTAGGAAGGGGACAAGAAATTGAGGCTTATTTACAGAAGTCGTAAATAAATTAGTTGTATAACATGAAAAAATTAACATGCAGTCTTATGGAGAATGGTTGGGACCGCCTAGAAAAGTCGTATAGATGTAAAAATCATATATAAGACGTTTCACTATACTGCTTATATGAACAGTCTTGTCAAATAGTTTATATTAATGACACTCGGGATGATCGCTTGTTTGCCCCATACCTTAACACTGATGACCAGTTGTTTTTTGACACTTGAAGTGGGAGTGTCACTCACTGCGCGTCACAAAATAATTACAGAAGACCGAAAAAAGCATGGGTGTCGATGTGCGTGACAAGTGATGACAAACGTACCTGTTGATTAACTAACATTACAGCAATTTCATTCTCTTTATTCATAATTATTTTTCATTTTTATTGAATTGTGTACTTGCATTATAGCTTCTATTCACCTAGAAATCCTTTCTTCAGTTGTTGATCTGAAAGTTTAGGGGGTCGGCTTATATTCGGGGCCGGCTTATATTCTGGACAATATGGTACTATGCATATTCGCATATTAATTAGATGAGCGTAGCAAAGACTCAATCCCACTCTTATAGCCTATAGGGCTTTGTCTGTGTGTTTGTTTGTTAGTTTGTTTGCTTGTTTGTTTGTAAGTACTGCACAGGTTGCAGGGCTTGATTGATCAACATGAAACTTTTTTTGTACGGGCAAACTCATACTACTTAGAACTGTATAGTTTTTGGAATGAATTGGTCAGACCGATTTTGAGAAATATCATCTCGAAGTTTCTAAAATCTCCGTAAGATTTGGCTGGGCGGAAAATGTTGAAAAATAAAATCTCTCCAAATGAGATAGAATTTTCTACACATTATCACCATTTTGTATGTATTCTAATCAGCCATTTTGAAGAAAAAAATTGAAATAACTGTTTTTATTCATGAAATATATTATACAAATAACGGCAGAATTAGGTCGCCGAGATTCACTGCTTTCCAGATTCGATATTTGCCCAACAATGAAGTATTTTTCATATGCGTCACAATGTGTATAATACCGGAGTCAATGAAGTAGCAAAGGTAGACTACTTTAACGACTCTTATTATACCAGATATCTCGCTCATCTTACAACGCATATGCTGCGTTTGCCTAGTACGTAATATTATATGTAATATAGGGTTTCTTAACGTAGGGTACTGCTGTAGTGATTTATACTAAGCATTTATTATTGCTTCAACTAAATGAATTAATACAGGGGCTTGAAGGCATGTCAAAGGTAAGGTTATTTTGCACCCAGTTTTACACCTTTCATCTTGAGCCCATTCATTATCCAAGGGCGAATTGGCCCGGGTTGCAGTGCGACGATCACCGACTGGGCTGCTCCCATCTTGATTTAGTTTGGGCCCGTAAACTGTAGCTAGACAGGGTACTAAATTTTAATTTCATATTATTCAGAAAATATAATTTATTTAATTTCAGTGATTACAATATTACAAACTAAAAATTAATACTATTTTATACCCGTTCACAAATTACGTCTAATGACCCATTCATAACAAACGTAAAAGTAACCTAAACGTTAAAGCAACGTGAAATTTAGCTGTTCACATACAAATAAGCAGTTAGCCCATAGTTGATAGAAAATCATAATTGATTATTTGAATCTAATGGGCCTACAGAATATTTATTTATTCTCTTTAATCTCTATCTAGGAGGCACTGGAGTGCTTTCAATTTCAATTTGTTTCATTTCATCATTATAAATGATTTCCTTTGAAAGATTCTAAATTATAATCATCCATAATTATTTATTCATTCATTTTTCAAGAGTGTAGACCTACCTCCACAATCGAAAAAGAGGGTAGGTCCTAAATAATCAAGTCGACATAACTGTCGCACGGAGGTAAGGTTTTGCCTACATATCCAACTTTGTTAATTGAAAAAGAAGTTTACAAACTACATTTGTTTTGTAAGTAAAAGACCATGTATTATTCTTGAATAGGCCTACATGCACGATTTACAAATATGTAAAATGTTTGCACACCATTATTTAATCATAATATATTAAATATTTAAATTATTACCTGAGTGCCATCTAGACAATTCTTGAAAACCTTTATACAGATTGAATGAAAGAATCTGATTGGTCCATTCATTTCAGATTCAAACACACATCAGTTTTTAAAGACTGCACAAAATGGGGTCTCAAGTAATAATTTGAATATGTGATTGCTTGATATTGAATAATACAAACATTTTCTATTTTTCAATTATTTTGAATATGAGGAATAATAATTAAGGAATAATACGTAAAGCCTTTAATTACGAGACAAATTTTGTTTTAAAACTTTTTGTAGTCAAAAGTGGGACTGGGACGAAACCTCACCTCCGTCCTTCTGTTGTGTCAATTGTCATTCACCCTCTTCGACACGTTTCAAAACTGAATGAATGAATAATTAATTAATTATGAATGATTTTTATTTCAAAACATTAAAAATGAATTAGAGTTGTAACAATGAAATGAATCAATTTGGAGTTGAGAGCATTATAGATTGAGAGCCTATATAAATCTTCTATAAGTTCTCTAGATTGAATTATATGTACATTTTTTTTTTCATCTCACAATTTAAATTAGTTACCGTATGTAAGTTTTGATGTTAGCAGCTCGATTTTGCATTTCATTTATGTTTGTGTTCATGCTACGTTTGTTATGAGAGGGCCATTATGGTTTTATTTTTCAAATGTCAATCTTACTGTGTTCAATTGCACAGTTGTGCAATTTTTACAAACATTAGTTGTTGTAATATTTGTCTCTGAGCCCTATTTTTAATCGCTGACTGGGACCTTTTCACCCAGTCTGCCCCTGTATTATCTCATGAAATTCTGTTTTTTCTATGCTAGTCCTACGCCGACAGATCAAAGTCATCAGTAGAGTGTTGTTAAAGCCAATATAAAATTAAATTAAAAAATCTATGCTTGCAATGAATTAGAAAGTCATCAATCGAGTACTTCATAATCGGCAAAAAATGACTCGGATGACAATGCGACGTGAAACCCAAATATTAATTTCAAGTACCTCATAGTCATAGGCATAGCAATGTGAAATTAAGAGACAAAAATAATGTACAGAAAACAATCATGCACGCTTCTATTATTCCAATAGTATAAGTTGTAATTGGATGAAATTTTCTGAATAAAATGTCTTTTTGTAAGATGTATCAACATACTAAATACTAAATTTATTTTTGTTTGTAGATACACATCTGCTGCCCAAGACCTTGTAATGCATTCCCGCGGCAAACTGCAAGATAGGAATTGGCGCACGTCCGAAGGTAAAGCTGCCACAATCGATGATATTTCCGTGTTTGTCATTCCGTTGGCACCATACAAGGAAGAGTTTGCTGTGTGGAAACGCGATCACGATGGTATCAGAGGAATGTATGATAACACGGATACTGGAGATGGGTTCGGTAAACTCTCTTTGAAAGCATCGCCAGTTGCTTCCGAGAAAGTGGTGGCACATGTTACTGGTAATTTGAATGCGCAGGACATTTTGAGTGAGACGGCAAATGTGGCGGGGCTCGTCAACGGCACTATTTCAGACCTTGAGATAGACGACGTAGAAGAAGAAGTGATGGTTATCGAAAGGGTAGCTCAAAGTGCAGCGATTGTTTCTCCTAGCTTGGAATTAGTCTCTGAAGTACCACCAACTGAGACAAACACTTGATCTTGAAATGCCACTGCACACTCTGTCATATTGCACAATCATTTTTTTTCTGACAAGTAATTCCTCTAATTTGCAGAATATATTGTTCGACTGAAACTTACAATAATTCCGTATTATACTAAGCATTTTTTCATGACAGCTAATTTAATTAATGGTTTTAATTCTTCTTCTTTGAATGAAACTTGAGTAATTCCCGATTATTATGAAATAAGTTTCTGGATTTTATGTATTACTGTACTTTGAGAATTTCATATGAATAATCCATGCTCATGTATATTTTGTTTTATTGGAGGTCATATATTTTAATTACATATCTTAGGATTATTATTTATTATTGCAAATTATGTTATATTACGTACAGTGTGAATAATGATACTTCGTTGGGTTTTACTGATCTTTCAGTATTGTTATTACTGATCCCTGTTGGCTTATTCCATAAGTTTGTATGAAAAAATGTATGTCTAAATAAATATTCCATGAATCTATTTATGATGACTGGTGTAACCAAATCTGTTGATGTATTATTGAGCTATATTTTCAAGTCTTATTTAAAGTTTGACTAAAATGCCTAATTGACAGACAATTCAAATTCAAATTCAAAATTCATTTCATTCTGTTACAGAATTACATCGTGTAGGCCTATGCATTGCCTCTTGAAGGGCACAAAAGAAAACAGTTATGAATAAATACTTGGAGTTCAATCTGCTTATAATTCATATCTGCTCGTGTTTTCATGATGCACAGGGCCGTATTTAGGCTTTAGCAACCTAGGCAGCCTTCTATAGGATGGCAAGTTCTCAGGGGCAGTATTTTGCCTAAGGCTGTAAACACTATTATATTCTCAATATTTTTCAGAAACTTATGCAAATGAAAAGATGCAAATAAATGATTGCATTAAAATGTTTAATACAAATATTAGGCCTAATATTAGAGACAACTTTGAATATATATTTTCATCAATATTAGAACATTCCAAAAAATAATTTCTTCATTCGTATCAGCCATTTAGCTAAATTAGTCTCTTCATCGTACGTAAGAATTCTTATTTTAGAAATATTGTGTATTGGCAAAGACTGACTTTGACCCGGGCATACATTACCTCATCGGGGTTTAATAAAGTATAACTTCAAATAAGAATAAAAATACAATATAAAAATAATGTGAAATTATACTTTGAATTTGAAAGTAAGATGCATGTTTGTACTTTATTCATAAAACCTACATCACAAAATCTAACAAGATAAGTTAGGTTCTTTGAACTTATAACATTTAAATTTTTCAAGATTTCAAGTGCTCCCAATCAAATGTAGGCTCTCAATTCAAGTTCTCTCAATTACTACTCACTAACTAAGGCACTAAATGCCATCAAGTTGATGGGAAACTACATTTTATAATAGAAAATGGACGGGGGAGGGCAAGTTTCTTGAATCATATTACGTCTCCCTGTGTCAGGAACGTGAAGTTACCCATTTCTTAGCATCATGCACTTCAATTCGGGGTGGTGTTATATGAGGGGACGTGGGGGGCGATAAGCCAAGTGTTTCCTGTTATTTTGCAGGCCAGATTGATGAATAATAAGTTGCACTTGGCATACAGTTTTGATTGCATACCTTTTATGTCAGGAAGTTTTTGTAGTTGCTAAAATATTCCAGGACTTGGCTCCAAGCTTTTACCCGTCAGGGTTTTTGGTGGGATATCAGTAATTTTTATAGCTTCATAATGACTAGATGCATTTGCTTGTTCACAATAGCATCAGAATATATTTTTCGTCCGTGTTATCAAATTTTTGTTCGAATAAATACTGTCTCTTAATTGATTTCCTCGCCTATCGTATATCAGCATTTAATGGCCCCAAATGGGCGTCAAGTTGGAATACTCTTCTAATACCATACGTCTTGAAATGTACATGTTAAAAACATTGAATGATCCTGCGTTTTGGCCAACAGGTATCTCGGTTAGAAGTTTTTTTCAAAAACGAGCAGGAACGAGAAACGCAGTCTAGCGGTAGATTCAGGCCTAAAACTATTGCATCATAATGTGCAATGCATCCGAAACAAAGTAAATCTAATTGAAGCTGTCCTAAACATCTATGACATTGACGTATTCTGTGCCACTGAGCATTGGCTCCAACCAGACGAAATCGAAACGGTCGTTCTCACGAATTATGTTAACACTAGTCATTTCTGTAGACGTCACCGGGCCCATGGTGGTGTCTGTATCTTCATGAAGAATAACCTGGAATGCTCAGCTCGACAAGACATCAATTCGTCATCTGTAGAAATGGTATGTGAATTAGCAGCGGTAGAAATAAAACAATTAAAACTTGTTATTATTGTTGTTTATAGGCCTGGTGGAAATATAGATGAGTTTATTAACATTATCGATTCTGTCCTTGAGCGAGTATCATTAGAAAATAAAAATGTCATCATGTGTGGTGACTTTAACATTGATCTACTAAAGACGGGTAATTCACAACAATGTATCGTAGGACTGTGCGAATCGTTCAATATACGGCATTTAATAACAACAGCCACCCGAATGACTGTGACTAGTGCAACATGCATTGATAATATATTTACAGACATTAAGGATGATGATATACTTGAAGTCAACACTATTAAAACAAGTTTTTCAGACCATGACGGTCAACTACTGTGCTTCGCACATAGCATAACTGAACATGGTTTCGCCAACCAGTACTGCCAGTACCGTGATTATAACAATGTCAAGAATATTCAATCATTTGCGTGCTCGCTAGTCACAGCCAATTGGCTATCTGTCTATTTGGCTAACGATGTAAACACCAAGTATGAAATATTTGTCCGAGATTTCAAAATATTGATGGATAATGCGTACCCTTTACGACTGAAGAAGAATGGTAATAAACCCAAGCGGATTTGGCTGAACCAAAACCTACTCGATTTAAGGCAAGAGATAAAACTCAACTATAGTTGGTTCAAAAAAAACGGTCACGAAAAGTTCAAACAGGCTTTCAAGAGAGCTAAATACAAATTTGCTACAGACCTACAGCAATCTAAACATATTTATTATGCAGACTTGATCGCTCGTTCGCGTAACAAAGCAAAATGTACATGGAATATAATCGGTAAATCAACTAGCAATTCAAATTCCAAAGGTTGCAAAATTGAGTCAGTTCGTTATGAAGGAATAGAATACAAATCGCATGATGGAATAGCTGAAGCTTTCAACTCCCACTTCGCCAGCGTAGCGAAGAAACTCGTGGAAGATAACCAGTCGTCAGTTGAAGATGCAACTTCTAGACTTCATGAAAATAACAGCAGAAACAGAAAAACTATGTTCGTCTTTCCTGTCACTGAAGGAGAAGTTATGCAAGTGATCCAGGGTTTTGATAATAAGCTATCTTCGGCATTGACGACATTCCTTTCAAGGTCATCAAAGACGTGGCCAGCATGATTGCACGGATCTTGGCACATATTTTCAATTGCTCTCTTAGTACAGGCATTGTACCAGATAGAATGAAATTTGCCAAGGTAGTACCCATTTTTAAGAAGGGAAAATTAGATGACCTGTCTAACTATAGGCCAATTGCCCTGCTGCCAGCATTCTCCAAGATATTGGAGAAATTAATGTTCAACCGACTAATAGATTTTTGTGAGTCATGCAATATATTGTCCAAACATCAACATGGTTTCAGGAAAGATAGAAATACCGTAACAGCTGCGTACGAGACAATTCAAAAGATCTTGACAGCGAAAGACGAAAAACTTTACTCAATTGGTATTTATTTCGACCTGTCTAAGGCCTTCGATACAGTGACGCATAAAATTCTACTGGACAAACTCGAATTCTATGGCATTCGTGGTGTTCCCCTTCAATGGATGGAGTCTTACCTATCGCAACGTGCACAATGCACTCATGTATCCTTCGATGGAAGTAATGGAGTTTCTTCCAGGAAACTTCTGGACATTGGAGTACCCCAGGGATCCATCCTGGGGCCACTGCTGTTCCTGATGTACATCAACGACCTATTCATCCCTGATAGAGACATTCACTTAACTCAATATGCTGACGACACGAGCATACTAGTAAATGGTGCTGATCCAGGAGATATCCAGTTAAGAGTAAATGCTGCTGTACACAGTATAAATGCATGGTTTCACGATAATAAGCTGACTGTAAACAACAGTAAAACTGTGGCTATTGACTTTTCGGGTAACAAACAATGGGAACCCGAGATATACAACAAGGATGTTCGTCTTGATGTAAACGATCTTAAGCACGGTCCACACGAACGATTACAGTTGCCCCAATCGCCAACTGGCTTGGGCAACTAACCTGAAATTGTTCGTGTGTACATGCCATCAATTCGATCTTTGTTAATTGGAGTTGGGTCGGTGAGGATAGAGAGAGGTTCTAAAAACGGCAACGCCAACGTCCAACTGTCAGTAAACAACCAATGAGCGTGCACGAAATCGTGTGACGTCAAATATGGCGCGACTATGACGCGATTACTCGTCCCTGATTGGCTACTTACGATACCGCGCGAAATTGACGTTCAACCGAGTTACCGTCGATTGCCGTTCGATTATGATCGACGTGTGAACATACGCAAGTCGACGATCCGATTCGGTCAGCCATGTTAGTTGGCGATTGGGGCAACTGTAATCGTTCGTGTTTACCGTGCTTTACTAAATTTCTAGGATTTAGTATTGACAAGCACCTGAAATGGACGTCCCATATAAATATAACCTGTACGAAACTCAGACAAACTATATTCAAACTTCGATCACTGAAGAATGTACTAGGATTGAATGAATTAAGAATGATGTACCTGGCAAACTTTGAATCTATCATACGTTATGGTATTGTGTTTTGGGGTGGTGCTGCAAAGAAAGACATCAACAGAATTTTCATACTTCAAAAGTATGCTGTAAGACTATTGGCCAATCTGAATAGATTTGAGAGTTGTAGAGGAATGTTCAAAAAGCTCAATATTTTAACTGTCACAGCCATTTATATTTTGGAATTAGTTTGCTTCGTTCATTCTCATTTAAGTATTTTTGAAAAAGATGTTAATCATTCACACAACACTCGAGGTAAAAACCTTCCAGTAGTTGTCCATCATCGAAGTGCCTTATTTGAAACTGGACTTCCCAAAAACGATATATTGAAACAGAAATTTATTATTTATAGAAACTTCCTGACCAAGCTAATTAAAAACACTAAAAATATGTATTATAAAACTAAAATACTCGAATCTAATAACGACCCAAAACTCATTTGGAAAACAATTAATGAAGTAACTGATAATATAAAGAAAACATCCACTTTGGATAATATCAAAGAATTCCTAGTTAATGATGAAATATTAAATGCAAATGATAACCCTCACTTGATTGCCGACACTTTTGTAGATTACTTCACAACTGTTGGAGAAACCTATGCCGAAAAAATTAAGCACAAAAACAATACTCAAAATAATTTACAACATCAATCAGATCAACTCAAAATTAAAGAATCGATATTTCTATTCCCCGTATCCAAAACCGAAATACTCAAGTATATAACCCAACTAAAAACCAAGTCAGCTCCAGGTATCGACGAAATTGATGCATCTACAATCAAATCTATCAGTAACTTCATTGTACCTCCCCTAGAGTTCATCTTTAATAATGTAATTACTAGTGGTATTTTTCCTCAAGTCCTAAAAACTGCCATAATCAAACCTATCTATAAATCTAAAGAAAAAGACAAACCAGAAAATTACCGACCAATTTCACTACTTACAAATGTCTCTAAACTTCTTGAAAAATGCATAAAAACCCGCCTAATATCTTTTTTTGATAAACATAAAATTTTATCCTCTAACCAGTTTGGCTTCAGAGAAAAATTAAGTACGGAAGATGCGATAGTCTCACTTATAAATATAATTTCTTCATCAATGGACAATTCAAAAAAGACAATAGCAATCTTTCTTGATTTGGCCAAAGCCTTTGACACCGTCGATCATTCCAAATTGTTAAAAAAACTAGAAAACATTGGAATTAGAGGCGTTGCATTGAATTTAATGAAAAGTTACTTGATGGATAGAATTCAGTATGTTAAATTTAGAAATTGTATAAGTAAGCCTAGAGAAATAAAGTATGGCGTACCACAAGGTACAGTACTTGGTCCGATTCTATTTTTAGTTTATATAAATGACCTGTGTAACCTACAAATAAATGGTAACTTAATCTCTTTTGCTGATGACACTGCCCTAGTATTTTCTGCCACATCAAATGAAATAGTTTTACAGAAAGCTGTATCTGGGCTTAAAGAAGTATATAAATGGTTAGACTTCAACCTACTCACCCTAAATATTGAAAAAACTATATGTATGTCATTTTCCAATAATAAAACCCCTAATATTGATAATTCTTGGATGTTTCTGCACAATCATAACTGCCCTCTGTTGATTAATAACTGCAAATGTCTTAAATTAAAATATGTCAATGAAACTAAATACTTGGGTATAACCATAGATAACCAACTTAAATGGAAATCTCATATCAATATTTTAAGCAAAAAGCTTCGTTCCATCACATACAAATTTGTCAGACTTAGACATATTCTCTCTTTTCCTAATTTAAAACTAATATATTTTGGTCTCTTTCAGTCCTATCTTCAATATGCTATCTTAGCCTGGGGTGGCGCCCTTGGCACTCACCTTAATCAACTAAAAATCATCCAAAATCTTGTCTTAAAAATAATTTTAAATAAACCAAGAGATTATGCCACAATTTCAACTTACCAATACTCTAAAGTACTCCCTTTAAGAGTATTATTCGCAAAAAATCTCTTACTTCATATTTTTAAAAACCTTCCTAAATTCAAAAACACAGACCACCTACACACTACTAGAACATTGACTTACAATATAACAATACCAAGGAAAAACACCTCCTTTGGACAAAGACAATTGAACTACCTCGGTCCAAAACTTTTCAACTCGCTCCCTATAGATACTAAACTTTCCACTAATTACTCTATTTTAAAAAAAAAGATACTCATATGGCTATCAAATCTACCTTTAAACCACTGGGAAAATCTATTCAATAAAAACCTGCCAGATTTTTACTCAAACGTATTTACCTGAATTTATCCACACTATAGCCAAATTACCTCCCTCTACACATTTAAATTAGACCTCATTATCATCTAAATTTTTGCATACACTTATCTCAACTAACTCTCAAGCCATCTTGAAATCAAACTACATTATTTCTTCTACAAATATCCTCTCCCACACACGAGCACTGCTTATGTGGGTATTCCATTACTCATTTTCTACATATTAATTTGATCACTATTATTTATCATTGTATTAATCATCTTATATCTATGTAATATGTATTTGTGTTATAACTATGTATATGTAACCTTTGACTAGGCCTATCAATAACACTAGTTGTCTAGTTGGTAGCCATAGGCTTACTCATGTATTAATTACAAATGGAATAAAATAAATGAATGAAAAAATGAATGACTGAACTTTAACGGTGTCAAGTGTTTTAACTTATTACCCAAAGAGCTCCGCATGACGGAAAATGTAAATTGTTTTAAACGTGATGTGAAACGTTATCTTTTAGATAAAGAACCATATACTATGAATGAATTTTATCCTGTTAAATAAGATGGTTTTACTATACTGTAATGACGAAACATAACATACCACAATGTATACTGTGAATAAATGATTATTATTATTATTATTATTATTATTATTATTATTATTATTACTTATTGGGCCTACTAAAATTTGCATCCCCTGGCAATAAGGTATCAATGTGATAATTTATAAATATCAGCTGTTTCATTTGACATTCATTATCTCTCTGTTGTGTCTGGTGACAAACATTCAGATAGATATAGAGCAAAGAAAATAGTACCCAAAGTTTTCAATGGTTCATTGGTGGCCGTGATTTAATTGTCGATACGACATTATTCTTCATTTCTGAAAGTTATCATTCCAATCTCTTCCGGTTAAAAATGATTAATTGACAAATCTCGCACACACAATCGATCGGGTATATTCATACAAACATTTTTTTGAAATGTCATTGAAATATGTCGTGAAATGATTTTTGAAAATGATGAAAACTTGATAATGAGTGTCACATGACCTCACTTCCGGTTTTCAAAAGCAACTTCCGGTTAAAAGATTCAATAGTCACAATTTCATCTGAGTTCACCTAATCCCTGGAAAAATCAGACGATTCGTCGATACGATAGTATTCTTCATTTCTAAAGTAATTATTCCAATCTCTTCTGGTTGAAAATGATCAATTGACAAATCGCGCACACACAATCGATCTGTTTTATTAATACAAACAAATTTTCGAAATGTCATTGAAATATGTCGTGAAATGATTTTTAAAAGTAATAAAAACTTGAAAAATGAGTGAAAAATGACCTTACTTCCGGTTAAAAGATTCAAAAGTCACAATTCTATATGAGTTCACATAACCTCTGAATAAATCAGACAAATCGGACTTTCATTTGGCCTGTAGCCGAGTTCTCAGGTGACGACGTAAGGAGGAGGAGAAGAAAACGGAAAAAGTAGTCTTTTCACAGTACTATAACTTCCAGATGTTTGTTCCTATATATCTTAAAGTTGATACGTCCTGTCGTGTATGGCCCCTCATTCCATTACAACAAACTAGAGGTATCTAGGTTTGCTAGTTCCGGAGATACAGAATGCTCAAAACCGCCTGGAAGTACTTTATGTAAACAGTGTAAGCTTGTAGCTGAGACTTCGCACAGACTTGACTCTCGTCGCGCTACGGCTCGACTTGATGAAGTTGATAGGCCTACATCATTAACATACTGGTAATTCAGAATCTAACTACCCTACACATGAATATGTGCTGATGTTGGTAAATACAAAACATATGGTAATTCAACAAGATAAAATCTACAATTCATTATCATATTTTTTTTTGATTGAAGTGACTATTTATTATATGGCTCGGGAGGGAATGAGAGAGCCGGAGAGGCTCGATTTCTCAAGAAAGAATTCATATAACTTTTGAGACAATTGTAAGTTGCATGTGAGGCCTGCCAACAATTACAAAATGTATAAAATGGCCCTTCTAATATAAAGGTTGCGCATCACTGTATCAAATAGTACAGAGGTTACACCTGCAGTAGTGAAGTAAAATATTGATTGATGAAGCCGATATCGAACCAAATGCTTGTCCAATTGCCAAGGTATTTCAGTACCTACAAATTTCCTCAAATGTAGCGTACCCAGGATCATAGCTATCTGAATCTGACAGATAGTTCTAGAAATAATCATGAAAATGTACGAACCAGTGAGCAAAATGTATATTCTTACTGAGAAACAGAAAATCAACTCTATTTCTGGTTTATATGCTTTATATGTACAGTAAAAATGAATGAATGAAGCGACACAGGTAGCTGAGTGGTTAACGCACTTGCTCCATGTGACTCGGGAAGTAGTGGGCATGTCGGACCCAGTTCGATCCCCGATAACGTCCATCTTCACAGAGGTTTTTCGTGGTTTCCCTCTGTAGTCTAGGCTAATGCCGGAATGGTTCCCACAATATAGGCCACGACCGCTTCCTTCCCACTATCCGTCCCATTACCCATAAGAACATTCATCTCATCATCCCATCATCTCATTGATCATCCATCCGACGCCAGTGAATCTTAGTCATCATTTCAGTGCGTCGTTAAGCCCAATATGATTATGGATAAATAGATGAATATATATGTATATATATTCGAATATATATATCTATCTATATATATACATATATATATATATATATATATATATATATATATATATATATATATATATATATATATATATATATATATATATATATATATATATATATATATATATATATATATATATATATATATATATATATATATATATATATATATATATATATATTATATATATATATATATATATATATATATATATATATATATATATATATATATATATATA
>OZ023327.1:32867887-32880387 GCA_964007535.1 Brachyptera risi
TGCCTTTCCCAAAGACGATTGCTTGTGTCTTTGAGGGATTAACTTCTATCCTCCATTTCAGGTACCAACTGGATAGTTTGTTGAGCGCTTCTTGCAAATAGATGGCGGATTGTTGTGGTGGCAAGGAAACAGAAAGTAGCGCAGCGTCATCCGCGTACAGAGCGAGTTTAACATGTCTGTCGTTTGAAGGAACATCGCCAGTGAACAGATTAAAGAGGACAGGCCCAAGACATGAGCCTTGGGGTACTCCAGCAAGTATGGGTCTGGTGGTAGAGTTAGAATCTTTGAAGGATATGAAGAATGATCTTTTCGTCAGGTACGATTGAATGATCAGGCATAAGTAATCGGGAAATTCCAGGTGGTAGAGTTTGCCGAGAAGACCCTCATGCCAAACTCTATCAAACGCTTTTGATATGTCCAATAGTACCGAGGTGGTGGTGCAGTTGGTGTTAAAAGAATGTGTCACGGTGTCCGTGAAGCGAAGTAGTTGCTGGACCGTTGAGTGGTTAGAGCGAAATCCAAACTGCTCGTCTGGAAGGCACTTTTTCAGAAGAATGTGATTGTTCATTCTGATCAGGAGGATCTTTTCTGTGAGTTTGGATAGGATTGGCAGTAGAGATATTGGGCGGTAGGAGAATGGTAGACGAGCTGGCTTTCCTGGTTTGAGAAAGGTGACCACTTTGGCAGTTTTCCATATAGTTGGCCAGTGCTGCAGAGAGATGATGCCATTGATTATTGCCAGTAGGCTGTTTGCACCTTTGTTCGATAGTTGGTTGATCAGGGTGATGTTGATCGAGTCCTGTCCGGGTGCCTTGTTTTTTGGAGACTTTTGCACCACGTCTTTAAGTTCCTCCATTGTGCAGTGGGCTTCCTGTGGCAGTGGTCTCTTCCAGTTCCTGATTTGATCGAAGAGTGCTCTTGTGTTCCTGTTGAATGCCACAGAGAAGTCATTGTGGGGATTCGGAGTGAATGATGATTCGATCTCATCTGCGAGTGCGTTGGCTTTGTCCTCTGGCTTGCAGACGAGAGCATTCCTTCCCTGGATCAGTGGATCAGGTGCGGGTTTGAGCTGAAGTTTCCGGGCCATCTTCCATATCGACTTGTCTTTGAAGTTCAGTCCTTTGATGGTTGTATCCCATGTAGCCTGTCTGTATGTCGTCACTTCTTCTCTGAGAGCTCTGCTGATTCTGTTCAAGCGGGTTGAGAGGGACTTGGTTCGGAAAGTCTGATATTGTTTGCGTATAGAGTTTTTGAGTTGGATTGTTCTAAGGATGTGTGGCGGCAGGTTCATCAGGTGGATAGTTTTCACACGTTTCTCTGAAATACTGCCTTTGGCGGATTCTCTGATGATGTCTGATAGTCTGCGTGTGGCATCCTCGAGTTCTGCTGTGGACTGGGGAGGTTCTATCGAGTCGGGTAGAAGTCCGTCCATAATTTCTCTGAACCTATTCCAGTTGGCTCTGGAATAGTTGATGATGGATTTCGGAGGCGCTTGTACGTGAGAATTTGATAATTAAACGACGATGGGAAGGTGGTCGGATGTCAGAGCGGTGACGCTTTTGATCTCAAACAGTTGACAGACATTTTTCAGTAGTGCTATGTCCAGCACGTCTCCTCTGCTTCCGACGAAGTGAGTATTTTCTGTTGGTCCTGCAGCCATTATGTTAGTTTCAAGTGAAAATTTGAGCAGCTTCTTCCCTCGGGCATTGGATTGAGTGGAGTTCCATGAGGGGTGTTTGCAGTTCAGATCTCCCATCAGTTAAGTGGGGATTTCAGTATCAAAGATGGGTTGGAAGTCGCCCGGAATGAAGGGCTTTCTTGGTGAAGCGTAAGCGGAGATGACGCGTAGTCGTCCTCTCGCGGTTTCTATTTCTGCTCCGATGGTCTCCAGGTTCGCGCTCTGTGGGAGTGGGAATTGGTGGAATTTGATTCCATTGGAAATTAGGATCAGGACACCTCCGTTTCTATTATGGTTTGGATTGTCCTCGCGGATGACTGTGAATCCGGGGAATGAATATCTATCTGTTGGAATGAGGCGAGTTTCTGAGAGTAGGAAGATAGTGATGTCGTGCTCTTTGATGAAGGCAGATATTTCTGGTACTTTGAACTTTAGACCGCCGTTGGCGTTCCAGGCTGCCAGATTGATGTATGATTTCTTGTTGCTACCCTCCATTTCGATCGGAAAGGCGTTTGACCAGTTGAAATAGTAAATTCAATATTTGCTTCGTTTCGGGGGAAGTGTTCGGGTTATTATTTATGTTCATTATAAGAACTTCCAGGATTTCTAGAATGGATTCATCTTGATTGCTATAATGTCTATAGCCTTGTGTTATTGGAGGAGAGGGTTCAGGGTTGTGTCGTGATTGATGATACTGGTGAGTTGACTGTTGATTGCTGGAGTTCTCAGTCACCTGAGCGTAGCTGAATTGGTTATTGTACAGTTTCGGAATTTGTTGGCGAGGATGGGGCGGAATGCTGTACTGTGCCCGCTGTTGTTCTTTGAGTGATTGGTTCAGCCTCTTCTGCCGGGTGAATTCCCTTCCTTCAAGTATGTCAAGTAGTGCGGGGCATCTGTGCCAGCCAGCCAGCTGGATGGTCTCCGACGCAGTTGCAGCAGAAGCAGGGCTCGGATCGGTCTTTTCTTCAGTCACGGCCTCGATGCGCGGGCCCGCACATTTGAAGCAACGTGGCGGGTGATTGCAGGTGATGGCCGTGTGATGATAGTTGTTGCAATTGAAACATATGATCACCTTTTGATTATTTTTGAAGGGATCCACTCTAATTCTCAGAGATGCAATATGTATCAATTCTTTGATATCTTTCGAGGTGGGTGTTTGTTCAACCGTGATCGCGAAAAGAGACAGTGGAGTTTTCTCTGCTGTTCTCGCCCTCAGTTGCATGACACTTTTCACGTTGAAGCCTTGATTAGATAATTCCTCCTTAATGAATTCGGCGTCCATGGATGTGGGGAGTCCTCTGAGAACATATTTCTTGCCGATTGGTTTCTCCGTGGCCCAAGTGTGGAACCTGAGGCCTTCTTGTTTGAATATCCCACATAAGTTGTGGAAGTCTCCAATGCTGGTGCAGTATATTTTGAATATGCCGTTAGAGTGGAACGCACGATATTCGGCCTGCGTATATTTTTTGATCTGATCCAGGAATATGTGAGGGGTTGTGATTTGGTTCACAACTATTGGCGGAAGCCTCTTGGGGCTTTTTGGTTCCGAACCGTTGGGTTGGCCAGAGGAGGAAGCCTCCTGGTTTTCAGGATTAGAAAGAATGTTAGTGTCTGCTCCACTTGCACTGTTAGCCAAAGTTTGGGTGACGCTGGGCTGGTTCCTGCGTCTAGGATCTCCCGGTAGAAGAGGCCTTTTATCAACATTGGTTCCAGCATTGCCAAGAGGCCTAAGTTGACTACTATATATATATATATATATATATATATATATATATATATATATATATATATATATATATATATATATATATATTTATATATATATATATATATATATATATATATATATATATATATATATATATATATATATATATATATATATATATATATATATTTATATATAGGGAGTAGACCTGAATGTCACTTGAGGTTCAGGTTTACGTTATTCACAAATTCTCGAAGAGAGTGGTTACAGTTCAAAGCGTACCGATACCTCACGTTTGCAGGTTAGTTTTTCCTATCCTCAAAGACAGGAACTGCTTGAACTTACGTGAGGTGGTGAAAATTCAACTATTCGAACCTACAGGTAAGCAATGGAGACCAGCCGTAAAGTACACTGGATTTTCATTTGATCTATCCGTCCCTCTTCACACGGTGAAATAACCAGAAATTATTCATGGGAGGAATTTCACTGATGCCATCCAATTGCACCTCGACCTAATTTCAGAGTGCTGAAACCGGTGCGGCACACCTTTACCAATATATTGTTTTCACTCCCGGCTTATGTAAAGTCATTTGTACGAGGTCAACGAAGATTGGTTTGCATCACACCCGATGTAATATAACAATTGGATTCAAAATATTAAATATTCTTATATTATTTGTACAATGTATAGGTATTCATGATCCAACCTGTAGGCCAATACAATTTTCAACTAGTTGAACAGTTCGAGTTTCAATATACTTTAATGAAAACGATCATTTCCAGAAATGAAATAACCAGAAATTACTAATGAGAGGAATTCAGCACTCTTCTCATCCACTCATTTTTTGAATTAATTTAAAACAAAATCGATGAACCTGGCACCTCTACCAATATAAATGATTGTTTTTACTCTGGGTCGCGGTCAACTTATTTGTATGTGCAAAGCAAAGGTTGATGCATACATCACAACTCAAGTTTGATGATACCTACTTTAAAAATAACATACTTGTCATTATTTGTATAGTTTGGACCAACATATATCTTATAGGGACTAGTTTTTTAAACTTTCAACATTTAAATTTTGATACAGTTTATTGAAACACTTACTTACTTCAAATTAGTGATTACCAGAAATTATCAATGGAAGAAATTACGCTACTTTCATTCATGTAATTCTTGACATCACTTCGAAGAGCATAGGAAATCCGACACCTCGACCAATATATTGTTTCTACTCTGGGAATTGAAATTATTTGTATGGGGTTAGCGAAGATTGATTTACAATTTTTTTTTCATATTGGTTTTAACGACGCACCATACTGATGGCTACGATCTATTGGCGTCGGTGAATGATGAATGAGATGATGAAATGATGAGATGAAAGGTTATTTTTATTAGGTGTTTTGGATGGTGGGAAGGAGTCGGTCGTGACCTGTTGTTAAGGAACCATCCCAGTATTGACCTGAACGACAGAGGGAAACCACGAAAGACCCCTGTCAGGATGGTCGACTACGGCGGGAATCGAAGCCCGGTCTCCCGAATGACGGTTCAGTGTGTTACCACTCGGCCACGCGTCTCGGTGATTTACAATAACTTGATATATATGATGTAGGGTAATACTTATATGAAACATATTAGGACTATTTTTATCGTTTGTAGAGTCAAGGTCAACATGAAAGTAAAAGAAGAATAAGAGAAAATTGAAATTATAAGTAGATATTGAAGACTTCTACTTCCCAATGCAAAAGTTTCAATCCTTCAGTATCCCTGAAATCATTACCTCAAGATTATTTTTTTTAATAAGTTATCCACTATGATAGTTTTTTTTGTGGTAAGATCACCCTTGTGGTGCCCCGTCCGAACGATACTACCTTTCGTCCTTGGCCCTAATTGGAGAACGATGATTTTGTATCAAGTTTCGATGTTGATAGAAAAGAATGATACAATACAAAAATTACAAATGTAAAATTTCTTATTTATTACTAGAATCGAGATATAAAAGTTACAGGCAGAAAAGAAGAACATAAATTATAAATATACCGGTAATTATTATTACATTTGAATTGAAAGAGAGATTGGTAAGAGATGTATTCTTCCTAATTTGGTTTGTTTTATACTTTTCATTATGTTATATCTAGTCGAGCGGTAGCTCGACGGGAGCCAAGTCCCGCGCGAAGCCAGCTACACGCTTACACAGCTGTTTACACGAAGTACTTACAGGCGGTTTTGAGCATACTGTATCTCCGAAACTAATGAACTTAGATACCTCTAGTTTGTTGTAATGGAATGAGGCGCCATACACGACACGGCATATCAAATTTCAGCTTATCGGACCAAATGTCTAGAAGTTACAGCACTGCGAAAAGCGCACTTTTTTCGTATTCTTCTCCTCCTTCTTCTCCTCTTTCCGTCGTCACATACGAAATGGGCTACAGGCCAAACGAATTCTCCGATTTGTCTGATTTTTTTCAGGGTATATGTGGACCCATGTGGAGATGTGTCTTTTGTATGATTTAACTGGAAGTTAGTTTTCGAAACCGGAAGTAATGCCATTTTACACTCCTTTTTTAAGTTTTCATTATTTTTAAAAATTATGTTACAACATGTTTCAATGAAATTTCAACGATATATTTGTATAGATATACCAAATCGATTGTGTGTGAGAGATTTATCAATTGATAATTTTTAATTGGAAAAGATTGAAATAATAACGTACAGAAAATGTAGAATACTGTCGTATCGACGATAAATCACGGCCACCAATGAACCATCGAAAACTTTGGGTACTTTTTTCTCCGCTCGATCCGCTCGATCTATCTGAATGATCGCCACCGCCCACTAGACACAACTGAATGTCAAATGAAACAGTTGATATTTACAAATTATCACATTGATACCTTATTGCATAATACACGTCATACCGTATTCAATTTGGTATCTACAAACTGAAGAAGAAGAGGATAAGAAACAGCAAACTGCTATAGAAACGGAAGATAAGTCCAACATGCGGGGCTAATCGAAGTAGCTGAATATTATTAATTTGTATGCTAGGCCTATAATTATTGTTTGTCTACGATATAGTAGGCCTGCCTAGGCCCATGTATTGTAAATGTCCTTGCAAATGTTCATAACTTACATTAATTCAGTTATAGTGGCATTAGAACAGCTGTAGTAGGCCTAGGCCTATTACATATATATATTACATATATATTACATATATATATATATATATATATATTACATATATATTATAACTTCTTCATATGTTATGGATTGTGTGCCTAAGGGCCATAATATGTCTAGACTATAGGCAATATATAGTTTCTTTAATGATCGTAGTTCGTGCGTCTTCTCTCTATACAATGAGATTGTCTAAAAAATAGATGCGCGAATTTCAGTACCGTGCATTAGTAAAACCATAGACTTCTCTATGTTAAAACTACCGCATTCCTAACAAATGTGGATCGTTCTTCCTCCTCTCCGAAAAGAGATGTTCTAAAAAATCTCTGCCTATTTTAGTAATACGTATATTTCAAGTACCGGTATTTAAAGAATATTCCAACTTCACGACTATGTTGATTCAATGCTGGTATACGATTAGCTAGGAAATCAATTAAAATATTGTATTTATTGGAACGAAAATTTGATAACACAAAAATATGTTCTGAAGCTATTGTGGTCGAGCAAATCATTATGAAGCAACAAAAATGACTGATATCCCACCAAAAACACTGACGGGTAAAAACTTGGAGCCAAGGTCTGAAATATTTCAACAACTACTAAAACTTCTTCATATAAAAGGTGTGAAATCAAAACTGTATGCCAAGTGCAACTTATTATTTATCAATACGGCATGGAAAATGACAGGAAGCACTTGGCTCATTGCCCCCCAAGTCCCCTCATATAACACCAAGCAGAATTGAAGTGAAGTGCATGATGCTATGAAATGCGTAACTTCACGTTCCTGACACAGGGAAACGTAATATGATTCAAGAAACTTGCTCTCCCGTCTATTTTCTATCATACATTTTCGGTTTCCATCAACTTGGTGTCATTTTGTAGGTAGTAATTGAGAAAACTCAAATTTAAAGCCTACATTTATATCTACATTTATATCTAGGCTATTTGAAGAAAAGAAACAATTATGAAATTATTTTCTTCAAGACGGCTGATCCGAATTGCATACAAATTAGTATACGCGTATCAAACGAGCATCATACAAATTAGTATACTTCATGTGTTTACATTCAGTGACAATTTAAAGCTATTTTGAGAGATTTTATTTCTCAAATTTTCTTGGTCACCCTGATTTCATGATGTTTCCAGATAGTTTCAGATAATGTTTCTCAAAATTGGTCCAGCCGATTTGACTCAAGAACTATACAGTTCTAAGTTGGATGAGTCTGCATGCATAAAAAGTTCATATTCATCAGTCAAAACCTGCGACCTGTGCAGCATAAGTTACTTACAGACAAACAGAAACAAAAACACACAGACAAAGCTCTATAAGAGTGGGATGGATGTCTTCGCTATCGCTCATCTAATTATATAAATAAATATTAGGTAACAGAATGCCTTAAGCACGGATTGAATAGACTTGAATAACAAAAATATCTTGTAATTATTATTAATCTACCTCATCTCAATATCAAGTTCATGAAACCCAACTTACTAATATCGTGTGAGATTTCGTGATTTGGGTTATATGAATATAACAAAAATACTGAAATTACTTTTCAATTCAAAGTATAATTTCAAATTGTTTTTATATTATTTTTATTTTTATTTGAAATAATTTATTATACTCCGACGAGGAAATATATGTCTTGGTCAAACTCAGTATTTGCCTTCTCTCGAGCTACAAATGCAACATTGAAAAAGGTTGATATTTTGATAATTTAATAACCAAACACGTAAATTACAAATTTTCTTGAATCATATTACGTTTCCCTGTGTCATAGCATCATGCACTTCACTTCAATTCTGCTTGGTGTTATATGAGGGGACGTGGGGGGCAATGAGCCAAGTGTTTCCTGTTATTTTCCATGCCGTATTGATAAATAATAAGTTGCACTTGGCATACAGTTTTGATTTCAAACCTTTTATATGGGAAGTTTTTGTAGTTGTTGAAATATTTCAGGCCTTGGCTCCAAGTTTTTACCCGTCAGGGTTTCTGGTGGGTGTTCTATACAGTAGAATATAGTATGAAATAGAATGGAACTGTATTTGTTTTCTAAATCCCGTTATAAACGGAAAATATGATGTCAATAGCAATGTAAAATATATGTGAAGTATTTTGAACTGAATAATTAATTGATTCAGACCGCGCTTCAACAACTGAAAATTGAAATTGGCGAATTAAATTTAAAATTAAAATTAGCGAATATGAAAATTAGCGGAATAATTTGGTTTCACTCTTCAAGTGTGTTATTTTCGAGCCTCAAGTAATAACCCGCTATAATGAATACCAAATTATCAGTCGGTAAAACCGGCTCTATGAATAATCAATATGAGAATACTGATTGATTGATTATTCTTTTGGGCTGGTAAGATTGGCCTAGCGGTGTCCCATCCGAACGATTCTACCTTCATACCTTGGCCTTAGTTGGTGAACAATGATATCATGTCAAGTTTTGATGTTGGGAAAAAAAACAATGAAAAGTAAGTGGGAACCATTTTCTCTGTCTGATACTAGTTTTTTCAAGAGGAACTGCCTTTATATAAGCACGCCTCTAATAAGTTGATAATTATTTCAAAAATGAAAGATATGTATGGTTGATTAGACTAGTGTAGCGTATATTCCCATATTATACCAGTATAGATTGATATCGTTTTTGAGCAAAGTCGATGGATCACTATTTAAAAAAATGATGGTCAGAATTTGAAAATACCCATATAGGCCTAATCCTTCATTGAATCACAGCTCTTACCCGAAGACACAGAATAACATATACAAATACATTCTATTGAAATATAATGAAACTACAGATATATTTGAATGTAGGACCTACCTATGAGTGATTGATGTATATAATGTTTTGTGAGTAAGTAAGGGGGAGGGAAATGGTATTAATAGAGAGCCGATTGAAACGTTCACAGAATGATGTTTTTCTATTACATGTTTCTATCCAGTTCGATCGTTTTCAAGGAAATGAATATATTGTGTTGTAAAAATGAGAATTGCATGGTTTATGATTATTAGGGATGGCCAAACAGTTTCAACAAGTCCAACAAGTGGGCTTTATGACGGAGGCCAGTGACTATAGTAGGCCTATATCTATATAGTTTATATCAGAGTTTTGTAAAGCTTCCAAATACAGTTCATATAAATATCTCACTCATCTTACAATGCATTTGCTGCGTTTTCCCAGTTTTCAAATCAATGTTATGAAGGCGTATAGTTTAGTCAGGAACTCAGTGTCGTACTGAACCGTCATTCAGGAGACCAGGGTCATCCTCCCGCCATGGTCGACCTTTATGACCGAGGTTCCTCTGATTTGCCTCTATCGTTGAAGAGTAGGTTGGTTGGTGTTTTTTTGAACAGGGCACGGCAGCTTCCTCCTTATCCAAAGCACTTGATGAAAAACTTTCCACCATCTCATCCATCATTCATAGAAGCCAATAGATCCTAGTTATCATTTGAGTGCGTCGTTAAACCAAATATTAATAAATGTAAAACGTCAATCAATGTTATAACTTGCTAATAGGCCCTATACATATTTACTTTGGCCGTTTTTTCATTTGTGCAGTAATTATCAAGTATAAGCATACTACAAAGAAATCAACTTTCCTTTCTCAAAAGTATCACATTTTTCAATAATCGACAAAAACTCAATACTACAAAGAGATTCTTCTAACAAATCTTCACCTGTGTGACAATCTAAAACGGGTGCTTAGAAATATGCCACGTGAAAAGTAACGGATTTTAAGGAAATCCATTTACGATGTTTATTATTCTTCATTCTTGATCGTATGTGTAAACAAACATTATAATGAGTTGGCAACATAACATAGTCGTAATCAAGAAACGTATTTTTTTTTGACGATGATTTACATTTGACAGCTCGAGCTAGCATTTTGTATATACGGCCTCAGTCGATACGACGGGTTGCGAATTGTAGTATGTGTGTACGTTTATACTCTGACCGACGCCGACGCCGATACCGACGCCGACGCCGACGCCGTGACGTGTTACGTGACGTCATGGTTGCCTAGGAGACGGCGAGCGTGAAGCAAAGCAGTCTTGAAAGCGGGAACGCTAGGTGACTCTGGTGACGTTGAACGGGCCTCGACAGTAAAAATCAATTTAGAAGCAGAGAGACTGGCAGGAGGGAGCAACATCGTAGGATACCTCGCTAGTTGCAGTCAGCAACAAGATGGCTGTAGAGACAGGTCGACCGAAATAGCGCCTCGCACATTGCCGATCTACTAGCTCTAGTTCTATACCTAGCTAAGCCTTAAGTGGCCTAGATTGGAAGGGCCGGGCCTTGGGCGCCAGGCTGAGTCGAGTGCATGTGTTTTGTTATTGTTATTGTCGATGATGGTGCGGTGGTCGGAGTGAGTGGTACATGTGTTGTGAGCAGTGACCTACACCTACCAACCAGAAGACGTCGTCATCGCTAGTCCATAGTGCGACACTACTGGGAACATTCCACCCCACAGTATGGCCTCGGTCGCCGCTTGGCTGCCCTTTGCCCGGGCGGCGGCCATCGGATGGGTGCCCATCGCCACCCACCCACTTCCTCCACCACCGATACCGAAAGACAGACGAAAAGCAGACGATGAAAAATTACTTATCAATGTGTCAGGGAGACGTTTCGAAACGTGGCGAAATACCCTTGAAAAATATCCAGATACTTTGCTAGGCTCGAATGAGCGAGAGTTCTTCTATGACGAGGAATGTAAAGAGTATTTCTTTGACCGTGATCCGGACATCTTTCGTCATATATTAAATTATTATCGTACTGGTAAACTCCATTATCCTAAACACGAGTGTTTAACTAGCTACGATGAAGAGCTGGCGTTCTTTGGTATTCTACCGGATGTTATTGGGGACTGCTGTTATGAAGACTACCGTGACCGGAAACGTGAGAATGCCGAACGGCTGATGGACGATAAACTGTCAGAAAATGGTGATCAAAATCTAATTCAACTAACAAATATCCGTGAAAAGATGTGGCGAGCATTTGAGAATCCACATACATCAACGGCTGCCCTTGTCTTTTATTATGTAACAGGTTTCTTTATTGCCGTCTCCGTGATGGCTAATGTTGTTGAGACAGTGCCATGTGGTCATCGACCAGGCCGTGCCGGAACATTACCTTGTGGAGAACGTTATAAGATAGTCTTCTTCTGTTTGGATACAGCTTGTGTGATGATATTCACTGCTGAGTATTTACTTCGACTTTTTGCCGCACCAGATCGGTGTAAGTTTGTTCGAAGTGTGATGAGTATCATAGATGTAGTTGCCATATTACCGTATTACATAGGTCTGGGCATTACTGACAACGACGATGTATCTGGCGCTTTCGTTACACTCAGGGTATTCCGCGTATTTCGTATCTTCAAGTTCTCAAGACATTCGCAAGGATTACGAATATTGGGCTACACCTTGAAATCATGCGCCTCGGAACTCGGCTTCCTTGTGTTCTCACTTGCGATGGCCATTATTATCTTCGCCACAGTAATGTTCTATGCTGAGAAGAATGTTGACGGCACCAACTTCACTTCCATTCCTGCTGCTTTCTGGTACACCATCGTGACCATGACGACATTAGGGTACGTACCATCATGTTTCTATTATATTCGCAACCTGGCAAACGAAATTGAGAGACTCTTGATTATGAGAGAATGCGATTTTAGTTGAGAGTTGTGAGAGCCCACCGCCACAACTGTCACATGTACATAACTGATAGCACCACTCAACTGTTATTAAACACGAGTTTCAGCGATCTTATATTATGTTATTTTTGACCACTCTTGAACGATTTGAAAACACTTTCTCCTCCATAAAAGTGTTTTTCTGGAAGAACATTATAGAAAGAGTATTCGTAATTAATCGGCATTGACGATTATCTGCCTGGTCTGGTCATATTCATCTTCAAACTATAACGT